>JAAVTI010000753.1:0-77071 GCA_011947335.1 Phytophthora constricta
CGGTCGCAACGCCGCGAGACATACCAGCGATCCAGTCGAGAGGACGCTTCTCCGCCCCCGGCGCTGTGTAGTGGTAGGTTTGAGTCTCTAGATGATGTTGCCGTAATGCTGCGCGACCAGTCCCGAGGCCTGGACTGTTCGATCAAATCTGTGACTCCCCAATGCCTGAGCAGCGTACGCAGTCCAGGCGAGTCATGAGCAGCGACACTCTTATAGCTGCGATCTGCATCCTCATCAAAGTACAGTTGAAATCGCCTCCAAAGGCCACCAGTCCGGTCTCCGGTACCTCAATGCCCGCTAGCCTGTGGAAAAATGCCTCGCGAAGAGCCCGTTGATGCGGAGCGTAGATGTTGATGAGTAAGAGAATGTCCATTCAGCATCCCTTGAACCGCCATGAAGTGAGGCATCCACATCGTCTCCAGAGCAGGGCGCACATCTACGAAGTCGCCATAGGGGTCCACTAGTATCGCAACCCCTGCCTTCGTATCTCGAGCAGGCGACCAGAACGACCGCTCCGGGCATCCAACTCCAGTGCGAAAACACCACTGAGCCGCATAAGATACCGCGGCCCTTGGGATCTCTGTCGCATCCACATGCGTTTCCTGGAGTAGGTACACGTCCTGACGTCCATTATTATCCTCGCTTTTAAAGAGCGAAGCCATTCGGAGCGTCTCCGCAGCAGTTGGTCCAAATCCGTTTACATTTTGAGTCACACAGCCAAACATGCGATCAGCTGCCTTCATCGTAGCTGTGAAACGGGTGGAGTGGTGGGCATCTTTCTCTTCGGCCTTCCGTCGTCGGATTACAGCGCGGTGGACTGCCTTGAACTGTTGCCGTTTGCTGCGCTTGGATTCCTCAGGGGTTTGTGCTGGAAAAAATCAAGCAACGTCGGTTGCGTCCTTCGGGCAGTAGGACGCGACGGCGTGCGCCGTCGCTGGCCACCCCGAGTCTGCGACGCGTTCATTGGCCGCTTCAGATCGGCGTCCATCGTTTGCCGTGGAGGTACTGGCATAGCTCCACTGGCGCCCATGTTGTGCCTCTGTTGAGACTCTCTCTTTCGGTACCCCATGGGCAAAGTACCTAAGGTCATAGGGCCTGAGGTGCCCTTAATTACGCGCTGGGAGCGGCGGCAAGAACAACGATGTGTCTTCCCATTCCTCCCATGTCAGGCCCGAAGGGATCCGTACCAAATCACTTCAATCTTCTTCCAGCAGCGCTCGGTGGCAGATCTGCCGCAGGATTGGGTAGTCCGTGAACCAACGCGCCCTAGCTCCGGAAGGGCCATCCCCATAGGCGTTGCCCTCCACTGCCGAGTGACGTAAGGAATGACGTGCATGAGGCGCCATTGATCCACGTGTAATGAAGGAGGTTTCGCTCGTCCACAAGCTTCATCTGTCCATCGCGCAATACGTCTCCACTTCTCAGCATTTCCAGCCATAGCACGGTTATGCTCCACATCCGATGTTGAGCTGAAATCCAACCATTCCGTGCAAAAGCGCCGCAGGGCTTCAGGTTGCTCTGAGTCCGTACTCATCCTCCTAATGCATCCATTGGCTCCTGGAAAACCTCCGCTCTCCCCCACTGACGTGGATGTGCAGCATCCATGCACTTGACCACTAGTTCCGGATATGGAAGGTAAGCAAAACTGTGCTTTAAGGCAGTCGTATTCGACAGAAGCCACGGTAGTAGGGATCTCCATGTAGCTGTTTGAGCGTGATCGCTTGGCAATGCGAACTTCCTCCGAGCGTGTTTTTTTCATGCAGCAAATGCATCTGCATTAGCTTCCTGCGCTGCGAGGAGCTTTCCACGCTGAGCTATTGGAACCGATTGAAGGTCCTGCGCCTGCAGTAGAGCGGTGTATACCTCAACGTCCATTCGCTGTCTGGACGCGATGGGATATCGAGGAGGGGTGAGGTCATATGCTTTAGCTCCGATAGTAGTCGATTCTACTGCGTACTTGTCCATTCCCGCATTCCGATGTATCTCCTTTTCCACCGCGTCCACCTGATGTTCAGGTTCCGCTCCATCCAGTTCGATAGCACAAAGCGTGCGCCACCCCATGCGAAGGTGTGCTACATCTAACCGTTGTCTGCTGGTCAGGCAGACATGCAGAAGGCCATTCACATCATCCGTATTTTCGAGCATGTCCACATGCCTGCCAGCTGAGACCACTGCAAACCCCAAGCCATCGTCAGTTTCCACCACCTCTGCAGCGGTGGGATATGAGTGAGTTTTTCGGCCCATTCAAATCTGTGCACCAGTTCGCGTGCATATTCTGGGTCTCCTTCGGCCTGCCAGCGATAGAAAAGTTCTCCATGTCTTACCCCGTAGAAATGGTGTTCGTGATGCTTCAGTAACATCATCGTCGGCAGCACATGCAAACGGCCGCATACCTTGAGATAGTTGTCCGTGGTTTCGTCGGACAGTGCGCTATATACTCCGCTCTCGTGAATGTCTGCCGCGACACTATGTTCAGAGGGCATGATATGTTCCTCGTAGCTGTAAATTTGAGCGTGGCCATCTCCGTGCTTATTGACCCCAAACACCAATAGCGGTGTTATTCCATATTACGTCAGAGGAGATTTAGTAATAATTACTTAGCTTTGTATACCACGCGTGCCAGTTGACCATCGGGACCGACATTTTACTCGCGTCTGAGGTTTCTAGGATTTAAGTTTTTCGATATTCAGTGGAGCTCAAAACGTGTGGCTAGGCGGACAATCCTTTTCTTAGTGATAGCCTTGGGAAGAGTCTATTTATCACTACAGTAGTCACCGCAATTAGTATCACGTATAGTAATTTATGTGAGGCTTAATATTTTTTATGTACGGTATTTAGTGTGAGTGATACTATTTATGAACGCATACTATATTATGTATGGTAAAATTAGTATCACTGATACTACTTTTGTTATCCCCTACACAACAGTGTTGTCCCCAACACCACCGCCAGTGTCATTAGTCGCAGCACCACCGTCATCATCACTTGCACTGCTGGCTGCACCACGTCCTACCACGTCTCCGCCGTCAAAATCGTCCGGATACTTACGTATGATAGCCTGGAGGTGAGGAAATAGCTGACCTGTCTTCCATGTCCCGTCAACACCCAACGAAAGCCCACATCTAATCATTGCTTTTCTTGCGTAGTTGATACCGTTCTCGTCGCGGTAAGCGTTCACCTCACGAACGCAGTCGGCTGCCAGCGACAAGAAAAATTTCTTGCCAGGGTTCTTCAGTTTACCAGACCAGGACCCATCCTTGCGCTTCTCGTTCTGCCACTCGTGTCCTTCAATCAACTCGATTTTCTTCTGGTTCCATTTGCGACGCCACACATCCTTAATTTTTGCTATAAACGAAGGAGTCAGCAGGTTGACAGAGATCAGTCGCGTTAGGTGGGAAGTACACGAGACGCGCATTCAGTTTTTGAGCTCGTCCTGGCACTCATCTTCATCTAGGTGGGATGAACAGTTGTCGAGAAATATCGACTTTCTCGTCCTAAGCGATCCGCGTTCATCGCTCTATACTCCCCAGGTACACTCGAAACAAGCGCTTGCTCATCCACCCCTTAGGACCCGTCCTGTAGCAGACTCCTGGAGTCTTGTCTGGAACGCCACGAATTGGATAGCTGCTTGAAGTGTTCTGGAAAATTATCATCGGTGGATGAAGTCTGCCACTCGCTCCGCCAGAGATCCTGACCACCATTGTCATCCCCTCCCCACCAGACACCACATCAGCATACTTAATGTTTTTTCGCCGACGAACCCAAGCGTTTTGCCATTGTCGAAATCCACAACGAAGTGGGTCTCATCAATGTTCTCAATGACATCCTCGTTGAGCCCGCCGGACTCAAATCCACGCTTCAGCTGGCCGAGATGAGTGGCAACTTCACGTTCGATTGCTGCTTGTTTCTCTGGGCTGATTTGCTTCTTGCCGCTGTGTGTGCGGAAGACGATCTGATGCGCCTCCATGAATGTCTGGATCCATCTCGCGGTGATCTTTTGCCAAGCAAAGCTCCATTTTGGTCGATTGTATAGGACCTGTACTTGTCTTCAGAATTCGCAGCGCCAGTTGGCGCAGAAGCGACGCGTCAAACTTCAGCCCTAGCTTCCGCAGGCGATCAAATTCATCCAGCAACTCATCGTACAGCCACGACACCCATTGACTTCGTCGTCTTCCGCGCCCCGTAAGAGCCTTCTTATGGGCCCGCATACGACCATCGTGTCGCCTAGCTGATAGCTCACGTGCACCTTTAGGCAGATTCAGGATCCTCTCCTCTGTTTCCACCATGATGTGGCTTTCGCGAGGTTGGCATTGCGCGATTGCGACCTGAAAATCTCAGGGAACTCGTCAACAGCTCGAGCAAATAACCCTTTAATGCCTCCACGTTTCTCCATCTCGACCAACCACTGCACCACTTTGACCCGCTGCTTAACCGTGCTGACGACTTGTGTCGATCGACGGGAGCTTGCAGTTTCTTGTAAACACGCGTCTGCTGAAGGCGGAACACTCTTCTCCGACTCTTCTTTGCTCGATGAGTCAGCAGAGGAAGAGGTCTCAATTGACGGGCTCAGTTCCGAGCCTGTAGCACTGCATCTCGACGCCTTCGCAAAAGCCGCGACAATCGGCGAGGCACTGGACATCTCCTTGACGTCGCGGCAGTCACAGCTCGGGCACATGATGGGTTGCCCAAAACCTTCGGGTCCGACTGGAGTTCCGCAAAAGGGTGCATGCTAACCGAGCACTGTGGACAGGTGTGGACTGTACCAACAAGCTCGCCACAGCCACCGCATGGACTTTTCGACAGTTCGGTGTTCACACTCATTGAATGAGCTATTTGTAGTGCAGGAGGTCTTCGTGGCGCGGTGGCAAACAGGAAATGAATGGTTTGGCTTTTGGCTGGCAAAGACTGCAAGTACAGGTCAAATATATAATTACTCTAAAATATGTGGCTATGTCAGTTATTTTTAATAAAACATACCACGTAAAAGTAAAACCTTCGTATTCGACGCAGCCACCGTTGATATTAATATACCATATGCTCCACAAATCGTGGCTGACCCTGACCAGTCCATGTGTTGTCGGAGCCACCGACACGGCTAACTGCACGAAGGGGGCTCGAACCCAGGTCAGCCGAATGAGAGGGTCGGACCCATCCCGCTGCACCAGATGTACACCCTAGCACAGACTACTTTTGATCATTGATTTTTCATATTCACAACAATTAGTCACACAAAATCAAAGTGAGACTATTTTCCGTATGAGACTAATTTTGAACGCAGACTAATTGCGGTAACTACTGTAGCAAGAGGTATCACTATCAAGGATTGTACCGTGTAAGAGGTACATTTGACATTGGTACAGCAGCTGTGGTTTGGCTTCTGCTGCAGCACTGGCGGCGACATCGTGGTTCAGCTTACTGGTCGAAGCTCATTTCTAAAGCTCACATAATGCCATCGCCCACCAAGCCATCCAGCACCCGCATCAGGCTCACCAATGTCCAGCGGCTGCAAATTTGTCGTTATAAGGACGAATATTCCCTCTGCAAGTCAAAGCCATCTTGCCCACTGGGCTCAGAAGACGTTCCAGCTTGCGAGCCTTCATTTTCAGGCTGTGATTTCAGCTGAGGTTTAGAAGAGCATCCTTGAGTGTAGCAACGAGCAGGAGGAAGACCTGCAAGAGATAGCTGATACAATGGTGAGAGCCGCTGATCTTACTGCCCAGGAACTACAGGACCAACTGCAGTGGAATGGCCAAGCTCTTTATTCACGCCGATGCGATGGGCGTGTCATCCGTGGCAGTGAGAGGCTTCCGAACGATGCAGAGTGCGTTTAGAGAGGAGTTAGGCAGAAAGCAAGGGCGTAAACAGCAACTGTCCTTGGTAGATTTCTTCTTACGGAATGGACAAATTCAATAGTTAAGCACCTCTAGTTAGTGATATGCGAGGTTTGTATCACAAAACACAATCTCGAGGTCGGAGGAAGTTTTGACTTGGTTTTGTGAGCCAACGGTCATCGGGAGAGGGGTCTCACAGCACTAACAATTCGGTATCACTAAATGGGATACCACTAAGAAGAGGATTGTCTGAATGCGTAAAACGTGTGGCAGGGGGTACGCGTAAACGTTAAAATCCGATGATCCGTGTCACCCTCTCAACCACAAGTCAAACGGACAAAAGCAATACTTCCGGTCGTCCAATTCTCACTGCATTGCAGTATGAGACGAAGTCGACCTACAGGAGCTTTGCGACGGACCTGCACGCCCAACATGGACATACCACTGTTTGCGCTTTTTCTCCAGCGAGCTGACAGCCAGTCAGCCACTTTATCAAAATGCGATGCACAGCTGATGACGCGGCGTTGATGCTTCAACGCCGCTGCAGCTAAGTCACTTTTTCAGAATGCGATGCACAGCTACCGACCCGCGATATTTTGTGTCTGCAAGTCGATTTTTTGTTGACGACCCATTGGTGTCCGCTAGGCACGTGTGCAACTCGTGCCTAGCGGACACCAATGGTGCAACATCGGCCAATGCCTCACCACGCTGCACTTGTCTTGCTGTTCATTTCCCAATTGGACGCAAGGCAGTCTCATCAAAGACCAGCAAACGAAGACAGCGAGCGACAGCAGCAGTAAAATGGCTTCTCAGTCGGTCCAGGAAGAGATTGTGTCCACCGCCACGGCGGGACCTCGTCAGTTCGGATTTGAGTCGGGCAGCGCTCTGTTGGCCGAGGGCAACGAGGTGCTGCATGACCAGGTCGTGGCTAAGATGGAGACCGCTCTGAGCAGCGAACTGCCACAGATGGACGTTCGCTTCAAGAATCTGTCGCTGACGGCTGACATCGTCGTGGTCGAGGGCGACGGCTCCAAGTTCGAGCTGCCGACGCTGACCAACACTGTGAAAAAGGCGTTCGTCAGTCCCAAGAAGCGTGTGATTCACAAGGAGATTCTCAAGGATATCAGCGGCATGTTTGCCCCAGGCAAGCTCACGCTGCTGCTCGGCCAGCCGGGATCCGGTAAGTCCGCTCTCATGAAGCTGCTTAGTGGCCGCTTTCCAGAGACCAAGAACATTACCCTGGAAGGAGACATCACGTACAACAGCGTGGAGCGTAGCTCGATCAAAAAGACGCTGCCGCAGTTTGCATCGTACGTGAACCAGCGTGACAAGCACTACCCCTCTTGACAGTTAAAGAGACACTGGAGTTCGCGCACACGTTCTGCGGCGGTGAGATGCTGCGGCGCGGCAAAGAGCTTCTTTCCAACGGCGTGCAAAAGGAGAACCTGGAGGCTCTGGACCTAGTGAACGCCGTCTTCAAGAACTTCCCGGACATCGTCATCCAGCAACTCGGTCTGAAGATCTGCCAAGACACCATTGTGGGCGATGGCATGGTACGCGGTATCTCTGGCGGTGAACGCAAGCGTGTGACCACCGGTGAGATGGAGTTCGGCATGAAGTACGCGTCTTTCATGGACGAAATTTCTACGGGTCTAGACAGTGCTGCAACGTTCGATATCATCACCACGCAGCGTAGCATTGCTCATCGCCTTAAGAAGACCATCGTCATTGCTCTGCTGCAACCTTCGCCCGAAGTATTTGCGCTGTTCGACGATGTAATGATCCTGAACGAAGGTGATCTCATGTACCACGGTCCGTGCAGTAAGGTGGAGGACTACTTCGAGAGCTTGGGTTTCAAGTGTCCAATTGGTCGAGACGTTGCCGACTACTTGTTGGACCTTGGTACGCGGGAACAGTACCGCTACCAGACGGGGATCCTCCCCGCGGCGGTAAGCACCCGCGTTACGCCAAGGAGTTCGCTGACATTTTCAAGCAAACGGGTATCCACCAGGGCATGCTGAGGGCGCTCGATACCCCTCACTCCCCGAACCTACTCGCCAACATCGAGAAGCACATGGACCCGATGCCAATGTTCCACCAGGGCTTCTTTGAGAGCACCATGACGCTTTTCCGCCGTCAGCTTATGGTCACCTACCGCAACAAGCCGTTTATCATGGGTCGACTGCTGATGATAACCGTCATGGGACTGCTTTATTGCTCAACGTTTTCCAGTTTCGATCCAACGCAGATTACGGTGGTCATAGGTGTAATTTTCTCGTCAATTATGTTTTTGTCCATGGGTCAGTCGGCCCAAGTACCGGCATATCTCGCGGAGCGTGACATTTTCTACAAGCAGCGTGGCGCTAATTTCTACCGGACGACTTCGTACGTTCTCGCCCAGTCTGTCAGCCAGATTCCACTAGCAATTGCTGAAACCATCATTTTTGGCACTCTCGTGTACTGGGTCTGTAGTTTCGAAGCGGATGCCTGGAGATTTATCATCTTCCTGATGATTTTGTTTTTGATGAGCCTTACGATGGGCATGTGGTTTTTCTTCCTCGCCGCTATCTGCCCCGACGGAAATATTGCATCACCTGTCGGTCAGGTATCGATCCTCGTGATGGTCATCTTCGCTGGTTTTATCGTGACTGCAAACACAATTCCCGACTGGCTGATTTGGCTCCACTGGCTTAGCCCCTTATCTTGGTCTCTGCGTGCTCTTTCGATCAACCAATATAAAGCGGCAAGTTTTAACGTGTGCGTCTACGATAGCATTGACTACTGCTCAAGCTACGGAATGACGATGGGAGAGTACTACCTAGATGTGTTTGACATTGAGACGGAGACAGCCTGGATCGGTTATGGCGTGATCTATATCATTGCTGACTACGTTATATTCATGTTTTTGTCGTTCGTCACGTTGGAGTATGTCCGCTACGAGACACCGAAGAACGTCGATACCTCTGAGGACCAGCCCGAAGAAGAGACATACGACTTGCTGGAGACGCCGAAGGGCCTTGTTTCCAAGAAGAGTGCGGTAGGTGAACACGCTATCGATGTTCCATATACGGACGAGATGAACTTCGTGCCTGTGACTGTAGCATTCCAAGATCTGCACTACTTCGTGCCCGACCCCAACAATCAGAAGAACACTCTTGAGCTGTTGAAGGGTATCAATGGTTTTGCTGTTCCTGGTTCAATTACTGCGCTTATGGGCTCCTCGGGTGCTGGTAAGACAACGCTGATGGATGTGATCGCAGGGCGCAAGACAGCTGGCAAGATCACCGGCAAGATCCTGCTCAATGGCTACGAAGCTAGCGATCTTGCTATCCGTCGTTGCACGGGCTACTGCGAGCAGATGGACGTACACTCGGAGGCTGCTACGATTCGCGAAGCGCTAACCTTCAGCTCGTTCTTGCGCCAGGACGCCTCCATCTCGGACGCGAAGAAGTACGATTCGGTGGACGAATGCATTAGGTTGCTGGGCTTGGAGGACATCGCTGACCAGATCATTCGCGGTAGCTCAGTGGAGCAGATGAAGCGTCTGACGATTGGTGTGGAGTTGGCTGCTCAGCCGAGTGTAATTTTCCTGGATGAGCCGACGAGCGGTCTTGACGCTCGATCTGCTAAAATCATCATGGACGGTGTTCGCAAGGTGGCCGACTCGGGTCGGACGATTATTTGTACGATCCACCAACCCTCAGTCGAAGTGTTCTGCCTCTTCAACAGTCTACTTCTGCTGAAGCGCGGTGGCGAGACCGTGTTTTACGGCGAGTTAGGCGAAGACTGCCGCAATCTGATCGATTACTTCGAGAACATCCCTGGTGTAGCTCCTCTTCCTGTGGGCTACAACCCTGCTACGTGGATGCTAGAGTGTATTGGTGCTGGTGTAAACAACTCAATGGATGACCGTATGGACTTCGTGCGCTACTTCAACAACAGTCCGTATCGTGCTTTGCTGGACGCGAACCTTGCTAAAGATGGTGTGTCTACGCCGTCTCCCGACTACCCGGAGCTAGTTTTCAGCAAGAAGCGCGCAGCCAGCTCGATGACACAAATGAAGTTCGTGGTTAAGCGCTTTATTGACATGTATTGGCGCTCATCGTCATACAACCTGACGCGTCTGGTGGTCTCACTGTTCCTGGCGCTGCTCTTTGGCGTCATTTTCGTGGACGCGGATTATGCTTCGTACACGGGTCTGACCTCGGGTATAGGTATGATATTCATGGCCTCGGTGTTCAACTCGATGATCTCGTTCCACAGCGTGTTGCCGCTATCGTGTGAAGAACGTGCTTCGTTCTACCGTGAGCGGGCGTCGCAGACGTACAACGCATTCTGGTACTTCGTGGGATCCACGGTGGCGGAGCTACCGTATTGTTTCCTGGCTGGTCTGATCTTCACGGTTATCTATTACCCATTCGTGGGCTTCCAGGGCTTTGCGAATGGCGTGCTTTACTGGTTCAACTTGTCGCTGATGATCACGATGCAGACGTACTTTGGCCAGTTCTTCGCGTACGCGCTGCCAAGTGAGGAGGTAGCAAATATTATTGGCGTGCTCATCAACTGCACCTGCTTCCTGTTTATGGGCTTCAATCCCCCGGCATACGCTATTCCGTCGGGCTACAAGTGGCTGTACACGATCGTCCCGCACCGTTTTGCACTTGGAAATCTGGTCTCTATCCCCTTTGGACAGTGCTCTGAGATGCCCAGATGGAATGAAACAACGCAGTCCTACACCAACGTCGGCCCAGAACTCGGTTGTCAGCCCATGGCTAACCCCTGTCACGATCGGCCACATCACGCTGAAGGAATACACGGAGAAGTACTACGAAATGACCTACGACGATACCTGGAGAAACGTCGGCATCATAATTGCCTATACGGTGTTCTTCCGTATCCTTGGTCTGTTGGCTCTCCGCTATATCAACCACCAGAAGAAATAGAGGAATTGCGGCTGTCTAGTCGCTTTAGAGAGCAGGTGCGATAGTGCGATAGTACCATCAGCGCTAATTTGTCCCTATAAATCAATAAAGCGATTTGATGGTCTGGAACTCGTTTTGTTTGTTGCTGACGAGGTTGCCAAGTCAGACAAAATCCACTCAGTTTTCCATACTGAACTTGACTTGAAGGTTGTGCTGCTGGTCGATTGCTGGGTCTCAGTGCATCTTCGCTACTACTAGACAATATTCTGATCGCTGTTGTGAAAGGAGCTACCTTGCTGCTGCCAAAAGCAGTGATGGCCAAAAATGTATTGCAGGTAGCATGTTGCAAGACCAATAGAAATATTTTATTGCAAGCGCTCCATGTATTGCAATACATATTGCAGATCCGCTCAGAATTATGCATATTTTCAAGGTGAGCACGAGGATCCTTTCAAAGAAGCTCCCTAAAGTTCATCCACCAATGCGCACCAAGCTTGTTGCGGGGGCCAAGAGACCTCATACGTTTTGGCGCGAACTCTGAGCAAGGGTCGCCACGAGAGCAGGAGCTCTAGTAATGGCGCGAACCCTCTTGGAAGCGTCGCACTGAGCCCAAAAGTGAGAACCACTATTGAATCAACCAAGCCCAATCAACCGCCCACACAAAACAAAGATTAACTACGAGTCGCGCTTAGAGGAGCAGTTACTGTGCTACCAAAATGTTTTGGAGCGATTCGCTAAATGACTTGGATTTGTATTGGATCGGTTTTGACTTGAGCATTACCTCCGCAGCCCACTCGCGCACTCCCTATCCACTGGGTGTCCCATATCTAACTGAGAGGTCTACAAATGAGCGATGTGTGAGTGCGAGGTGTTGTGTCCACTGCAAGTGCCTACAGATAAAACCCTCGTTAGTAATCCCCAGACTTGGAATACCCGCTCAAAAGGAATAAAATGACGACCAACTGGCACGCGAGGTATACAAAGCTAAGAAACTATTACTAAATCCCCTCTGACGTAATATGAAATAAAAATCGACTAATATTCCTACAAAAGGTTCATAACTGTAGTAAAATCACCGTTGTCGAGATCGATCTGTGCATTGACACCGCCATTTCCATCCTTGTGTATCCCAATTCCTCTCGGAATACTCGCTGAATTTCACGAATCGAGCTCGCAGATCCGCTCCTACAGTACTGGCACAAACTAAAAAAGTCCTATCCATTTAGAGAACATGTTATAGATGTCCCGATAGTTAGGTTGAGTATTCCATGCATGTCGCATATAATGCTGACAAAAGTACAGCTTTTAAAAGCGTCGCTGAGCGATATTCAAGATGTTTTAGTTGGTGACGGCACTGATGAGCTCCTTGTAACATTTTTTGGCTAGTAAATGGCCAGCACTTTTGACAGCAAATAGTTGTGGTACCACCCCAATGGTACACCCCTGAGATGGGAATACCCTGAAATTGGAATAATGTTGCCGTTCCCGACGCTATGCCAGTTGAGGGGTTCATCTGGACACCAAATCTGAAGGCGGGCAATCGCAATTCTACAATCATTCTGTTAATATAAGTTTTTGTGGGCTGGTGTTGTGGCAGACCACCGCGCCGAAACGAAATTTGTATGTGAGGTATGCTGCGCTCCGCAACAGCCGAAGCATTGACACATGTAGGCTGCTACTCTATACGAGAGTATACGACAGGCCAATACTTCAAAGCCGCAGCCCGAAAGACAACATAATATGTCTGTACTGTAACTCGGTTAATAGTATTGACCGAGTTACAGTACAGACACTACCCTCGAAATTTTCCCCTCTTCGACGATTTATAATCTACAGGTACATGCGACAGGCCGACACATTTATGTTGGGATTTTTAAAGACACTGCATATATAAGAAATATTAAAGAAAAGGTTACTATTTCTTAGGAGGTAAAATTTTGTGGGTACTGTCTGTACCACCCAAAACATGGGTGGCCGTGCCGGCACTGAAGTTTCCAATGAGTGCATAAAACCTTTATCCAACGTCACTTCGAAGAATCTGCGACGAGTGATGACGCTCGAAGCCTCTGTTGCGTGTACGTTTTTCAAAATACGACGTGAAACCAGGCCGGCAAGGTCTCACTTGACAGTGTTCAATTCACCGCGTTGGGCCAAGACGAACTATGCGAGAATCCTACTCTTTGCTTCTGCCGACAATGCCAGGCAATGAAGCTCTCGACGTTGCTGAAGATTCGAGCTCGCCGCAGTCGGAAGTTGTGCCTGAAGTGGACACCCGTCTCAATAAGAGAACGTCGTCGACAAAATCGGGTGTCGGCAGTCGCAGACGCAAGAAGCAAAAGTCCGGACGTGTGCCAGGCGACGGGTTAGTGCTGCTCCATCCACCGTGCCTCAATTTCAATCTGCTAAGAATCTTTTTGTGATCGTTGTACAGACTGAGATCGAAGCACTGACAGATGAGTTGCAGGCTTTGGAGAAGCAAATGGAGCGGTATGAGCATCTGAAGGAGTTGCTCAAGCAGCGTCGAGCAGTCTTGCGTAGCGAATTCATGAACAGAATGATGCGCGACGTACTCCAGACGCAGCGCCTATCCTTCGCCAGCTCGGTCTCCATGCTGTCTCACATCTCCGTACGCTCACTATGCTAAGTCTGTGATGGCCTACATGGCTGAAGCTCATCTATCCTTTATTTTGCCTTTCGTCTTTCAGCGTGACATGATCATCCGCCAGTTTGATTTGCCCACAAGACTTGATAGAGATCCGGCCACGCGTCAAGTCGCGCTCTTGAAGATGAGGCATGAGCGGCTGCATGCTGCTCATCTGTATTTACTAAAGCGAATGGAGCATTTGACAATGGAGGAATACTGCGACCGAAAAAGGTTTAAGGCGACGAATGGAGATTTCGTGTCGTCCCGCTTTGAGATGACCCCGCTACCAGAAGCGCGCAGCATCAAGGCAATCTTCGACGCGCTCCAGACCTTTGTGTACAATATCGAGATTAGCATCTCTGATGCTGTGGGTGACGTCACCGTACGTGAGAACGACGACGCCGTACCGGATAGTCCTGTGGCACAGCATCGACTTGTTACAACTTTCTCTGATGGGACGCGGGTCGAAGCAAATAACGTCGCATTTGCCGACTATTGCCCTGCGGGCCCGCACGGGAGTGAAGAGGAGGAAACGGGGCTTTTAGTCTGCGACACCGTGGATGAAGACGACCTGTTTCCGTATCGTCCGTTGGAACGCATACGCCAGGATAGCACCGAGATCACCATGATATCGTGGCACCAGCGCGAAATCGGTGAGCCTATCATTGTGATAACTCAATGGGTGTGTCATCGCATCCGGAAGTCTGAGCTTTACGTGCCACCGTCCGTGATGGAGTCCATCCGAACTAGCGTCGAGAAGCTCGGTGGGGCCATGATTTCGACGGCGAGACACGCTGGCAGCATGCCCAACTAGTTTCCCTACCAGTACAGAAGTCATACACTCTCAAATGAAGCCGAATGACCACACGAATAAAGCTCCGTTGTGCCCCATCCGTGTATGCGCCATCTCGTCACAGAGTACGGCACGAAATCCATACCGGCGCAGGATGCCAGGTCCACGAGCCGCAATGCCTTCCTGAGAATGTACGTAGCACCTGCTCGCGGATCGTAACGGTACAACCAGTCTTCACGTCTGATCTGTCCTAGGGGCCAAGAGCTGCATAAAGTGAAGCGCAACATTGAGCCGGGTGCATCGTAATTTGTCCATCCATAGCCAAGCTCTTTGCGATTTTGGTTAGATTGAACGCTAATTAGTCGTGCTTCGGGTTCTTCCGAACTTTTTCGTGACTCTGGCCAATGCCAAAACTCGCAATCGTGCCCAGTTTTGGACAGATCTCGCCGAGAGGAATACGATTAGCAAGTTCGTATTATAGTATGTCTTTCTGAAATGCATTCTGAAAATCGAAGCTCGAACAAATTGGTCAGACGCCGACTAATTAGCGTGATGATTCATTGGACTGGAAGGCAAATTAGTTTGTCAGACCAGCTCGTACATTTTCTTGAGGTTTGCCACTTCTTGTTTCTGCGCTTCTTCGTCGTCTTCAACTAGTTGATGCAGACGCGAAAAGACCGACTGCATGTCCTCCCTCTCGCTGTCGGACAAGAGCATGATTGTCACGTTGAAACGTGGCACCTTCGTGAGATGGCTTGCAAACTCAAGCACAAATGTGGCGGCATCTTTTGATACAGCAGAATCGGGGCCACGTGGAAACAGTATATCATTGCGGAAGACATTGAATATCTCACACAGTATGTCCGACTCCATTCCAGTCTTGAAAAGTGCGAGCAGCGATGCAGGCTTGATCATGCGCAGATATTCAGCACGTAAAGCAGTCAAACGGGTTTTCTGCTCTGAATCACCACGTAGAGCAAGTGTCTTCCACACGCGGCCGAACTCATATGAGGTAGTCGGTGCCTTCTTAGGAAGTTTGGGCAAAATAGGCACGCTTTCCTTCTTCCCCTTTGTCTTCACTTTTGTGGTTGATGCGGCTGTGTCCGTCTGGGGTGGCTCGGTAGAATTTGGCTCCTTGAGTGGCTTCTTTCTTGGCGTTTCAGCAGCAGAAGCGCCCTCTTTGCTGCGACCTACGATTTTCCTTGTTGTCATTGACATCGCCATCAGTTTCAGGAGCCCCGCCAACCACTTCAATCGAGAACGCTGTTCGCTTCGGAGATCGCTTGATGGCTGTTCGAATGAGCTCTCGAGTTGATTGTAGTTGCGTCTGGATTTGACGGCTTTTCGGCTCCAACGCAGTAGCTCGCTGAAAGTCGAGCAGTGCAAGGCGGTGCTTACCCAGCGAGTTGCGCGCAGTGCCTCGCCGCGAGTAGGACTTGACGTGCGTCGGATCGGCTTTTATCGCCAATGTGCAGTCATCCTCCGCGCTGACAAACTCACGATTCTTCAGGTACGCAATGGCACGGTTCGACAGCACCACCGCATTTTGCGGGTTGTAGCCCAAGCAGCGCGTATAGCTCTTGATAGCAGCCACAAAGTCCCCTCGCTTGTAGTGCGTATTGCCTTCCTCGCGCTCCAACTCTTCCCGACTCTTCGAGGTGGCAGCTGCAGAAGACCCCTCGGTTGCTGCAACAACACGTCTACGAGCATCAGCCAAAGGCTCTGGGTCCTTTGCACGTGGTGTGTCATCGTCTGCTTCTTGCAAAGCAGCGTCCTACAGCAACAAATGACCGTCTCTCGTTAGCACAACCCGCCCCAAAGCGTCGCCAGATGTCCACGCGCAGCGCACCACGTCGAACTGCTCCCAGCGCTTGTATCCCTTGTCGTACGTATGCGCGTCCAGCTTCCTTCCACCCAGCTGCTTCTCCTCTGCATCGACGCCACCAACGCCCTTCGTTCGCGGCGGAGGGAGCGCAGCAGGCTGCGCAGTCTTCACCGCTCGGGTCCGCGCCGCGTCGTCCTTATTGATGCTCTTCTCCCACTCGTACAAGTCCGAAAAATAATCCTGCAGCTGCGACGCGTTCGTGCGGATCTGCTGCTGGATGGCCACCACGGACGGCGTCTCGGCCTTCATCTCGGCAGCCAAAACACCAAATGACCAAATGTCCAAGCGCCGCTTCAATTCAATCCCCGTCACAATTGATAAATTTCGTTGTATCGGTTTTAACGGGTTTCGGAGCCGACAGTTCAAGCACACGGGACAAGTGACAAGCAAGATGCAGGTGGACCGGACGCTGGTGGACAAGGACTTCGACCGCTACGTGCTGGATGTTGACGGCGTCGAGAAGCGCGTGACTGCACTGGCGGTGGAGGCGCTGCGGCCGCTGGACGCGGCCCAGAGCTTGCGCAAGGCGCAGTGGGACAGCCGCGTGCGCCACAACGCGCTGGCGGCGGACCCGTTCCTGGGCAGCAGCTTGGGCGCCAGCGTCGCCTACTTCGTGAACGCCGAGTACGAGATGGTGCAGGTCGTGGACAGCAAGCGCGACGGCGTGGCGCTCGCCAAGATCTACAGCTTCCCCATGCTGACGAGCAGACATGAGAACGTGTCGGTGCAGGTTGCTGGCAAGGGGCTCGTGGTCTACTGCGACGGACACGGGACGCTGCACTTCCTCAAGGCGGAGAACGACCAGCCAGGAGCCAAGTGGAGGGTGGTCTACGAGTGCGCGCCGTGGGGTGTGGTGCCGTTACTGCTGCTGGGAGCGTTCTATGACGAGCAGGACCAACATCTCCATGCTGTCGTGGCCCAGCCGCTTGCAGGGAGCGAAGCTGATGGGGCCTTCCGACTGTCGATGGTTGGAGTTTTTAGCGCGGTTTCTTCTGGAGGGATAGAGATCGATAGCAGATGCGTCGGGCTTGAACACACGACGGCGGGGATTGCGGTCGTGTCGGATCTGCCGACGTACATCTCCTTCAGCGGGCCGGAGGTGGTTCTGCTCGTGGAAGGAACACACCAATTGTTGATGGAGCTGCTGGCAAAGAAAAAGGCGGAAGCGTCGACTGGTGATGCCTCTGGCAAGTCATCGCCGCACAAACGCCTTCACAATGAAGATGTGCTGGACGATGAGGAGATGGCTGCGTTGCTGGCCAAAATCCCTCGAGCTGGAATTGGTTTCCACGGAGATGTTTCAAAGCCGAAGGAGCCCTATGAGTTGGCCTCACTCGATTTGAACAAGCCACTGTCGGAGCGTTTCCAGAAGTCCAGCACACCTTTCAGCTCCGTGGACGTACCTCTCCACGGTGCTCCGAGATCTCAACGCGCTACAGAAAGGAAAGCTTAGGCAGCAGCCAGGATCGGCCTTTGGAGGTCCCCACGGCGGAGTCCATCCTTAGCGGCTTCGAGGAATGCGACACTGGGGACCCGAACGCTACGGCGGCGCTGTTGCTGGTGAATATCGAGCAGAAGGTTGTGCAGGAGCAGCTGGATATCGACTGCCGCAACTTCCAGTTCCTGTGTCCAAGTGCTCGCGTCAATGGTGCAAGCGAGTTCAAGTCCACGCTGCTGTTCCGCAACGACGTGCACGGATTGATCTACGACCTGGATGTGGCAGTGGCCCAATTGAAACTGCGGCACGCTGCGACTCTACCCGCGTTCGGCTTCGTGCAGGCGTCCAAGCAGGAGAAAAAGTTTATGTCGTGCCACCCACAGGGTTCATTCGCGTGCATCGGCGAGTTTGAGCGGCGCGTGTTCGTGTACCAGGGTAGCAGTTCGCAGGCCGAGCGCGAGTCGCACATGCGGAGGCAGTACGTGGTGGAGCTCGGCGACCAGCAGCTCCTTGGCCTGCGCATCGTCAACGACAGCACCGTCCTCGTGCTGACCCCCACTCAGCTCTACTCCATTCACGTGCCCACGCTGTATTGACAGCGATCGTAAGACTTTGACACTGTGAATTGAAATGCGCTGCCCTCGAATGAAACATCCCTAATCGGCATCAGTGCGTCGTCTTGATAAAAGGGACGATGCACCGGTAGATACACCGGACACTGTACCGGCAGTGTAGATCCCACGATTAATCGTAAACAGGCAATCCTCTTCTTAGTAGTATCTTATATAGTGATACCTCTATTTAGTGATGAGAGACCCTCTCCCGATGACCGTGGTTTACAAAACCAAGTCAAAACTAATGCCGTGCGTTGCCCGGAGAAGCTCTGGATATTTGTATCGCTGGCAAAAACAATTCCTGAAATGGTCACACTTTAAGCAGCTACACAACTGAAGTGCGAGCAGCAGGAGCCTCGACCCAAGCAGCTGCACCAGCGACCCTAGCAGTACCAGCGACCGATGTGTTCACTAGCATGGACAAATATTAGTATTTGTTACTCAACCACTGAACCACCTGTTGTCATCGATTTAGTCGGAATAGCTGTTGGTGGATATGAATTGCTGCTGCGCTATAAAAACCTGTTCCTGTGGAATTCAACAGAAATTCAGTGCTGGAAGTATGTTGTCTATCTTTAGCATTATCGGTCTGAATCGAGAGTCTAAAAACACCCCGCAATGTCACTTGCGCTTTCAACTGACGCCTCACAGTGCTATGGAAGCGTTTGACTCCACCTCTTGTGACGGTAATGGTACGGGTGTGCTGGAATAAGACACGGAGACTCCAGGTTGAAGAGCTTGCCCATTTCGACCGTAGAGCGTACGCATTTGGCACTCAATGAGGTTTACGCCAAACCTGCAGCTACTTCTCTAACATGCACTACGAATGAACTTCTACGACTATTTTTATTCTTCACAAATCAGCTCACTGAGTTACTGTTGTCTTGATTCAGCACTGATTCGGTGTTGTTTTTGCCACCAACAGGTATTCAGGGCACAGAGCCGTAGCAACAGCTTTCCTACAATAACGAGGCAACAGGTGAATCGGTAGTTGAGCAACAGATATTAATTAGCAGCCCACTAGCATCTTTCGTGTCAGTCTTATGGAAAAAGATGGAAGACCGCTTCCGATTGACAAAATGCTCGCAGGATTGAAGTATTAAACTCCACTCAAAATTTGTTTGCGCAGTGTGCAATCTTCAATAAGACTGCAAGTTTGCCCCGCTCATTGCGCTCAGACCGCGGCAGAAGTCTACTAAGTCAATTAGTGTTTCTCATGTTATTGTGGCTTTCAGCGATTTTGCCCTCCGATTTGACACCTTATCTCGGAGTCGGTTTTAAATAAAAGGGACCAAGGATAGGGTTATTGGGTTAGCTTTAGTTATTTCGGACCATAATTAGGAGCACAAGGCCATACCGGAGGCCATTCTGCGATGTATGCATGGCCCTTGGTAACTAAATAGGGCGAAATGTGCTTGCACTTAGTTTACAACTTGCAAGCACTGCAGGGGCCACCCATGATGACTTGCCGTTCTCCAAGAGAGAACCTGGGCTGTGTGATGAGGGCCTCGGATATGTTTTGTAGGCGGTCATTTTTGCCGAAGTAAAGCGGCAAAAATGACCACCGTTCGATAACTCTGAGCGCAGAGTGGCAAAGCTGATCGGATATAGCTAGCTTAACTTACCCCTACATCCTAAATCGGACCTGTTTTTCAAATCGGGCCGATATATCGGATTTCGGACCATCAGTTTTGCCAAAAAGGATGAAAGCCACAATACATGAATGCTGAACGAATGTGGCCTATTGTTAGGTCGCATGAAGGTTGTTAGAGTCCGGATGGGTCAACATTCACCAATTTGCGATAAGAAGTGAGACAGGTATTCGATTTCCCGACCGTTTATGGCTGCGTGCAATAGAGAGTCAGGTTTTGCTAAATTACGAAATGTACTGCAATATGCGTTTAAACAAGTTTGGCGAGGGTCAGCGATCCCACCTAAAACTCTGGATAATAAATATCCAGAGAACTTCTTGATTGTGCTTTGTGATACAAATACCTCGCATATCACTACCTAGAGGTGTTTAACTATCGCAATCAGCCATTCCGTGAAGAAGTCTAACTAGGACAGTTGATTTTTGCGCCCTCGCTTTCTGCCTAACTCCTCTCTAAACGCACTCTGCATCGACCGGAAGCCTCTCACTGCCACGGATGGCACGCCCAAAGCATCAGCATGAATAAAGAGCTTGGCCTACCACTGCAGTCGCTCCTGTAGTTTCTCGGCAGTAAGGTCTGCGGCTGTCATCACCGTATCAGCCATCTCTTGCAGGTCTTCCTCCTGCTCGTTAATACACTCAAGGCTGTCCTTCTCAACCTATCACGGAGCTTGCAGAGGATGGTGAACTCTTCCAAGTACTTATTGATGAGGGCGCGTACTCCGAGGGGGCGCTCGACGGTACACCACTGATCTTCTGGAGGCATTACGCTTCCTTCACGAGCTCGGTATTACGCACAGGTTAGTCCGATTCACTCGGAACTTGCTTGATGTCGCTGCTAAAAACATGCTTTCAACTGCAAAATACAGAGACGTGAAGCCGGAGAATCTGCTACTAACGTCCGCGAGTCCCAAGCGTGCAAGCATCAAGTTAGCAGACTTCGGTCTTACAGCTCTTGCTGGAGAGAGCAGCTTGCTCAGCAACGGGCGGATGGCAGCTGAAAATCTGAGATTGTCCGTTTTGCTTTTCCAGGAGTAGTGGTAACTTGAGGGGACAAAGGAGAGGAAGTGGCGAGCTTGGCGAAGGAAGAGAGGAGAGCGCGAGTTGCTGGGGAGAATGCCGCAGCGGGAACAGCAAGGTGGGCTTGCTGTGCTCTCGATGGAGCACGTTTGGAAGTGAGGTAAGTGCGCTGCACTCTCCTCAAACCACCTTGGGACCCTTGCTTTATTTAGGTTGCTAACTACTTTTCTTATTGTCTGCGACTGTGTCTGAGATTGCGCTGTTACACGTGCGAGGAGCTTCGACATCTTGCCTGGGATCGCACTGCTGCTGCGATGATGCAACACAGTACCGCTGGTACATCACACTCCCACTCGCTCGTGACGCACGTCAAGTTGATACCAGGCAGTAACTTCGAGAAGATAGAGTAGCTGTCAAACTTGCACGCGTCGAGAGCGCAAGCCATCGAAATATACATAGTCAGCTAGTCATGCATGTGTCGCACTGTCGATACTCGGCAAGTTCGGGAAACGGGGCAATACCTTCAGAGCTTTGCGAAACTTGGTAAACTTTCATTAGCCAAAGGCTTGGTCATAATGTCAGCGGTGTTGTCGTCCGTAGATACATGTAGTGTCCGCAAGGCGCCATCCTCGACAAGATGGCGGATCAAGTGAAATTTTTTCGTGATGGGTTTTGTGGCGGCATGCTTGCCAGGTTTTTCCGTCAGGTAGAGAGCTGCTTGATTATCACCACGCAGCAGTGGAGTGGTCGTAGGCCACCGCAGCTCACAAAGGTCCTTGACACCTTCGTTCATGGCGATGTACTCGGCTTCGGTACTCGATTGTGCATTAAGGCCTTGCTTGCGAGACCCGTACGAGATGGCATTGCCATCGAGAAAAGTGATGTAACCGGAGATTGACTTAGCATCGTCAGGATCATTGGCGTAGTCGCTATCAGTGTAGACAGTAACCTCAACATGCTCGTCTTGCACGACGTCCATGTGAAGTGCATGATCACGTGTCTGCTTCAGGTAGCGGAGAACTCGCTGAGCCTCACGAAAGTGCTTGTGTTCGAAGCACAAAGATACTTGCCAAGATGGCGCACAGCATGTGCGATGTCTGGCCGCGAGCCAGACACCAAGTACTGGAGAGAGCCAACGATTTCACGGTAAGGTAGCTTCGTATCCGGTGCAAGCGGCTTTAACTTGGCCTTCGACTCGCTGGTCGATTGTGGGGTCCAACAGCCATAGGCATCTTGCATTCCGTAGACTTTCAGGATCTTGTCAATATGTGCACGCTGGCAATAGACAATTTTGTTGTGTGTTCGGTCGATTGTGACCTCAATTCCCAGCATGAATTTGACCTTGCACATGCTAGTTAGGGTGAAGACGCTCTTGAGTTGATTTGAAACGTTGGCACACAGCGCAGGTGGCCCCATCAAGAAGAGGTCGTCCACATAGACCGTCAACAACATTTCGACGTCTCCATCAGCACCATACATGGTGTAGAGCCCGTAGTCGCTATCCAAGCGAGTGAACCCCAGCTTAGTCAAATGCTTGTGAAGTGTCCTGTTCCAAACAGCAGGTGCTTGCTTCAGCCCATAGAGAGACTTGATGAGCTGGCAAATATATTCTCCACCGTTCTCTTCAAAACCGACAGGCTGCTCCATGAAAATGATTTCTTCTAGTAGACCGTACAAGAACACAGTCTTGACGTCATACTGTAAGACAAGCCAGCCGCGCTTGACGGCGTACAGTATCACAGCTCTGATTGTCGTGAACCTGCTGACGCGTGCAAATTTTTCAACGTAGTCCACGCCATACTTCTGCTTGAAGCCACGAATCACCAACCGGGCTTTGAAACGCTGAATCCGCCCTTGAGCGTCTCGCTTCAAGGCGAACACCCATCGATTGGTAATGACGACTTGTTGTTTGGATTTAACTCGTGCAAAGAGCTTCCACGTTCCATGCTCTCGCAGTGAAGCAAGTTCTTCTTCCATGGCAGCTTTCCACTCAAGCCAGTGCTCGCTAGCTTTCGCTTGTTTATATGTGTTTGGGATCGGAATATCTGCCGCAGTGTTCAGCACAGAGTCTACAACGTTGTCTTGGAGGTGAGCGGGCTTCTTGCGCTGCCGCTTGCTCCGCAGACTGTTGTCTCTGTTTGCCTTCGCTGGAGGCAATGGCTCATCACGTGGTTCATATTCATCGCTGGAATTTTCCTCACGGTGCGAACAACTGCGGGCTTTTCGCTTGCGTGCCGACCGTTTAGCCGCGGGCTTTGGTCTGGCACTGGATGCAACTGCAGATGTTTCCACTGGATCTTTACTTTCTGCAATCTCCGCTTCAGCTGGTAGAGTTGATGCATGAAGCCGTGTAGGAGTAGGTGAAGCTGCGACGATTTCAGGCGATACATTTGCTTCCAGGCACGACACGATGGATACAACTGGAATCTCGTCAGGCAGTACATGGCCACCTCGCCGAAAAGTATTCAAAAGCAGTCGTCGCATATAGTCTCGTGATACTGTGAACTGCTCATGAAAATGCACGTTTCCACTTCGTCTAGTAATCACAGCTCCAGTCTTCAGATCCATTAGCTTGTAGCCTGTAGTCTCCGTGCTATAACCGAGAAATAAAGACAGCTGAGACCGCGGGTTCAGCTTTGCCTTCGTTGCACGTGTTTGGGGAGGCACAAGCGCATGTACCAAACACCCCCAGGTTCGCAGGTGACGCAGCACTGGTGGGGACCCAAACAACAATTCATGCGGCGACTTCCCACCCAGTGGGGCACTCGGTAGTTGCTTAAGGGGTATCGACAATATGAAGCGCAGCTTCTCCTATAGCAAGCTCGTCATGTTGGTTGCATGAAGCACCGCACGAAGTCTGGGCAGTACCGTGCCATTGGCACGTTCCACAATGCCGTTTTCTTCAGGTGATTAACCATTTGTGTACGTGAATTCAATGCCACACCGTAGACAGAAATTCCGAACATCGGCATTCAGAAACCCACCACCACCATCAGAGTGAAGCATCTTCACTGAGTGTCCAGCTTTATCGAACTGGTTATTGAGACGCAGGATTAGCTGCTGAATCAAAGGTCATGCGTCGTCCTTCCACTTAAGTAGGTAGCACCACTTGTAGCGAGTAGCTTCGTCAACAACCAACAGGAACATCTTCTCTCCCGTCGCAGTTTCTTGGTTGATACCCAGGCCTCTGCAGATTAGGCATTGTGTTACGAGAAAAGCCAAAATGCCTAATCCAAGCCTTCGGAAAATGCCTAAGTTCACAGTCGAAAATCCTGGCTTGAGGAGGCCAGTTCCTTCGTCTTCTCTTGCAAGACGCACGCCGTCAGCATCAACAAGCGCCATGACCCCCAGTAAGAAGCCGATGGATAAGAAAGCACCGCCAAAGAGGCAGCAGAAGGTGATGAACACGACTCTCCGTCAGATGAAGCTCAAGGCGCCTGAACTGCGGCAGATGTGGTTGCCTAAGTATGAGCGTGAACTCGAGTTAAGACCGATTCATGTGGGCTCAGTCAGCGATGTCGTAGAGGCACGATGCAAATTCTGCGAAGCATTTGGCCGCGAAGACAGTAACAATCAACTCGTATCGCCGTTTGCGCTAGTTCTCCAAGGACACGCGCGGAAGAAAACGGTAAATGTGAAAGCCTTCAAGTCCTTTCGCCGTGACAACAGCAAGATACATAAGAGCGAACAACATCAGATCAAGTGGGCAGAATTTTGTACACTTCCAAAGGACAGTGATCTCCGAATCAGCTAATTCGGTCAGCCCAAAGTTGTGGAGCTATTTCTGCCTACGCAGTCGAGCTTCGAACTGCACATACCGGCGACTATTGTTGCGCTAATTCGACAGTTATTTTGCACCACAAAGGATGCTGCTGGTGCTGAGCTACGAGGGGCAGCATTAGATGATAATGAATTCGTGACTGGAGTAGTGCAGGATGAATTTGTCGAGGTGGAAAGCGACGACTTCGTGTTGCAAGTGCATGATCGCGTACAATTTGAGACTATCATCAGATGCGCTAACACTACGTCAAGTTTTCGAGGCATTTCGCGGCTTTTTGTCATCTTCAGTGAGGCGTATGGAAGCATGAAACTTCGCAAACCCAACGAACGCATAGTTGGTTGCTCTCTGCGTTCTTTGGTTGTCATCAATTTAACAGCACTTCGCACAATACTGAACGGAGTGTGGGGGTATGCGATCATGGTTGATAGTGCTACGCATGGATCCGAAGGTTTTCTAGATGTTAGCGTCTCATTCGGATTCGCTAAGCACATTCACAACTATCATCTACTAGCTATCCCGATGGGCAACCTTGCGCACAACGAGTCCAACTACTCCGACTTGGTTATTGACGCCCTGGAGAAGATCTGCGGTGCCACCATACTGACGAAACTGATTGGTGTCACAAGTGATGGTGCTGCAACAATGCTGGGATGTCGACAGGGATTTGCATTGCGAATTACTCAAGCCTGTGAAAAAGTTTGTGGTGGTGAGATTTCCGTGAACTGGTGCGGAAGTCATCAATTGAATCTGGCGGTAGACACATTCCTTCGGAACCTAGACAATCTGGTAGACTTTCGCTCAACTTTGGGATCGGAGATTTCGTTCACGAGGCGGTTCGAAACGGTTCGTCCAGTTATAGGTGTGTGCCCAACCTACGCATCTACGAGATGGGAATCCATTCACGATAGCTGTAAGTTTCTGACTGACAACTACGAGGAGCTTGTGAGACTTCAAGACGAAAAAGAAAAGCCTAGATCAAGCAGTTCATGGTGGTTATGCCTCTTTGTTGTAACCTCGGTTGCAGGCAACTTCGTCACTGCTTTAAACAGATGCAATATAGCACTGTCACCATGAAAGAACAGTACGAGGCCATGAACGGCTTGGCTAGTTCCTTACAACTCAGATACGAGACCGATGTGGAAAATGGTGAATCCGAAGTCAGCGCAACTAGAGTGGCTGAGCATCTCCGTTTTGCAGCGGTGTACTCGCTGGCTCTGTACAATGGCTTGGGAGAAATTGAGCGGTGCCGGTTAACTCAAGGTCTGGTAAAAGGATTTAAAACCTTCGTTAACAGAATAACGTCCATTAAAATCGAGATGAACGGGGAGCTTGGCGTTGCCAATCCAACGATGCCTATGGATGTAATTATCGGTGACGGCGCGGTGTTCGGGGAGCTACTAAGCCGACATAGCAGTAGACTTAAAGCCGAGTTTGGCAACTCGTCTACTATGGATATCTGGCGCCAGCGCGACGAGCTTATTCAAAACTACCAGAACGATAGCGCATTTCGCAGTCGTGTAGACGAAGTGTCGAGGTTGTCTGTCGCGTGTGCTTGGGATGCGGTGGATACGGAGGACAAGTTCGAGGCTCTAGTATCGTTTGTTATAGGCTTGGCATCGATATCACCAGGCTCACACACAGTTGAGGGAATTTCATCTGTCTCAACTGTGTGAAGAACATTCATCGTAGCTCGCTGCAGAACTACACCCTGGAAGGTCAACTCCAGGCGAAACAGTACTTCGCTGTTACCGCTTTGGCGAACCAAATGCGGGCAGCTAGATGCTCCTTTACTAAAACGTAATATAAATGTGATGCCTAATTAAAGATCTGGGCTCGACCCCATACTTTTCTATCGCCAAAGCCTAATCTGACGTCCCAGAGGGAGCCTATTCAAAGTCAATTAGGCTCTTAGGCACTAATACCTAATCTGCAGAGGCCTGTTGATACCACACAAATCAACAGACAGCTTCTCCAGAGGCTGCTTGCGGCGACGCGGATTCCTTTTTAAGTCGTACGTTTAAACTTTGCAGTAATACACGGAACACAGTCATAGTCCTTCAGCGACTGCGTGTTAACGTTAATGCCAAAGTCGACATGTCCACTAGCCATCTCCTTATCAGCTTCATGTTGACGTGTCCAAGGTTGTGCAGCAACCCCATCGCATTCTTGCTGGCTTCCACAGCCCCGATCAGCAGCAGTGATCGCTTCACGCGCAGGCGGTACAGCATGTCGTGGTGATTGAAGCGCAGCTTCAACCCATCCTTCACGAGCCACGCCGTACTGTGGTCGTCATTGAATATCAGCTTGAATCCAATCTTGTGCATAAAGCCCAGAGAGACTAAATTCACGTGCACGTTGGGAGAGTAGTGCACTCATCAAGTAGGCGCGACTTCCACTTATTCGTGACCTCGTTCTTGACTCGGAAGACAACGCAGCCAGTCGACTGCATTGTCTCCATCTGGTCGCAGGCCATGAGCAAGTTGCTAGCATTGTTATGCTCAATAGAGGAGAAACAGGTCAGGTCGCCACACAAATTCACTTGCGATCCACTATCAAGTAGCCACTCCATTTCATCAGCTTGTAATTCAGGGACATGCTGGTCTCCGTTCACTACTGCCATGTTCACACGACGCATTGGTGATTCAGGTGACGCCGGTGTTGTTGGTGAGTATTGCGGACTAGCAGCCGCCACTGGACTAGATGGTGGGCTTGTCGGCGAGTGCTGTTCGGATGGGGCGCGGCCCGAGTCAGCTGAGATCACTGCACGGCTGTGCGGAAGTTGGTTTGCATTTGTCTGGCTGCATCTGGTCCGAGTATAGCTCGCACATCGTCAATAGTGAAAGCATGACTGCTCTCATTCAATCCAGCACTATTCCCAATGGGATAGGTTGAACGAGATGTCATGTAACTAACCACACGATCAGATCCACGTAAAACACTGAAAGACTGCGCAGCGTCGTCATTTCCACCTCGGTTGCTGGGCGTCTTGTTGCGCTTGCACACAGCATCACCACGCCAGTGCCCCATTTCGCCACAGGCGTTGCCCTTCGACTTCTTCATATTCTTGGCAATTCCTTGTGCATGACTAGAGCTTGAGTTGGTTGTAGCACTTGCGTTGCTTCGGCGATCACCATACTTGCCACCCTTGCCCCGCTTGGGACGACGTGGCCCCTTTTCGTTGTTGCGTGGAGCATGAACTAAGTTCACCTGGGCAGTAGCTTGTATACCTTGGCCGCTGGCCACGGCATCGGCGGATCCACGCTGATTGCGTTGGATCTCGGCGTTTTCTAAACGCCCGCGAGCATTGCGCAGTATTTGAAGGACGGGTCACGGCGCAGCCGTTCTGTCACTTCATTTGCGATCACCGGGTACACAGTATGGGTCTTTGTCAGCATGATCCTGGCCAGCCGAGAGTCTGAGATGGGGTCATTTTTTCAGCTAGATCACGCTGCATCTGCAGCAGGTCCTCGATGTAGTCGCGCACCGACTCATCTGCACGCAGTACACGCCCGTAAAGCCGCTCCCAAATGAGGACCGTGTTCACGCCACGTCCTTTGCCAAAGTCTTCGGCGAGCACATGCCCCAACTCGATAGGATCGGCTTGATTTACCACGTCCTGGTACCGCAGCAGCACCTCATCAGAGATGACTGAGATCAGCAGCCCGTTTGCCTTTCGGTATCTGCTGTACCAGCACTCCTTCACCCTGGGGGACCAGCTCTCGTTGAAGGGCTCCTTCCCGATGATAAGCTGTTCCATGTTGGAGACGTTGAGGCCGCTTAGCACGCGGAACCTCCATGCCGGATAGTCCTCAGGCTTCGACAGTTTGTTCTCAACCTGCAGGGTCACTACTGCTGCAACCTTGTTCATCTTTGCGTGCTCAAGCTCCTCGCTACTACTGCCTTCAATGCCTACTTGCGAGTACGCGTTGCTGCCGAATCGTTCTTCCCTTACAAACGCGGGTGAAGGAGACCGATTCCAGAATGAGCGAACGGCCAGTTGGCGAGGCGCCCGTGACGGTCCAGAATCTTCTGTCGTATCCACCAATAAACGACGCTTCTCCTTCGATTCTGCTAATGAGGGCCCAGAATCTTCAGATGTCTCACGCCATGAGTGATGGTCATCAACGGGCCTTTTGCTTTTCTGAGCGCATTTCGCTTTGCACTCGCACGCGTGGTCGGACTCCTGCTCTTCGTGGATGGACTCCTGCGCTTCGACCGCCGACGGCGTAACCTTCTCTTCCGTACGTCCATCTTCTGCTGCCGCTGTAGTTGGGCTCATAACCTCTGAGATTGTCCGTTTTGCTTTTCCAGGAGTAGTGGTAACTTGAGGGGACAAAGGAGAGGAAGTGGCGAGCTTGGCGAAGGAAGAGAGGAGAGCGCGAGTTGCTGGGGAGAACGCCGCAGCGGGAACACCAAGGTGTGCTTGCTGTGCTCTCGATGGAGCACGTTTGGAAGTGAGGTAAGTGCGCTGCACTCTCCTCAAACCACCTTGGGACTCTTGCTTTATTTAGGTTGCTAACTACTTATCTTATTGTCTGCGATTGTCTGAGATTGTGCTGCTACACGTGCGAGATGCTTCGACATCTTGCCTGGGATCGCACTGCTGCTGCGATGATGCAACACAGTACCGCCGGTACCTCACAGAAATGACAGCCTGGAAATGGAAGGTGCGCAAGCTGGAACGTCTTCTGAGCCCAGTGGACAAGATGGCTTGTGACTGGCAGAGGGAAAGTCGTCCTTATGATGACAAATCTGCAGCCACTGGGCATTGGTGACCCTGATGCGGGTGCTGGATGGCTTGGTGGGCGGTGGCATAATGTGAGCTTCAGAAATGAGCTTCGACCAGTAAGCTGAAGCACGATGTCGCCGCCACTACTGGAGCAGAACCATAGCTGCCAATGTCAATTGTACCTGTCACACGGGACAATCCTTGATAGTGATACCTCTTGCTAGTGATAAATAGCCTCTTCCCAAGGCTATCATTAAGAAGAGGGTTGTCTGTATCCCTTAGACCGGTCGCGAGCTTATTGTGCTTCCCGCATGCTGATTGGGGAAATTGACAGCGTGCTGATTGGTCAATCCTTCGTTTGTAACTCTCTCCCCATTGGCCGTAATTGTTTCCATTCTAGTTGAAATCCTGTTCGCTTGAGGCGCTTTAGGTTGCCTGATGGGATGACCTCTAAAACTACGTGAACCACAGACTTTTGGACGATGTTCCTCAACTCAGCTAAAACTAGTAGAAGCCTTGTGAACATATGTACCAATGACGTATCGAACATAATCCCGCCAGAACCCATCTGAGAGCGGCAGTCGAAACTAGAAGCACGCGCAGACATATGAAAGGTAGCTGGAGAGCGCGCGACTGGGGGTGCGGCTGACATATCCCTAACTTGCAGCTCTTGTCGATGGACAGCGCGTGCTGTGGGGCCATTTTATACTGGTACAGTAAATGCAGCTCTGCCTCAAGTGTGCTAACTGATATAACCAGTCTTTTTATTGTTTGGACTAGGATCTCATCAAACCACAGAGAACTTAGCTGCTCTTCCTAGCGTGGAAGCAGCAATCAATTTGATGCAGCTGTCTTTAAGTGAAATGGCTACCGGAAAAAACGTTTCTGCCATCTTCGATGAGTCGAGCTCTCCCGGTTCAGAAGAACCATGCCCTAGCGACAGCGCGGGGGCTGAGATCGTGCGAGCTGGGGCAGCTCGAGCCGTCAAAGCAGCAAAGCTACAGCACCGTACGTACATGATATGACCAAACTGACAATTGGGTAAATTTTTATTCTTTAGTGCATGCAGGTAGTGAGGTGCACGCACTCGGGTACGCCAAGCTGCACATACCCGAAAATTCAAGTCGGCAAAGGACAAAACTACAGGGAGCGCGGCACAGTAAAATTTACTATGTGCTATCGTCATTTAATGCCACCGGGTGCACGAGATTAGTGCGTAATTTTTTTGCTCATGATACACTAATCAATGTCTTCTCTTGATATCTCTGGGGGGCCTCCTGCAGTTATAAAAATGTATTCCTTCACACTTCATGTGAAAGCTGACCTCTCTTTTAATTGCAAGGAGTTTATCTGGATAGAACCTACCATGAACCTCGTGACACTTGCGAGCCCTTTTCTGCTATTCATCAAGTACAGCTAGCGTTCTCCGCGCCTTTTCACGCCGCGTAGCCTGCATGATAGCCTTGATCTTGGCCACGTGATTGCGATGAAACGCACGGTGTTCCTTGACGCTGACATTGTAGGGGCCAGAATTCAATGGCCCAATATTTGTAACACATGTCCAATTATAGCTATATCGTGAGAACCACGGAGCCGATTCGGGCCCGCAGCCATGCAACGGCTTTGTATGCATTGCTACTTTGGATTCCATTCTGCAGGAGGTCCCTGTGAGCTCTGTTGACGTGGTCGGGAAGCATGAACCCAACGTAGCTGAGAAGCAGATGATAATTAACACTTACCTATTCTTCGACCGGGAGAGGGCGCAAGGCTTCGCACGCGGAACGAGGACGCGTGACCGTGTAGCACACTGTCTGGGCTGTACTATAAGCATGGCTAAACGAACGTGGGCGGACTAGAGAAGACTTTTGTTTTGTCGAGGTAAGGCCTCATTTCAGCTTAACTGCAACATGCTGTATTACCCCTATAACTTTATACGTGTGAAAGACAATAATCAAGTCAACTCGCGGTCGCAAGACAGGATACGACGTCGACGTCGTAGCGCCCGTTATCCGTGCCTTTGGCGACGCGTGTAATACCGATCGCTTACAAATTACTGCTACATTGATTAGAGATAACGTTTTCAAGGAGTGTGATGTGGAGAGCTCCGTGCGTCCATGCGCAGGCTGCTCCGCCGACTCGGGCACTGTTATATTCAAGGCGAAAAGCGCCACTACCTGACTGAAAGCTCCAATAACATCGCATACCGAACTTCCTATCTGCAACGCAAGCTGACTAACAGAGATACCAGAAACAACTCCGTTATGCCTGAGGTCTATTTGGACGAGTCGTACGGGAACGTGAACCACGTCACAGGGAAGACTTGGCTTTCCTCGGAAAAGACTCGGTATTCCGCAAGCGGACGAGATGCTCGGTACACGTTTTCTTAGCAAATGTATTTGTATTTTACTAACGTTGTTTTTCAGTCTGTGCATTATAGGAGTGGGAATGCTGGGGCGCTCAGGTGGTATTTGTGGACGATTTATTCGTCCACTGGAATTCTGCAAAGAAAAAGAAAAAAACAGGACGTGGATGACGACGACTACCACGACAGTTTTGATGCTGAACAGTTCGAGCCTTGATCTACTAAACTTTGTAAACGTCTTCATGTGCTAAGCAATTAGCCGGCAATTGCTTACCACATGAAGACGTTTACAAAGTTTTCAGCTGTCTGCAACTTTGAGGTTGAGTTCGGCAATGCAACCGAACTCAACCTCAAAGTTGCAGACAGCTTCGAAAAAGTGACGGCAAAGGACTGGCGAGCGGTGCATCGACACGTGCAGAAGGAAGAAGATGCGTACTACAAGAAACTCGACGAGTGCGCATTAGGGTCAGAGGGCGACGGTGTTGGCCTTCCCGACGTGGAAGACGAAGATGCCTCCGACAGCGACGACGACACGTTGCCTCTATGACTACATGCAAATCACGTTAGATCACTTCGGGCAAATTTAAAGTTTGCTGTTTGAGCGCCATTTACACAGAAACGGCTTCGAATTAGGCAAATCCGACCCCATTTTCGGAATATAACGCGTGTTTTTACCCTATATCTAACTGTCACATATGGAAAGTCTAGCGGATCTTAGTGGTCAAGCCAGTTGAAAACTGGATCACTCAATTGTGGCCCCTACAATAGGCTCTTCATCACTGCGATCAACGGTCTTCGTATGCAGTCGCATTTCCAGAGCCTCCAGCGGCGGAGCTCCTCGCGGAAACAGTGCGTGTTGGCGCTGCAACTTGCGAGCCTTCGGTGGTGCAGGACTCACAACCGGCTCGTGTATCTGCTTCTTTTGCTGGGCTCCGGTGATGTCAGCTTCCCGTGGATGATTGCCTTCGACACGTTCATGTGCTTGGTCTTGCTTGACGATGCTTCCATGACTGTTGTTCGGAATTCCAAAATGAATAATGAGCCTAGCCTGAAAAGCTGCTGAGTCGTGTCACAAGGCCAAGCATGTATGACCTAGTAGGCAGTGAATACGTCCACAATATAGAGGTACCAACATTCGAAGGAACAATACAGAGAGAGTCTTCAAGGAGGCGCCAATGCCCGATTATGTTGCAGTGCTACAGCTTCATCGTAGGTATTAACAAACTCGCTTTATACACTGTGGAGTTGACTGCTAGCTCAATCCTCTTTCTTCATTTGCAAACAGCGTGCGCCTTTCAGCCGACGTCTGTAGCTTCGATAGGGTAAGTGGTACGATGTCTTCACGACACCGGACTCTCAACAAAGCGACGTAGACAAACGATGTGCTTGGAATAGCAAGTGAATAGAAGCCAATTTTGTTGCTAGTAAGACCCTGCACTTTATGGACGGTGATTGAATATGCTAGACGCAACGGAGTGCCCTCTCAGAAAACTATAAGGTCAATGTACTTCTTGCTCCAACTCACTTTCCTTGGAACAACAGGTATAATATTTGGTACGTCTGGTAAAAATGATGGCCCGGTGTACATATCCAAGATTTGAACCAGAATAATGAGTAGATCCATGTCATTCGTGAAGATAAAGTCGTAGATAACCCCGTTTGTACCGTTGCAAAGTCCAGCTGCTTGTTCTACGTTGAACTTCAGAGTTACTGGAGTCCCAACAGCTAGCTTAATGTGTTTTCCAACAACTCTATCTCTATCCTTATTAGCCGATTCTGCGTCCTTCAACAAATCTTTCATCGAACTCGAAGACACATTTCGTTGTTTTGATAGTCGCTGTAACTTCACATTGTGCTTAGCGCGAATATTAACTATCGGATCAGATGCTTGTTCCAAGCTATGATTATTCGTATTTGCTACATCTGCATTTAGGTAGGCAATATGCTTGGCTTCTGCGCACCATGCTGGCATTTCCTTGTCTTTACACTATCTGGAGTTGAAAAGAGTGACGTCTGCTTGCGTCGGATATTTGGATCAAAGCCGCCGCAATGCATCGACCCATTCTGGATCGGCCTTCCCTCGATTCTAACTCGTGAGTGTACAGACAATTGTAATTTCTCACATATTTCGCGCCCAAGCAGCTGAGTTCTATTTTGAATTGTTGAGATAGGTGACGATAGCGCGTATGGGATAACAGGATCAAGTTGGGCAAAATCTCCATTAAAATTATATCCCATCCGCGGAACAAGTGGTGGCTACATTGAGGCCATATCTCGCGCAACCGCGGATCTATCCAGTAGATCATTCCGCAAGATATTACACTAACTTCATGTATAATAACTAATTGCACGTCTTGACATTTCTCTTGCATCCGCTTAAGCTTAGCAGGTCCTTCTTTTAGAGAAGTTAAGGAAACGTACGGAGTCGAGAACGCACTTCGCGAGAACGACTACAAGTTCAATGCGGAGCATATAGTTTGGCCATTATTAGGGGTTTTAAAGTTGAACTCGTCCGGAAAACATGTCGACATAAAAAGCGAATAAGCGAATCAGAGCGATTTGCGGTTATGCCGTTAGGTTAGGATTTCTTGACGCTCATCGCGAGTCAAGCAGACATAAGACATTCGGCTCCTTTAAGATCAACTCTTCGGGTTTCCTTGCAGAGTGAAAGCGCAAAGCCCCCCAGAGACCCCCTGACATCGCTTCGCACCGCCATGCCACCCACGCTGCAGGGCGACGAAGACCAGTAAGCTGGGACAAGGACGGCGTTGATGGCGGCCCATCCAGCGTCGATGTCATCTTGACGTGGCTCACTGCAGAGGGGAATCTGCAACGATGGCGCGGCGACACCGTTGGCGGCAAGACGAAGAAAGCTCTGGCGTCTGAGATAGTTGAAAAGATCAAGAAGGCAGGCATTACGGGTCGATCGGACAAAGGTACGAAATTATGTCGAACACCAGACTGCTTATTCATTTTTCTTATGATGGCTGTGTGCTCTGTAGGTGTCCTGCAGATTGGTCCCTAATAAATTATGTGGCTGGTAGATAAACTTGTCAGTATATGCAAGCATTGGGATCTGCTCGACCCTGTGTTTCTTGAGCGCGCGTCGGCCAAACCAATTGCTCCAACGGAAACATTCAATCCCCCATGTCATGTAATTTGTCGGCGCCTCGCGGCGACGGCCAGATCAACGAGTTTCAAGCCGACTTCGACTTTCCCTTTGGTGACTGCCGTCGCGGTGATATTGACGAGCCTGCCGATTACGCTACTGCACCCCAGCTCTTGTCAGCACCGACATGGGTGCTCAGACGTCTTCTGGAAATGCAAATAGGGCACCGGTTGGGGGAGCGCCCTGTATCACTACTCGTGGGAAGAAGGGCAACGGCAAGCAACCTGCTAATCCAAAACGAGGAAAGTCTTTGACACTTGCAACAAAGCCGCAGAAAAAGAGAAAAAGTCTTGATGATGTGATGTACGACTCAATTTGTGAGCGGACCAAGTTAGCGGAAAAGCGCTCGAGGATTGAGCTTGCCCAAGCCAAGATCCAGTACACGAGGGACCTTTTGGAGTTGGGAATATACACAGCGGATGAGGTGAAGGCTATGGTTGTGGAGCACTTCGAGGAGAAGTAATCGTAAATCTATGTGTGATTCAAAGTTAGTTGCAACGTTAGTTGCTAGTTGGGCTATCAAGAAGACTTTGCATTACACGCAGTCGCTTGAGCTTTCCCTGCGTGTCCGCATTTCTTATTAATGCGTTATCAAAGTTACCATCATCAATTAAGTCGGGAAGTTCTTTGGCCACCGAAATCCACGCATTGGGGTCTTCATCCTCTGACTCTCCCACCTTCGGAACGTAGAGAAGCACATTTTGGAGCACTACACAAGCTCGAATCCAAGCCACGATGTGTTCTCCTTCACGCTCATCTCGAAGCCGGAGTCGCAGCCCTTTCAAACTGAAAAACCTCCCCTTTAATATCCCAATGCAGTGCTCATTCCACACACGGATTTTACTTAGCTCTTTGTTGAAAGTCCCCTGTGCCTCTGTTAAGTGAGCATTCCGCGGCTTCTTGAACACGGGAACGATGGCCGTATCCGGTGCGAATCCTGAGTCAGCTAAGAGGTACTGATCACCATGAAACTTATCATCTTTGTTCAGCTGGAGCTCACAATTTGCCATCAATCGAGCATCATGGGCACAGCCAGCCCATCCTGTGTAAATATACCTTATCCGCTTATGATCATCACCATCGACGAGCCCTGCCATTCCATAGCATCCTTTGCGACTGTAGTAATCAGCACCGTCACGCTCCGGTTGCGTGGCAAATGGAAACAGAGTGCCATCTACGAACCCAATACACTGTCGAAACCCCGCCACTTCTTCGATGCGAGCACTTATCTCATCGCACTCCGAAGCATCTGGCCATGAAACGGCTCTCTGTTCAAGAGCGACTAGAGCTGTAATGCAGCGATCCGTAAACAGCTCGATTGTGCCTTCAGCACAGCGAAAATGACGAGCCAATTTTCCAATTGAAGCGCCGTTGCCATCGCAGCCTAACCGATACAGCGCAACCATCAGCTGGCACCATGCAGGTGTCTGGGGAACGTTAGATTCGTTGGAAAATATGGTGTGGTTCTGGATCAAATCTACGATCTGAACAAACTGGAACCTCGAGACGCGAAAGTCTTGCGTGAACCGCTTTTCGTCGAGCTGCAAGAGCCAAAAATCGAGATTGTCTGCGGCTCGAGGCACAGGTTCTCGCTTGGTCAAGTAGCGGGCCCTGCTAATCATCCAGTAGGCTCCAATTAGGTCCATCAACATGTCGTCCTCAGTCCCAGGTACATCCAGTGGTGCCGTCTCTCCTTCATCAATGAAAAAAGCGATATTTTCGCTGATAGCAGCCGCTCGGATCCCACGCAACAGACTACGTAGCGGCTGCTGCCGTCGCGACACCTGCGGCATACCGGCCTAGCCTCCCCTGTTGCATTGCTCCTGTACAGTGGAGCTGGCGAAGCTGTCTCTGTTGCTCGTCTCGCTGTCAGCAGGACAGCTTGGATTGATCGCTCGGCGTGTGGGGCTTCAAGGTAGCTCGGCAAACAGCCAATCGGAGAATTGGAATCTTTTCATGCCATCATATCGATATGTGCTGCCCATTTTACTTTGAAACCCCTATTATTGAAATCGGTACCTTGGTGTGCAAGACAAATGACTAGTTTTGATGTTTTCCTAGTAGTATTTTGCAGAACGTATTGTGCATATCGTTAACAACATGCTTTATCAGCCAGCTTTTGCCCCCCTCGCCATATACAATCATCTGCATGGGCTCGCAAGCAGTTTTTCTATACAAGCGCGATATCGGCGCGTGACTGAGCCATGGCCAAAGTAAACAGATCCCATTGAGATTCATGCATTGAGTCGACTTGAATATTGATTCAACAATGGGATATTGGTAGCGACTGCGCAACTCATTGGTGCTAGTATAACTACGACAGCGTCTTACATTTCGCTGTAGCTGTAACCACGGCTTCACGTGAGATTTAATGAAATGTTTCGCCTTAATTACGTCGTCATTGGCGTACGAACGCTTTCCTGTCCATTGCATTGGTACTGATTCAGATGTAGTGCTAGTATCATTTTAGCTTGGTTCATCGCCATCAGGCATAACGAGATGAACTTCATTAGAGTATGGCCCCAAACCTACAAATACGTAGTCTGACGGTGGTAGCGTGGATCACACTTCGGTGGATCTGGTTTCTTTTAAGGTATCTATGCATTCGTTTCGTGTTAATTTCAGACCCGACTCGTGTTGAAGCTCATTTTCGAGAAATCTTTATTGCTCCTGCTGCTCAGGCACTGCTACGCATTCTTCATATGAACGTGGGAGCTCATCCCACGACCTCCATGGTTTATGAAGAAAAATCTCACTAAAGCAAAAATTTGGTTTGTCGAATCAGGTGCTATCCACTCGGTTCCACGCACTACATGCAATTTATAACGTAAAATTATGGAACCATCTCCATCCCTTCGCTTCTAATGATCAGCAGACCACTTCTTAAGTGGAAGTGAGTCACATTTACCACTTTTGACCGAAAAACGACCTCTGTACTCAACAAGAAGTGGGGAAAGTCGAATTTATCGATAGCAGGTAGTATTTATGGGGTTGGGGAAGAGAGGCGCTTCCACTGCTTGCAGTGCAATATCCCCTCAAGCGTGAGATCTGTAAGCGAAGCCCGCTTGTCGTTTTTCTCGCACCCGATGAGGGAAAAGTCAGCTTCTACGGTAGCAGTGTTGAGGAATATTGTGGCAATTCCTCCGCAGAAGCTTGCTAGCGTCGGGTATCTTGTAGCAACTTCACCGATCGACCATATATCGTGCAAGCTACGGAGGCGGTGGTCGAAAGTGTTGATTGCCCTTCGAAGTGCCTTTTGCTGTCGTACTCCCGCCGGAGTTCCTTGAACTCCTGTCCGATCCTGAGATAATTTTGTCGCTGAAGTGCTGGAGGAGTCTTATACTGTTAGCCTCTATTGTCGATGCCAGCTCCACCACGGTCCTAATCACGATCTCTGGTATCACTGGTGGAGGAAGATGCAACCTTTTTCGTTAGAGCTTGAATGCTTGAGGTCGATAGGACATACAGTCGGGCTACAGCACTGACAACGGTGTGTCGTTGATCAACGCGGAAGCGTCTTGAGAGGCTCGCAAACCCAAAGGTCCAAATTGCTAATGTACTTCTAAGATGCTTGATGGGAAATCGCAAACCTCCCATTGATCACGGGTGTGGTGGAGTCGAAATCTTCAAGCGAAGCAGAGACCATAGGCCCCACAGCCCCGCTCATGCCGAGAAGTCTCTCGACGAGACCAGAGAATCGGTCTTGCTGCTGCTATGCAAGTGTAGACATGCCTTGTAGAGATACGAAGACAGCGTTGACTTCACGTGCCACATCACGCAGTGCGTACAGGAAAATCCACCATACCAGGCTCGGTACACACACCGCATCCTTCTCTGCTATATACTGTCGGACTCGAAATCCATTGTCGCAAAGCCATTTCGCCACTTTATACATCGAGAGCCATCTCGTGCTGACAGCTTTAGGCCACGTTGTTCTTATTTCCGTGACAAGATTCTGTTGGCGACGAAGAAATCCAATCAAAGCTGTTAGGTTCGTGAAGTACGTTTCATTGAGCGCTTGCTGAAAGTTTTTCTGCATCTTCAGATCGAGTTGATGCAAGCCGCACCAAACTCTAGTGATCTTGTGTTTGCACTCCTCTTCCATCAGAGTCGCCAATCCACTCATACAACCAACCATTGTGGCAGCTCCATCTGTGGCCTCGCCCAAAAGCTGGCAACACCATCTTGGCACCAGCGCATTTAGACATTTCTGAACGACAACAAAAAGTTTGCTGCTGTGAGTCACTCAAACAGGGGAATCGCGAGAAGGTGGTAAAATTTCACTGCTCCGTTTTCGTAGAATCGCCAGCTTACGTCGGCGTACGATTTCCCTAGGTACGCTCCACAATCTAGCGCCACGGAAAACATCGACACTGCTGAAAGTCCATGCGCTAATATCTGTATTGACGGCACACACAACACGTGTGTATCGGACTACAACAGCTTTAGTGCACCCGCCACACATTCCATACCTGTCTCCTCTTTTGTATCATCCATGAACTTGGATGCCATGCGAAATGAAGCTCCTAGACTCAAGAAGAGAACACACAGACAGAAGCGCGGGGTCCTTTTCTCAGCAATCTTGTAGTTTTCACCTTCGCACGAAGCATACCATTGCTCGCGCATAAGGCAACCCATTCACATTATCCGGGTGGAACAGCAATTCCCTGACAATCGCGTTCACAATGTCTCGCTCGATGGTAAATACGATCGAGTCATCCGACTCGAACACGGCCTCTAATGTCTTCACGTATGGCGCCGTCAGTATTTAAAAAATAGGCTTGCCTTTTGCTCTCTGAGTCGAGAGCTGAGTATGTCGACCATTTCGCGGGATGCTGTCCGATAAGATGCTTCACGGACAGGTTCGTACGAAACGAATGGTAGAAATTCGGGTTTGCTGGAGGCGTTCTTGACTTTATTGCGCCTTTGACAGGTATTCCTTTACCGAAGACACTACAGAAACGGAAGATTACTGTCTCGACATTCGTCGTGGCCGCGTTGCGTGTCCCGACCTTGAGTCCGTACATGGAATATGCTTCTTGATACATTTAACGCCTTTCTTCGGGGCTTTCGGGCGTGCTAGTTGTTTTCCTCCTAGTTTTGTCTTTGTCATGGTCTTCTCCTTCTCAATCCTAAGCTCGGAGATGGAGGAGATGGCGCCCAGTCGGTTTGAATGCTAGACTGTATAGAGCAAGTCTTAGAATGATGGCTAGCAATGAGCCGCAGCTGCAAATATAGCACTCGTCTCTACGAAAGCGCCCAGATGCCCTCAAATGACAGGTGTAGAGTAAAAAGCCAGAGACACAGCCAACACTCATGGTAGACGCGCTTCAGCATAGAGCAGCAAGGCAGAGATACCACACAATAGACAAGCAGTTGGCGAACAGTCAAAATTTGTCCCAATCTTGTCGAACTCCAGGAAGTGGGAAATGTGGGTAGTTTTGAGAATTTCCCACTTTAGAAGTGGTCTGATGATCGGTTTGAGAATTTTTAGAGCATTTCTATTAACTAATTCATACTTTTCTACAAGCGTAGCAAAGCCCATTTCCCCAAAAGAGTGATCCACTTGGCGAGCCATGTATGCCTGCTCACCTGCTTCAACCCGAATCGAGTCGCTGAGATTTCTTCACATTTTAATTTCTTGTAAATGTGATATATTTACTCGATAATATGGCGCAATTTTTAAACTCGTGTAACCTGTCTAGATTTTCCGTAAAGAGTCAATTGTCTTAGCTGTATAAACACTGCTTCTTGGGCACTTACTTCACGAATTGACAAAGTTGCGTTGGCCACGCGCTTTAAAATTGACTATACCGAATTCATTGGCTTATTACGGTCACCTGCTTATAACGGTCAACCAATCACAGCACGTCATTAGTTTTTCAGACCGCCTGTGCTTATAACGGTCAGTTGCATCGCCGGTACTAAAAGCACCAGATGCAATGCATTTGGCAAGGCAAACGACGTGCGGCGTTCAACGCCCAGCATAAGTTAGACATTCTTACTGGCGGCTCTGGAGAGGTTTGTTGTTTAGGCTATGATCTACGAAAAGAGGGCTTTCCAATTCCAAATTTGATGCTTGAAATCGAGGCTTCGGATGATATAGTGTGGCAAGTGTACATCGATTTTGGTCGTGGTACGCTGTACCATGTACACGGGTGACCACTATAAGCCGAGGAATTCGGTATTAGGTAAATTAGGATCAGACCGCTTTACAGCACTCGCAATCACTTTTCGAAACCTAAGTGTATCTGGTTCAGCTTTACTTACGTATGCTGCAGTATACCCAGCTGCACCATACGCATTTCCGATAAGTTGTAGATCCATATTAGCTCGCCACGTAGACAACAGAACAGGCAAATAGTTCTTTATCATAGGGTCCTGTCGTTTTAGATGTATTTCCATTGCAGAAACTCCATTAGCACCATTGCTCACATCAACAGCAGTGTTTCACGAACTTCTTTGGGTAACCAAACCTGCATTTGTCACCTCTTTTACGACATGAAGAGCCAGAATAACAAAGATGTCGCTGGACACGGTGTATTACGCGAGAAAGATCACACTCCCACTCAGATGAGCTTGCATTTGGAGGATGGGTTGACAATATATCTAACTCACTGCTTCTTTGATTTGTGCAAGTTGCGCATGCGCAGCTTTCAAGTTCTTTCAATTCCTCTGCTAATGCAGACATTACGCTGTCGACATAACTTGCCAGCGTCCGTTGGCCTAGCTCGCTCTCAGATAGTTGTAGCACATCTGGGGCATCCTCAACGTATGAATGTGAGGGGAACCTCGATGCTAAAACTCAAGTCTCCAAAAATAATCGACAATCTGTCCTAGTGGTTTAGATTCACCGCAAAGTACATGTTTGAAAAAAGCATCAAATCGCCGACTGTAATGTCGATCAGCTATGTCGAGGTTTTCGCTTAAATAGCGTCTACGATCAATATTGCTCAGTTTTCTAGCATCGTCAAGTGACAGGGACGGATTGCATTCTCGAAAGAAGTCAGGCCAGATGGTGTCCGCGGCGCTCAATGTGAAAAAGTCGGCCATCGCGAAGGCAACGCTTTACTTCCTATCATAATCATTAGTTCATCGCGAACGTTAGACCAGTGCAGCCCACTGCCTTGTACACCTCGAAAGAAAGGTTTCAGCGAGTCAAGCAACATCATTGCAGCATTCAAAAACAATATCACCTTGTACACCCTCAGAGCAGCCTATATTGCCGGAATCAGGAGCATCGCTAGAGGGCCGTGCTCTTCGTTCGTGGTCGTTGGAAGGACTACTACGAAGTGTTACCAGGTGTAACGAGGCCAAAGCGTGCCGCTACGTAAGCTTTTGCTGGATGTTAGGGAAGCACAGCATTGGGACTTAAGACCAAGACTCGTTGGTTCAGAAGCAAAACTAACTCTGAGTGATATTTAAGTTCGGTCGCAAAACCGAACTTAAGCCTACGTTAGCTGCGGGCCACCAATAGGGAGCGGCACGCTAATTGGCTTATACGTACCTAAACAAGCGACTATTGTCCAATGACATAGCGCCACGTCACAGCCAATCGGACTGTGGCGTGTACCTACTTTTGTATCGGGGAACGCCCCGTTTTTCCCCCTCCAAACCGACGCGGCAAATTTGCTCGACGACGTGGCGAAATGCTTCGACCTCGAAAGTCATCACGAGATGGCAAGAGGTCATGTCCATGTGGTGGCCTGTCACACCACCGCTGGTGTTGCGGTGGCCCGTCACACCATCGCTGCTGGTGCGATGGTCCATCATGTTACTGCTGTTGTGGTAGTGGTGGAGGTCCGCCGAATCTTGGAGGTCCACGCTGTGACCGTTCCAGCTCTCAGCTGTTAGCACGCGGCGATGAACTGAGTCTCGGTGGTCCACGCAGTGGAGATCCTAAACGCCCACGAGGTGGCAATGATCACGCACAGGCGGGGGCGATCTACGGCGGTGCTGGTGGATACCGTCATGAGTTGAATGTCCCAAGCCGCATGGACTAGCGCCGCATTTCAATCTACATCCGTCACTAGACAGCAGGTCGATGGGAGGTGCGTCGAGCGTGTTCGCCCTGCGTACGGCCTAAGCTTCATGAAGGTGTTAGACGGCGGTCACGTAAGCCCTGCCTCTGTGTTAGTCCTCCACCCCCATCCGTCTGTTAATTATGCTGTTCCCTTTGCTGTAGATGGTCCGTTGTCTATGATTGGTCAGCTTCATATACGAATTACAACTTAACTTCCGGCGTCTCTTCCTCTAGCCAGGTAGATGGACAGCTATCTCCTGCACTGCTCCTGGTTGCAGACTAAGCAGAAGACGCGGTCCAACTGCTAGTCAGTTGAGCGTCGCACAGTGAGCTGAAGGCGTCTCCGCAGGTGTCGCACACGTGCGCTAAGCAGCTTCCCATGCAGTGATCCAAGCGCGAGGTCGCCGATTTGCCTCTTGATGCCTCAGCACCTTATAATCTTGTAACACGTCCTCCTTGTCGGCTAAAACACTCGCTATGAGATGCAGTGGTGGTGAGACCAGACAAGCATATCATGGACAGCAGCATCTGCCTGGTGATGCAGATCTATACTACGAACACTATGAAGGGATGTACTGGTGATCAATCTTAAGACTATCATGACTATAGTTATAATAACAAAATATGTACTATTATTTGCGGTACGGCTGTCTGGTGTGAGTGTGCGATTGATCACTCTGCTATTTGTTGCTTAGCGAGCACAAGCAATAGTACCTCCCACCAGAGCCTCGGACCTTCCGGAAATTTGCCCGGCACTTAGGTGTTTTACGTCTATCCCTTACAATCACTTAAGTCCTACCCATGTGTGGGCACTATGGCACCTACTTTGAAAAGCGACAGTGATCCTGTGGCGCACTAAACGTCACTCACACTGATCGCTGTGCGCGCAGCGCTGCAGGCCCACGGACGCGAATAGCAACATGGTCTAGGGTCCCAAGCTCTCGCACAGGGCATCGCCAGCGTGAAGTGCCTTTTGATGCCTCCGGTTCGTATAATCCGATAACCCGCCTATTTCTCGGCTTAAACGAGAAATCTCCAAACCAAGTTAAAATCTGCAGAATTTATACCATTTCGGCAATGTAAAAGGAGTCGCCACTTGAACATTGTATGGAGTAAGTACCTTCTTTTCGTGGAGCCCACACATCCGTCATCGTTATTGCTTGTAAAGTGTCCACTTCTCGTTTTATACATACTTACTCGTTGTTGTCCGTAATTTATGTATGACGCTTGTGTCGGCTTCGTTTAACGGGGTCGACAGCATCGAGGACGCTTTCCCCATAACATGGCCAATATTAAGCCGATTTGTGCAATATTTGGAGGCCGATAAGACCTACCAGCTGGCTTCCTATACAGTAAGCCAAGCTCTTTGTTTCCTAAAACCTTTAATGTTAAATACTTGTGTTGTTTGTGTCGTAACCCTACAGCCATTTCAGCCAATTACAACAGCGTATTATACCTGGGTGGATACATATTCTTCAAAATTGTATGGTATCCATTTTATCTATTTGTAGAGGTGTCTGTTTTATCTTCTCCGTGTCGTCAACCAAAAATATAAGCAATACCGCCGCAAAAGTCACATCCAGTTTTTTTTGCCGCGATGGGGATCAAAGCGGCGCAGCCAGAAAGCCCACCAATTATTCTTAAAACATGGCACTGACAAGCTGTATTATTGTGGTGGATAAAGCTAAGTATCATAAAGTGTTGCCAGAATCAACCCCAAACCCATTAGGTGCTTAATTTCGGTCAAATCCTTGAAGAGAAATGGGCTTGAAGCCCTCCTTATGCAACCAATCCTATACTACAGGAGCTCCAATTTTGCTGACATTCGTCCCACATCAAGACCATGCCCTCACTTACCTGGTGCTTTTCCTGGCCAAGGTTGCATTGACAATGCGAATAAACAGTTGATGCATCTCAAAATATCATCTCGATACCAGGATAGTGCATTTAACTAGCAAACGTTTTAACAATTTGATTGGCTCCAGAAAATCAGATTAGCAGACCAAGTGGACTACTAATAAAGCGAATGCGATCCTTTTAGGAGATAGATTTGCACTGAGTTTCTGCACGAACGCCTCGTAGGAATTTAACGAGAGGGTCATCAATCGAACCAACAGACCAATACAAATCGAATATTTATTTATAAGGTAAAAAGGTAAAAAAACGTCCTCGATGCTGTCAACCTCTGTTAATACTCGTTGGGCTTCCGGTAGCTGCCATCAAAATCACCTCCCAGTAAAATTAATATTCACAGCTCCTCAAATTACGCAGATATTGTACAAGCACCGATCAGATTGCATGCACACATTAGAAAAAGACTCAATCTTACCAGTGTCACGGTGCTTGCTGTCTTCGGCATTCTGCGACGAGAGTAGTCACAATCAATGTTGAGATTAATGTGGTTACACACGGGAAATGAGTCATTGCCACTGTTGGAGCGACTTCCACCTCGATCGAGGACTGACCCACAGCGTGTGGAACTAGAGAGATGGTCGGTATAGAGCGGAACCAAACTCGAGGAACGATTCATTCGGCAGTGTAGGTTCGCCATCTTCGGTATAACTCCAAACACGCACGGGGGCTGCTGTACATTTGGAAGGTTAACCACAGCTGATGGCTTTTCTTCCGCCCATATTCACCACATACACCACCCCGTTTTAGCGTTCCGTGATGTCTTCGACCGTTACGTTTGCCACTCACGACCACCACGTACCTAGATCCCGCACCATACCATTTCTACATACATTAGTGCTCAGACGATAAAAAAATAAAAACTGTATTGAACTCACTGTAATATATAAGAGAGCATTGTAATATGTATGTATGACTCCCGTAATAAGTATTGTTTTTTTACTTACAAATAGTGTACGGGGTGTGGTGTGGAAATGACCCTAGCGCGTTGCAGCGCCGGGGTTCTAGTACCGCTAATATCAAGAAGCTGGTGGCTGTCAGTTCCTGGCCGGGTTGTTTTGCCAACCAAAAAAGCCGGCGACGGCATTCGGCAGTTATCAGAGGACATGTGTTTTAGTGTTTTGTAACCTTCCAAAATAGATTGGAGCTGAAACCTGTTTTACTACAATATTTGTTGTGATTGGACTTTGTCGTCTGCTCGGCTGGGTCCCTACCGCCAGGTCCACGTCCTGCGCATGCTGGGCACGTGGCCTGTGCGGTCTAGTGGCGTCGATTCATGGCTCGAATGGTGCGGTCGGATTGGCAGATCGTTGGGTGTCTTAGGTTATGATTGGGCGATTCGGTTGAAGTCGGCACAGCATATGCGATTGGCCGAGACTGACCGTTTCCGTCGCAGCAAATCGTTTCCGTCCCCTCTATACAAAGTTTAAGTCAAAGCGTCTCCGTCTCACTCAAGCGTTTCCGTTGCATAGCGGGAAAGTCAGTAGCAGGGGGCCAAGGAGACATGCATGTGTACGAGAGAGCAAGCAGTTCTAACTCAATGGAGTTCCCTTTCGGATTTCCTTCTTTCTACTCACTCGCCTATCAAGTCTCTCTCGCATAATCTCAATTTATAGCAGGCAAGTAAACAAACGCAGGCTCGCTGAACCACTCTGTAGAAGCCACTTTTGTCGTTGCTCTCACTGCGATGCGCTCTCCACATTACCGCAACCGAGAAGGGAGGTTATATCCCAAGTTCGCGATTAGCTCGGAGAAACATGAGTGTTTCAAAGTTCACAGGCAGTAGACGTGAGCGAAGTGGCGTCGACTAGCTTGAACTAAGAAAACAGGCGCTCATAGCGATTGCTGTTAGATGGGACAAGGCGCAGTAGATCCTGATACTTAGCTGTCGGTGCGTGGCGTGGTATTTTAGCTTGACGAAGAGTAGCCGTTGCAAATCCTCCTTTTCGGGTTTCTTGGCCTGGGCGAACAACAAAACATGCTAAAGCGTACTCTTCGGTAGTAGTTAGCGAACGATCTGACCGCTGCTTCACGATAGCATTCTTAAATGCCGGAGAATGTACGAAATTTGAGATTGCCTAAGGTGCTCAACCATTAAAGGGTACTTAGCCATGACAGCGTCGAAAAAGGAGAACGTCCGCAAAAGTGCACTCTTCGGAAGGAAGCTGCAAACAGACGCTGTTCATGTAATGCGGCACTGCGCTGGCGGTGGACCACACGTCGACGCACGTGTATCTGCTGACCAATTTGCACCTGTGGAGTGACGAGACCTTCACCAAAGATTTGAGAGGTGATTTCAAGAAAGAACGCGAACAATATTTACAACCTCACCCGGAACTGAAAACATTGATCCCACTTCACTGCAACAAACTACTACAGCAGTAAAAATATCATCTTAATCAGATCCTCCTCAGTTGTAATCGAGAAGCTCCTTCCAGATGGACAGCTCATATACTATATGAGCTTCTCAACGAGCTGGGAAATCTTGTGTCGGGTGCTGGAATGTAAGAGTGAGTTCTCGACTGCAGAAACCATCCTCGTTGCGCCCAGGATCTCAACGTACCGCGCCAGCATTGCGTAGGTCGACAACCACCTCGTCGCATTCGCCTTTATTGGCTTCAGCTCTGTGTGTCGTGCAAGCTCCACGTTGTTTTTCGGAAGGCTCAGTTGAATGTAGAGGGATTGGACTTGGTCGATCAGATCTGGATAGTCTGTCAAGTAGCAGCACGCCGCTAGTTTGAAGCAGTGAGCAGCACACCCAACAATAAAAGCACATAGCCGGGTGGCACAGTTATCACCGGTGATAACGACAATACTATCCTAGTGTCCTTGTTGTTGACGTCCAGTACCTCGTCAGCCATCTTGATGTGTGCGTCCGCTGCTTGTCTGGGCTCACCATACGAAATTGAAATAGCGGCTGCTGTAGACATCCGTCTTAAACGAAGAATCCGTAAATCGTGACTAAGAGAAGCGTTTCACATGGCCATCCGTCGAACATGACACCGAATGAATCGCCCATTGCAGCTTATATCTTATCATCTACATGTGTTGCGGCGTGGCACATGTAGCGTAACAGCGCATTCAATGACATCTGGTTGATGGTGGTCAGGGAGCGTGTCAATGGAACATCAGCTTCACTAAGAGGGTGATTTAGAGCAATAAACCAGTGAGACTGCAATGGTGCGCTGGCCAACGAAGCCATTAACATGGAGAGTCCAGCTGCCGCCCAGCTATCTGACCTTAAAGGTCTGGATGTAGTCAGGATGCTTGGTTGCCAAGTGGCTCACAGTAGCCCGTTCCTGGAGTCCGCCTCCGGGCTTTACCGCATTTGTTACAGAAGCAGAGGCCCCGCCGCAGTCCGTGAAGAACTACTGCGAGATCTGACGCGAGCTGGACATGTTACTTGGCTGTTGGAGTCAAAAATCGAAATGAATGCATGATTGAGAGAAGCACGCCGTATCGAGTCGAACTGCCAACGCAGTCAGTCTAGTCATCAAACGCCAATGTGTTTTTACGGAAAACATGGTAATATACTTATTACGGAGCCTATTGCATATTGTACGGGCTGCCCCACCTTTTTAACAAGCGGTCCGTGAGACAAGCGGTGGGAAAACGGTCATTTTGGTAAACCCTTAAAAAGTTAAAATCCGCAACGAGTTTTATAAAAATAACGACACCACTATTTTGTGCATTGATTTCTAAGTTAATTGAGAAGTAGAGCTGCCTTTGGACACTTATTAGTAGCTGAGAAATCGACGCAAACGTTGCAATTACATTGTTTTAGCCCGCATTGTCAACTTAAATGGGATTTGTTTTAGTAACTGACTGGTGTGTTTTTATGCGATGTATAATCCCAGTGTATCGTTAGGCAAGCTGTCACACAGAGAGTGTGAAATACATGCGACACGTCTGGAGTAGAGTCGAATTTGAGTTGCACTGCCTGCAGTTGACTCACTAATGATGAGGTCGTGTCCACCTTCAGCAACCCAGTTCCACAAAGTCTTCACAATAAGGTACTGAGCGTTTGGTCTTATATTGCCATAGAAACTCACTTAGGCAATGTTGTTTATCCTCGTTATTCCATGATGCCTCTTTCATTTTTGGCCATTTACCAAAGTTCACCACTTGACCGATTATTCCGTCAAAAAAAAGTAATATTGCCGGTTGCAGCGATTTTGCCACAAATCGTCAGTATAACTGAGTTCTAGAATATTTGTCTTTGTCCTGAGGTCCATAATAGACTTTCAGCTAAAATCTTCATTTACAGAATACAAATTTAGGATTGCCCTTTCAGAAGGGCATTCCGAGCGGAAAGAGCGGAAACGGGCCTTATCAGCGCGTAAAAGTCTAAGTTGAGTACGAGACTCGCAAACAAGACTTCTGCGCAGCCTTGGTTTAATTTCTGCACAGCCCTGTTTTAGTCGACGTCTAATTTGGATATTTAAGTAGATTTTACGACGAGATCAACTTAATTCTCTAAAATAGATAGCAAAATATCTACAATGAGTAATATTTGATATGGTTTTGCTAAGAACTGATCGTCCTGAATGGAGCGGGTAAATCAATCCGGCCATGCATTTCAGGATGCGCGCTACAAATTTAGCCAATCGCTTTTTGTATTTTTCAAGCGTGATGATGACAGTGCCGGAGAGGTACATCAGATGACGGCGATGAAGACGGCGCGGTGGACGAACCAAAGGAAAGTTGATTGGGCGGTAAAATGAAGCGAGGCTGGTGTGTTGTAAATCGGAGACTGAAAAGATGCTGGTAAGAATGGTCGATGGTTTGTTTCTCAGCATTATCTGCCGCAAACCGAAAATAGTGTTACGTTTACAGCTTTCGCGAGACACACAAAATAGATGTATTAACTCTAGGTATAAGCTAACACTATTTGACCACTAAAGACTAAATACTGTGCTTAGTGTACATACCCCCAAATAACGTCTTAACGGTAATCCAAAAGCGTCTTAATTTGAAATATGTCTTAATCCAAAGGCGTCTCAACCCAAAAGGTGTCTAAATAAAAAAATGTATTAATCCAACAGGCGTCTTAATCCAAAACGCATATTAGCCCAAATGGGCCGATCCTAACCGGGATAGCGATCCGAGGCTTGACCCCTGATTGGTCGGTTCCTACCCGCTTATTTTTGATTGTGTACTCCAAGCGTACCCCAAGGGATCCCAGTATGGGATCGCGAGCTGGGCGGGATCGCCGGATCGTTTCCCCAAAAGATGCTCCAATTGCGAAGCCGGTACGTGACGTAGCTGTTTTGTATTTTTATTTATTTCTAGAAGTATGGGCTCCATGTACAAGCTACCGACTTATTGTCTCGTTTCACGCGGTGGGTTGCGACGTCGAGGATAGTTGAGTGTCTATGCTTCACTGTGGCTGCTGCTCGCATTGCGACGTCGAGGATAGTTGTGACCATGCCTCACTGTGGCTGCTGCTCGCATTCGCGGCGGCCTGCTCGTTCTCCTGCTCGCCTCGGTGATGGCGCTTAACTCGGGGCGCGAAGCGATCCGGTTAGGAACGGGTTTGATCTCACTCTGAATCCAACTTGCAGCGATGCCCTTACACAACGAATCGCGATTCCGGTTAGGAACAGCCCTTAATCTCTTCTCCCCAGGCGAAAAGCATACGGGAAGACAGCCCAAAGCATACCCGTATGCGCGGGCTTAATTAAATTAATATGAAAGTTTGTATTAAAAACAGATGGTGTGCATAAAAGGTTCAGCTTGAAATGGAGGTCATGTGGATGCTGTAGCATTTGCGCTGTGATCTTGATCCACACACTCCAAAGAACACACCCTACGCCAGATAAGAGCAAGCAACACAGTAATTAAGATACCTTTGCTTTGCATATTCTCGCTGCCACTGGGCTCGCAATTCTTCTTGTCGGGCACTGGCATATTGCGGTAGTTCGATGAATGGTCTCAGCATGTGACGGTCTGCACACATCAATTTACGTGACGCAGTGAAAACTAGTAATGTGAACAAACGTGCAAGCGTACCGCCTCAATTTCCTCTTCACAACAATGATGTTGTCCTCGTGTCGACCGCGTAATACGATGCTCATTGAAAATGAGTTGGTGGGCAAGCTGAGAGAGGTGCATTCAGCTTTGTGTTATCCATTCCGTTCAATTGCTAGAGACCCTTGTCTCAACTGTTTATGCGCATCAATGACTGAGAATTGTGAGTAGAAGAGCTCCACCATCTGAAGACGTGGTATCTTTTTCTCGTAAAACAAAGTTCAGTTTGGCCGTCACTTTCGACTGTTCGATGTCGCACTCGTATACTGTCTGTACCAGGCAATGTAGTGCCATAGTTTGATATGAGCATTTTAGCATTTCGATCGGTCCAGCACAAAGCATACATCTATTTGCCCGAATCTGTCATACTCGTCATAAGTGTTAATGAACCACGCTCAGAAGCAGTAGTCATCCGCTGTGCCAAATAGTATTTCGGAAAGTACACTGTAGCTGTCTTGATAATACCCATAAAATACAGTTCGAGTCGATTTGCAGCAAGGTTTTTACAGACGCAAACGCACTATCAGCAACTATAATGCGACCTGTGCCTTTATATCCATCTGCTAGGCGAAGCACCCCGGCTGTTCCCTCACCTACTGTGCAGCCTATTCTTTCCGATGCCGTCGTGCTGAACCTTTAGCTAATGCTAGGCCGAGTAGAACTCCACTATCTCCATCATCAATCGACCTTAGTTAGTGCCTTTTACTACTGGTTTTCGAGCGATCTTGGTTTTGTGGGGCAAGCCATCGTATGTGTATTTAATCCCTCTTCCCTTCCACGCACTCATACACTCATCGATACACAGCATGTTGACAGGTGAAACCACGTTGCTTCGCTGCAAATTAAACCCATTTTCAATGGTCGTCTGTAGGTGTGTTATCAGAAAAGCTAAAGCGTACATAATTTGCTCAAAGCATTGACGGCTCATATGAAAACGTTCCCTGAAATTCGCTGGTGTATCCACTAAGCCGTCTTTCACGTTTGAATCCCAACAAATCTCTGGTAGGACCTCGTCGGGGTTCCACAGCCATTGCGAGCCTGATGCCAATCCACCTAACCCAGTCACCTTGACCTATAGTTCGATTCAAATAACCAACACAAACTTGAGCCACGTTGGCTCAAGTTTGCGTTGGTTATTTGCAGCATCTCCTTCATTGTTGGGTATATCTGATAGAAATACCGTGACAGTGTGCGCTCACCGAGTTGCAGTTGACTAGGCAACATGAATACCGTTTTCAGTGGACGCACCTGCAATACTTGACCGATTAATATTGCATCACAGGGTGCCCACCACCTTCCATGAGCTACGACAGCCCCATCATTATCTTCTGTACATAGCGCGTTTGAGCCAGAAGAAAGCATTTCCTCGTCGTCATCTTCTGCACTCGTCGATGACCAATCGAGTCCAAGACCTTCCAGTGGTTCACCCGAGAAGCATGAAGCAGCTGCGTGAATGATGTGCCGGCATCACCAAGGTGGCGATTAGGATCACTGTGATGGGTAGTTATAGGTCTGGGCTAATAGATCGCGCGGCAACGATATCAATGCTTCCTGTAGTCCTCTGCACCTCATAAGTATGCTGACGCCGCTCCTTAAGCACGCGAAGGATGACTCCCGCTTTATGGTGTACTTCTTGCTTTTACCACAAACTCGAGCTCCAACCTGACGTTTTGCCATGCAGAACGCACTAGATCAAGCGCGAAAACAAAGTACCAAGCTCGCCAAAGCTTCTTCTTAATCGCTATACACTTTATTTTAAGCTGCGACCAGCGTACTTGCCGAAGTCTATTGTTGCAGTTGCGAGGAAGGACACAGCAAGCCTAATTGGCTTACCTAGCTCCACGGCCACTTTTGAGAATCGGACCTTGTCTTCGTCCAGCCATGCCTTGCCAGTGACATGGTTGACGTTGCAATAGCTCTCGTCCAAGAAAACTTCTGGCCAAATGGGATTGTTGCGACGGTCTCGATTGATCTCACGCTTCTGTAGAGAAGTAGCTCGAAAGGCTACACTTCCAGCTGATTCAGCAAGATAGTGTCGATTCTGCCCCGTAGGTCCTTGAAACCCATGTTCATGAGCCATCTACGCATACTGCGTACACCAAATTCCTCACCAAGAACGTCCGTCCCGCACATGATTACACACCAGCTGAGCTGTCAGTGGCTTTACAGCTTTGTTTTGGGCAACAATGTAGTCACGAACAACAGCACAAAGTTCAGACTCCTTGTACTGCTTCTTACAACCTCGCGTTGAAGGATCGGTCTGCAGGAAAAACATAAATTTATACAGTAAACCAATTGCACACTAAAAGCAGAGGTAACCCTAGGAAGACAAAATTGCACTCTCACCTCGATGAAATCTGTCTCATGGTCGCTTCTGTAGGCAGCCATCGTGCGCTGTATGGTACTCTCTCCGAAGCCTGTCGCGTCGTGAGTGCGCCGTCGAGAGTCGCGGCCATTACTTCGGTCTGCTTTGGCCTCCTCGACGAAGTATTGGTAGACCCTCACGACTGGAGCTTTTTCGGTCGGACTGAGTTGGTGTCTGCTCCTCATGATGAATTTGTTAATATGAACACTGTGGGCTCGAAGCGGGCCCCAGTAGTATTTAAGTGCTCTAACGTTTCTATTGAGGTGCTTCATGTTCCTATCTGACCGCTGCTTTTGGAAATGTGGCCTCATGTTCTGACCACCCTTTTTTGGGCTCGGAGTATCATCATTTTTGGCCGCTATAATATCTCCTGCTATGAGTGTACTCAAGCTTCAACTGATCGACGGTCCACTTAGTATAATCATCTGCAGTTGGTGGAGAAATAAGGCGTTTCGCGCTGGGTTTCTGCCGAGCTGCCCATTTGCTGCTAATGAGAGGCGTACGGGTGATGGCGGGAGCTGCTTTCTCCATCGTTCAAGTCTGAAACTGTCAATACAAAATGACTCTCATCGAAATGAAACACCCACGTGGCTTCTCAACATAGCAGCGGATCATGAGTTCGTTAGGAACGAACATTTTCGGATGACAACGTCTACCACAAACCACCGCCCGAGGTCATGAGTCGTGGTTTCGTTAGGAACGGCCCTCAGAACCTTCAAATCCCCTGATGTCCTTGGTGTGGTCGAGCAAGTACGCCAAGCCCATGTATTCCGTGTGGACAAACCATCAGCGTTTTTATTTTTCTCGAATTGTTGTCAGCACACTTGCTAGTTATACAGGGTTCGCGTCGTTATATATCTAGAAGCGTTTTATCTTCACGAACTGCTCGTACATCACCGACAACATAGTGGGTCCTTTTCAAAATGTGAAATATAAAACGATACATTTAATGCTTGTTGGATCAACAAGCTGGAGTGCAATTGCGGCTTGAATCCAGAACTCAATCGCCTCAACAATAGTGAGAATAGGCCGAAGGTTATCCTCCTTGTGCGTCGCTCTCACAAACGGGCCTGCCATCATGCCCCGGATCGCCGCTTCGTTCTCGAGAACGTGCAGAACACAATCGCTAGGAGTACCAGCGAGTAGCGTTGGGCGTCACAACAGTTCAATGATTACCAGATAGGTTTATGTTTTGAAGCGAGTGCAACGAAACCGATGTCTTGGTGTGGGTACGAAGAAATACAGCAACAATATTTGCTTGCTTAATATACTCTTCAGAAATGGCAGCTTGAGCATATCCCCCAGCAAAAGGCTCAATATATGAGAACCACAGCCAGTGCAAAAGAAACCTGGATGACGACTTTTGAGGATTTTCCACGCGCTTTTCATGTTCGGGGCATTGTCAGTTGTCAGCGAGCACACCAATCTGCAATGTCTGTAATTACAACATCTATCAAATCAGCGATGAAGATACCTGTTTTCTCTGCTGCACCAGTGATCTTCGAAGCTCATAGCATAGACCGTATCGTAGGTGATACAACAATTAAGTTGATCATACTCTCGCGGCGCTTTTTTACCATCCATCAGAGATAAGAGCAATATACCACTGCATCTTCAGCGTTTCAGCCAGCCGAAGCTTTTCCGTATCGTATATCCGATCCAGAATCGGCCCGCTGAGTTGCTGTTGGTTAGACAACATTGCCACTGGGTATACGCGCGCAATACGTCTCGCGTGGCAGCAAGATCAATCACGCGAAGAGAAATTCACCCTCAAAGAACATACGGGCGATCTTGTTTCCAACCACCTCTTGGTAACTAATTTCATATTCGACAACCTGCTCAACGATTGTGTCACTTCGAGAATGGTCAGCTGGTTGCGTTTGAGAGTCGTTAACTGGTTGGACATTCCGTTGCCGCTTTGTTGCCTGATCTGCCCCCACCCATTGATTATGTGTGAGTTGTTGTCCTGTGCCAACTCTCGCTTACGTTTTGCTGCCTTATTCTTGTCAATCCGCACCCGACTGGTGCTTGACGAGACACCCCAGAGCACCCATCGATGATATGCGCTGTCATTCGCCTTGGTTTCGCGGCCAAAAACATCGTGTTGCAGTGTTTGCATTATGCGTCACAAACATGACGACTGGCACCATCATCTGCAACAGAGCGCAATTGTGCTTTGTACTCCGCCCATATAGGATCGAGCTTTGGCTCAAATCGCCGTGTCGGATGAATTGTGTCGACCCCGTGTGGATGTGTGGCAGTTAAAGAAGTATGTTGCAGCCAAATTTGAATTTGAATCGCTTGGCGCCATAGTACTTTATTAGTTATGAATGATTTGTATTAAACATGATGATAGGCTGACGTTTCATTCAAGTACGACTGCACTAATCTGTCTTAGTTTTGCCGATAACTGTGCCTGTAAGACCCCTTCAGTTCACCCTAATTAGTCGTGCCATGAAATTTTGTTTTTATTAAACTGACGTAGTTTCAATACACTTGAGATCCGGCTGAGAGCCGTACACCAGAAACAGCCATGGGCCAAGACTTTGGTCATGAGAAATAGTCATGTGCCATGACTATAGTCATGACTATTTCTGGTTTACGGCTCTTAGTCGGGTCTCAAGTGTATTGAAACTACGTCAACAATTTTGGAGTTTAATAAAAACAAAACCTACCACGCAAATCAGCTCGTTGACATTGGATATGTCGACGCACATGTCAGTCTCGTACCTGGATATTCGTGTTCGACTCACCCACAGCAACCACCTTATAGACTTGCATCTCATAGCTATTCCGTTGTTCGGAAGCCATACTGTCAGTGTAACGTTCGATGCGTGCACTACACTACTTGATGTGATGTGCCCTTCGTGGAATGAGGTGATGGTTGGCATAACTACTGATGGAGAACGGGAAATGACGGGACGAATCAAAGGTTTGGCAACTCGGTTTCAGAAAACGTGTAAACCGGGGTTAAAGCGTTTTTGGTGTGGGCTCCATAACTTGACATTATTTTACAAGAATCATTTAAAGCTCTATCGAGACGACAGTTCTACAAATACTTTACTGATGCTATCTTCCACTTATGTCGTCCCCCAAAATAGTTTCTCACATGAAAGCTACCGCTCCACTTCTCTCAGACACTCACTAGGAATCAATAGGAAATTGCTATAAGTGATTTTTACTGTCCGGAAACTAGAAAGCAAGACGGCTCTAGTTGCAGAGCAACTTGATGAATTTCGACACCTCTTTAGCACATTTGAAGCAATATTTGCAGCTAAGAAGTCGCTATCTGAGCAGGAACTTGTGGAAGTCGAACCCGCAAAGTGTTCACCTTCAACGCACAGTCAAATGTCGCCGACGTGTCGATAATTTGCGATTTTCACGAACCGCAAAGTTGCAATTGAGACAAAAGCTATAGCAACCATTTTGCTTGACGACGCGACGTTTACGCTTGGTATAGTAAAGTCAACTCCTGCACTGGAATTACACCATCTGCTATTGACTGTGCTACTGCTATCGCAAATATTATTGAAATTCTCAATAGTATCCAGCCAGAAATAGACGAGGACAACAAACCTGTCGAGGGCGGTACCCCGCCATCTCATCACTTCGTCAACCTAAAGGGAAGATAACTGTCTGCCCTGATATTGACTCACACAGAGCGGATGAAGGTTCACAGGAGTGAGGAAGATATTGACATTTAGAGCAAGAGCATTCGGAAATGGGTGAAAAATACGCTAACAACACTGAGTTCAGGGACAGCATCGACAATAACGTCAAGCTGGACTTCGTAGAGTCCTGTGCGGCTCTGAGAGTAATATTTCCAACCCTGCTTCGCTTTGCCTAAGGACTGGCAACAATATCTTCAAGTACCTCTACAGTTGAGAGTGATTTCTCGTTGCTGAAGTGGGAGAAGCCGACGAACAAAAGCCACTTGACAGATTTCTCGTTGGATGGAGCTCTCCGCACCAAACAGTACGACATACTCAGCAATCTTACACTGACATAAGCGCAGTCAGCGCACCTCTTATACACTTAGTATGGATGGCCAATCAACGCCCAATCCTAACTTTCAAATTTGCACATGTTGACTTATTCTGGTGGGATCGGGCACATGCCCAACCTATATATGCCTGGAGATCTCTCCTCATTTACCAGATTAAGGTGAAATTAAAGATTTTTATCAAACCTGTGGGATGATTATCAAATGTGCACGACTATTTAGGTCACACGACTAATTAGGGTAAGAGCATCTCGACCGGTCAACAAAAATCCCATCAAAACTTTGTATTGGTAAAAGAAAAGTCGATATGGTCCACACCAGGTCGACAAAATCTTTGCAACAGTTATTGGAGGTCCAGCTTCAACAAAAACTTCGCCATGCTTGGAGGAGTTTTTGTTGATGCACATCCGAGATCTTGCGCTCAGTTCCCGCCAACAGCATGGATCCAGGCATCAGCAGCGTTGGCTCGAGTGCTGTCATGAGGGCTCCAGCCTTGGGGCCTCGTATGCTTTCATCAGGGCTTCAGACTCTGTCAAGGGGTTATTTCTTCTGCGGATGAGGTGGCAGGGACCAGGACAGAGGCTACATGCCACGTGGGTGCCCCAGCCACCTCGACAGCAGTCTCAGCAGCATCTTCGACGCCTCCGGTAAACTCAAATGATGTGCCCAGCTTGGCTCCCGTCACGGGACGAGGGAAATCCTTCGTAAAGAGCGAGCAGTTACTAATTTGTCAATGCTTTCTAGACGTTAGCGAGGTCCCGCCGCGTCGAGGCTGATCCTGGTCGTCCGAGTCATCACTGAGTAGCAGCTCCAAAGCCAACAGCCAGGGCCGGAGCCAGAGCAATATTTAATGGGGTGTAACGTAGGTGTAGGGTATCCCTGTCAATTCCGCGATGGTTACGCTTTGAGTGGTTCTACTTCGAGATGTTTGTTCGATGTCTGCCATTTTGAAGTCTTTTAAGCCGAAAAGAGGTCACTGCCATGCCGAAGAAAACCCGAAGACTGCCAAACCTACGGCCTTCTTTGAACTACGAACTCGTGCAAGAAGCGACCAGTCGGCAACCTCTGTGACAGATCGCGGCTCACCAGAGCCAATTTTGAATTCTCGCGAGCAATATTCCAGTTGATCCCAATGTTTGCCGTGTTAACGATTTTGTGCTGACCGCCCTCCAAATGTATTTGCTATGCATCAACTTTCGGTTGGTCCGAATCTCCGGCGGCAAGTGATTCTAGCATACGCGAAAATGGGAGCGTACAGACCCGTGCTACTCGAGTATCCTTTCTCGGAATTTGGAGGTCAGATGCGCTCATTCCAGGCACAGTGGTTTGAAGAATACCGGTGGCTGGAGTACTGACGCGGTCTTTGTGAGTTTGCTGCTATATAGTAGAGATATAATGAAGGTTGAAAAGGTGTTTCCCCATTTTCTCAGCCATCTCGTGGCATTCAGAGCTCGCATTTCTGTTGATGTTATCCACATGACTTCGAGGGTGAGATATAACAATTTAAGGCCGAAGCGGAGCGTTTTCGAAACGCAGCAATGACCGATGCCCGTTGTGCTGACCTCAAAGATCCGGGAGATCTGTTTGAATGCATGGTTAAAGCTGGAAATCATGCACAGTAGCCAGTACTCTACCGAGTTGTCCAGCTGACTTGCACTCTTCCTGTATCGACGGCGAGCACCGAGCGGTCTTTTTAGGCTACGAAGCGCCTAAAAACACGGCTTCAAACGACAATGAGTGACGAGTGGGCTTCTGACCTCATGTTACTTGCCGTAGAGCGAGAGCTCTCAGGAAAAAATCGACCGTGAGGTAGTGTTGGACCATTTTAATCTGCTTGTCGAACGCCGAATCGCTTTGTAAATGACACACGCGGTCTAGCAACGTAGAAACCAAAACTTAGACCACTGCATGAAGTGAACAATTCATAACAATACAACCAAATCATTTGAATAGACTTACCTTGTACAGCAATGCCTCATTGACTCGGACCCGAGAGTGCTGATTGTAGAATGATAAATGGTTGGCGTGGATAGGAGCTCACCGTCAACACAGCTGTGCGGGCAGGACCTAGCGAAACAGAATGTTGAAGATCTAGTTAAGTTAGTCGTATCTCTTTATTGATACGGCAAGCCGCCAAAGCGTACCTCCAAGTCTGCTGAGTCGAGGGGGGTCAGAGTTCGATTGGGAGGACGGTACCCCCCATTTTGACCGGTGCTCCGGCCCTGCCAACAGCTCGACGTTGTCGTCTAGAAGCTAGCTGTTAACGCTCCGTGCGTGACCGGCACCCTGGCGCCTTGTGCGCGGCGGCGCGCTCATGCGTCCTCAATCTTTGCTGCGCCCAAACTGGACTTTACCGGTATGAATGCAATCGAAGTTCCGCATAAATCCGCTGCAATCACCAGGAAACGGTGTATTATTGTGCCTACCCGAATTTTTGGCTAAAGCGACGTCTTATTTTAAAATTAAGAAGACGAGGGCTTGTCCCCTACCTCAGATTGTAGCATGGTGTGCGAGGATAAAGGTCAGATTAGTCGTCAGACAAGAGGCCGTGTTAGCCGGAAAAGCCCGAATACCTCAATTCATCGAGCCATTCGGATTTTTCATGCTAATAATCCTTAACCCCTTAGTTCCCGGGTTAAAAATGGGGGTATATTTTCCCCGTCCCATATTTAAATATATAGGAAATTGTATGTGTCGTCAATTAGGTCCCAGTTTCGAGGTGCGGGTTGGGGGAGGGTAGACTGAGACACTGATGCGTACAGTTCAGCATATCCAGCATAGAACGACTCTATGTTGGACAAAATTATTCGACGAAGCCGTTAAAGATGGCTAAGCTAACATAATAAATGGTCTGTTTATCGATTAGCCCATCTCTGTGTTGTTGCTAACACTCAGTAGCGGTGGGCTCGTTCATTATGGCCAATGACAGGGTATACATATTGGTTTTTCAATTGATTGCTTGTAGCATAGCCACCTACTAGCACACGCAGACAAAGCAATCACGAATTACGTGCCTACATCCGCCATGTCTGCGTCGTCATCATTTGAGCTCTCGCCCCCAGCACTCTCACTTTCACCGCTACTTTCGCCTGCACCCGCACATTCGACTGCTGCGCCATGACCACCACCATCGCCCACGCCATGACCTTCCCCAGCACCGCCTTCGCCGGCACTGCCGCAACCACCATCTTCGACGGCACTGCCGCAACCACCACCGCCTCCCTTCGAGATTGACATCTACGGTTTTTGCCCGAGCCGCGACGCTGGTGCTCGCTCGCGCGTCTTATGGCCCCGCGCCAGGTCGCGGGGATAGCGTTGCCGTTATCCCAGTCGGCGTGCCAAATGTGGAAGAAAGTATCTGCTCTTCCTTCACTTGGCTTGTTGCACAGGTATTTTCTGTGGCATTACATACATGTTAGCCTAATCTGAATTGCATCAAACACTAAAGAGACACGCACCGTTTGTTTCCGTTCGAGCACTCCGAGCAGAAATACTTCGTATATTGCGAGGTTTCACCTTCTAGATAGCGCAAACTTTGCATGATCGATGGCGCTTCTTCACACCCTTCTCACTGTCTGCAGTATATGGGTTCTCCCACAATCGATGGGACCCGAACGTAGCAGCAGCGGTTTATTCGAACTGAGTTGAATCCGTTCTTGCTGGTGATAGTGCCGTTCGGTCGCGAACAGAAGTTGCTTCCTGCAATCAGTACCACCAAAAGTTGATGTTATGTTGGATTTTGAACGTCGACAAGATTTTTATGTCGACCCGTCAGCATAAGACATACCGCAATAACCGCGAATACTTCCGGCGAATCCACCGCGAGCAGTTGCTCCATCAGCTCTATAAAATACGCGAAGTGCTTGACCGGACGCTTGTTGTTCGCTTGTCGATGGTGGCGATACACGATGAAGGCGTTTACAATCGCCATGTCCAGCAGCCCCAAAAACATTTTTTGTAGTACTTGCGCGTTTAATAGCTGAGCTGGACGCTGTAGCGCTGCATACGGAGCTGGTCATGGACATCCACCCCACCGATTCAGCAGTGGTAGTCGTGAACCAGGTCCGGTGCAGGTATTTGCGCAGGCTCTCCGTGCATGCGTCGCGCTAAAGTTTGGTCAGTGTGTACAAAAAAACATTAGAAACAGCACCTACGTATTAGTAGAGAAATCTTAGCAATACTTACTGACAGTTCCCATCCGACTGCTTCCACCACTTATAAGCATGAGGGTTTATGTCCATCCACATCACCGCTGTTATCTGCGGAAACTGCTTGTTATCAGCCCTTTTTGTGGTTCCCTGTGGAGGTACCGTCATCGCCCGTTTGTTCATAGTCATTGTCGTTTTTGTAGTAACGACCCCTTGAGCATATCCCGCTCTATCTGTCTGAATTGTGCCTGTCAAGTAAATCCGCCTGTGCAGCAGCTCCAGCGCCAACTTGACAGATGTATAGAAGCGATCCGTGACAACTAAACGTCACGGTGACGGAGGCGACGGAGGAAACAACGCGTTCAGGTTGCGAATTCCAGCTGCCTCGCCTGAGTTGTTGTCTTTGGGCACTGGGGTGCGTAAGTGAGCCTTCGCCCCGCAGTAAATCTCGATTCTGATTCAAAAGTACGTATGTTGACAGTATGTTAGTTTTTGACTTCAGGATCATTCGCTATGTTGAATCCTATCCAACATAAACACTTCAGCTAACAAAACGTGGCAAGCCGGAGCCTGCCACGCGCAACTGTGCCCTCGTACCTCATGCAGTATGCCGTCTTGGCGCATGCAGCGACGAACACCTTCGTTCCCCAGCGATGGGGCTTATCCTTGTTGAACTGGTGCATGGGGTTGTACCGGGAACGTGACGGTAGTGTCGCTTCATCGAAGCTGATAACCGGTGGCGCCCTGTAGCCTCGCGCAAAATAACGCTGCAGAACGTCGACGACAGGCCTGATCTTCCACGCTCGATCCGTCCGGGCTAGCGACGACTTGGAGATATCCCATAACGCGATTCTTCGGCAGGAACTGCCTGAATCGATTCGCTGGTAACGCTCCCACCGTCTTCAGCGACCAATGGGCAGCTATTCTGAATAGGGGCCAACATCCTAGCGATTAGCAAGGCGATAACGCGCAGGGTCTCCCACGGTTCGATGGCTGCGGTAGCAGCTAGACGATGACGAATCTCGGCTAAGTCTTCGACCACTCCACCATCTCGACGCTGTCGTGACCGGATATATCTCGCGCGAAGTGGAATAGACCGCCGATGGTACCGGTTGCTCTCCACTGCGATCTGCGACCAGAGCTATGGAGTCATGAAATAGAATAGTAGAGCCAACGGGTCCTCCGCTATTGTCATCGCACTGTCGCTTGGCCCATACGGGCCGTCGTATAGGTCTGCATAGCTGGGATCTGGCCTAAACTTGGATTAACCCCTTACTTCCCGTATGTTGTACCGTTCATCATAAGAGGTGTATTGATTTTTCAGCATCTTTGTTCACTTTTTCTTATGATGAACCGTTCATCATAAGCATATTTTTATTTGGAATTTGTATGGGCGGTGTGCCTGGTCTGGAGCCATACTGAGTTCAAGATGTTTGCTTAGGTATATAAGGGACAAATGCACAGGTTTAGGGCATCGCCGCCGTGCATAACTATAAATGCAAAATAGACAGGGATTTGCCCCTGTCACACCCACCAAAAATTCAGCGGCCGACAGCTCTCGATTAGCGCCACTCTCGAATACGCACGGAAGGTGAAAGGTTGTCGCGGGTGTGGGCAAGACACCGAGTCATGTGATGACTGACGCTGAACGACTCCTTCCGTTACAAGTCGTGTGACGGGAGCCGCAGAGAGCTGGTAGCAAGTTCGAAGAGCAGCGCCGAGGACACCGCAGCGGCGCAACCCGCAAAAAGCGTATGCAGACGATGAAACAAGTGCGGAGCAGACACCACAGCCGGAAGCTATGGAAACTCCGACTGCGCGGGCGCCGCCAACACCACATCGATGTACGGTGACGGCCCAGAGCAAGCGAGCGGTGCATAAGAGACCTGCATTCTCGGCGACGCCCGAAATGAAGGCCGACGCTATGGCGACACGCAATCCAGCCGCAGAAACCGGGCGAACCAAGCCAGCAGGCCATGATCAGTGCGCGGCTAGAGGTCTTCGAGGATCGTGTGGCTATCGGGGAAGAGGTTGTGACTCCCACTGTCTGTTGGTGGCTAAGAGTCAGATGAGGCTGCGCTAGATGAAGGCTACCAGATGCGTGTATGGTACGTTATGTTGTAATTATCCAGCATAAGTATTTGAAGCATGACTGGGGTCCACCTTAACATCAACATATCTAACAGTGTCGACGTGTTTGTATAGATTCAACCACGTTTGGCCTAAACCCCGAGTACGACGAGATTTACGACGGTTCCTACGGACCCTTCCCGAGTTTGATGACGGTCGCAGAGTACCGCTCTCCTTCTTTCCACAGACGGTGTTGGACCCGATGGCTGTGGAGTCGAACGGATGCAATGCCCCGTCAATTACCGTTCATGCCCGGTCATTGAGGTGCAACAGAGACAGAAGGGTAACGAGACTAAACAACTGCCCGATATACGAGGATGTCTCGCACATGTGAAGGAGTTTGAGGAGTGGGAGGTGCCGCACGTCGTGAATCTGCTGATTGCTCGGATGTCGTGCTCGATAATTAAATCGCTGCGTATGGGAGATCGACGCAGCCTGGTGCGCTGCCTGCAGGTCGTTTAAACAAACAGTAATTGCTTTTTCTACATAATTCACCAAATTATTTTATTCACTTTGTTGCTCCTTGCGTGGTCCATGCGCTAACCAGTTCTGTGTGGCTAATACATGTGCAATGTCATACAGGAGGCAAGAAAAAAACGCTCCCCAGATCGGGCATGCGCCGACAGTGAGTGGGTACCAGCGTCTGGGAGCGAATCGTGTGAAGATGAAGTAGTGTCGGTGGTGAACAGCGGTGACGACTCAAGTGAAGGCGGGGCTGAGGAGGATGCAAGCATCACTTTGATTGACGAAGATCTTTGGGCGAAGGTCACTCGATTAATTCAGGGGATCCTTGCGAACGGAAGGATAATACGCTGAGTTGGACAACTTCCTGTGCTCTCTGTCGCAGATGTCCGGTGGAGAGTGAAAGCAAAGCATCATAACTACGTTGGCCGTGTTGAAGGAGTCGGACACGGTGTTTCAACGTCGAGGCTCTATTTTGCGCGATCAGTTCAACTACTACCTACCTCTGGATGACCACGCCTGTCGTGGTGCTTGTTGTGCGTGTTACGGGGTGTCGACACCAACAGTCACTCGCTACCGGAGACGTATAAACTCCCAGTGAAAGCCCATGGCAACCAGATGAAACTTTACGCCCCTACTATTGAACCAGTAAACGAAAATGATGCTTGCATACCGAATCTCTAAAACTCAAATTATACATCAAAATTTTGAATACAGATGTGGATTCCGTCAATTTTGAAAGGCAACGACTGCGAATCAGCGACTCGGAATAGTTGCAATCGATTCGCAGCGAAAAGTTACGTCAAGCTGGTCAATAAAAAAATTGCGTTTGGGCTCCGCGAATCGGAGGCAGATATTTTACGAGAGCCTTTTTCAAGAACGGCTGAATGAAATTTTGTGTTTAGTGGCTCAATCGAAAGCTAAGATGCTCCTCGTTTCAACGGTGTGCACCATTCCCGTTTGAATTAATGGTTAACTAGCATTGTTATATCTGCCGCAGTCTCAAATATACATCGGGATTTGGGGTCGGGAAGTAAGGGGTTAATCTGTAGTTGTTTCCAATTCATAGTTATATTAGTTGTTATGTTGGAGATATCCCACATGACAATTGCTTATGTTGGAGCACTTCATCATAACGTACCTATTCCCAACCACAGTGGCGCATCGATTTGATGAACCAGCGATCCTTCGCAACAGACGACCACAATGAGTCGCGCCTCTGCAGGTTCCTCATCCGAAGTCTCGTCGGTTAGATAGCCAATATTCCGGTCACCTTCCCAGCTGCTGCCGTCGCCGTCCTCTTCCTCTTCAGGTTCTTCGTGATGGTCCGGATCCTCATCAGAGTTGAGCCCCGTGCATTGGTCAGCCCCTTCACTCATCAAGTTCGGGTCAGCATCTGCGCCACTGGAAGGCATCTCAATAGAAACGTCTCCTCCGCCGTCACTCTCGTCATCAGCACTCTTCTCAACCTACATACGCGTATGTTGAACATTATGTTAGATACCACTTCCCAATAGGAACCTTTATGTTGGAAGCAGTGAACATAACGTACCTCTTCGCTGTCATCGCTGTCTTTTTGGAGAACAGCACGGCGACGTTCTCGGATCGACTCAGGCGCTGCCAGCTTCCGCTTCCCACCAGTAGAGCGAGAAACAGGACGTACGGTAGACGTTTGATGGCAGGTGTCACAGTAGCGGGGCTACACAGGATAGTGTACCCGGGGTACACTAATACACGCAAACCCACTAGTTTGTGTGGGACACACACACTAGCGACCAACATTACGAGCCGTCAATGTAACTATCATTGACGGGCGCTCAGGCGCACAGCTATTTGTTGAAAGGGCCACATTTCAACCAATCATGTGCATGCATTTCATGCATGCGTGAGAGCCGACCATTCTCACCCTTGCAATTAGATATCATCTTAAAAGGTTTAGCGTAAAGATAAGGCTAGCCCGCCACGCGGCGGGCTGCCATTCAATTCAGTTTTCTATTTTGATCTAAAGTGTTAAGTATTTGCTTTAGAAATACGCGAGCCCGCGTATTTCTATCTTACATACAAACTTTAAGTCTACGCTTCCTCAATACGAGCATACTGTGTATGCTAAGAAACAGAGCGTAGCTCTCGCCCTGTTTCAGTCACAGCCACAGTGCTCGCAACTGATTTCACCGTGTCTGTCACTATATCATTCACGATCGACTCTATTCCAACGCCAGTCGAAGGCTTGTCCACCCTGGCCTGGGCAGGTGTAGTCTCCATCGCTTCTACCGACGCCTGGGCCTCCGCTGTCTCCTTTGCTCCAGCCGTACCCCACACACGCCGAAGGCGCGACCCCTTTTTGGACGGAGGAACCTCCATGTTTGCGGTTGTAAGCTTCATTGACGCCTTGGACGCCTTCTTCTTCTCTACTCGCGCACTGCCCTTCTTCTGCTCTGCGCGTCGAAGGCGCCGTCCATGGCGTTCGCCCAGCAGTGCCGCAGAGCACAGTCGGCGCTCGCAATCCGAAAGCTGGTGTCTCGGGGTCTTGGGTGTCGGCGTTACCATCTTGCTGCCAAGCCATCATTTTGAAGAACGAGCGTGGCTGCAGGCCTCTCGATCAGTAGTGGGTGAGCATCACCCTTTTTATCGCCTTCAGCTCCACTGCAACCTAAGGCGCGTCTTTTTAGAGCCTGCAGGCGCCTGCAGACCCTAAACAGTTTGTGGTTGGTCAAAGTCAGCAGGAAACGGGAAACGGCGGCGCTGGCCTACATGGGCGTGTCTCAGCGCAGTACAGGTTCTTCGGTCTGGGGCGGTATGACTCCTCGATCAGCACGTCTGAATTACCATACAACGACCCATACAGCTCCAGAGTGTTCTCATTCGCTGCTCACCAACAATTGGCTTTGGAGCTCCGTGCGCCAACAGTTTGTCAGCTCCCGCTGCACGTGTGGCAACTCTCGCTGCGTGCCAGCCATCGCCGCCAGAAACACGGGCCACTGCGAGGCGTCGGCTCCACCGCCATTCTCAATTGTGTGTTGTGGTCACCGTGACTGATAACCGCATAGTTGCTGAGCAGCAATCGTTCCCGCTCGATGGCAGTGAAGACGATCTGTGGCTTCAGCTCTCCGCCTACTTGGCGAAAGATCTCCGAACCGCCTGCTCCAACCTTCGGATCCGGCCACAAGGCAAAGCCCGGTCGACTCAGAGCAACAAGCCCGACTTCGTATCCCTTCTGTGCGAGTACTGGTAGGCTCGTAAGGATGGAATTACCGTTACTGCTGATGGTCCGCCGAAGCCGAGAGCGACTACAGTAGCAGCACGTCGGTCGAACCACTGTTTTTTCGCCTTGCAAACGTGACTTTCAGTGAAGCGTTTGCAGCTCGGCTGCATGAGATGGATGCGATGACATTGGGGCTGTTAATGCATACAATGGCTTCTGGCAGGACGTTAAAGCTGATTTTGCATCCACCAAGCCGGGTATGACTTCCTCGTTTTGATTCGTCGCGAGTATGAAGGTATTAACCCAGGTCTAGCACCTTCGCACAATGCTGTGAAATTTCGCGAGATATGGCGTGTACACAGTCGGTTTGACAAACTCGCGTCAGTCTGGAACACACACAAGTGACTTTTTCGATCTCTGCGGTGGAAAACTGGATGCGCTTTACTTGCATGTTTGGCTCCAGCGGCGCCGTCCATGCTGTCTACTGTCGAGAGGAAGCTACCCAAGCGTGCACGGCTCGACACCCTGGCTGCTGAAGACGATGAGAGCTCCAGTACTCATGATCGCGACATATCAACGCCTGCCAAGAAACGCCTCAAGGTGCTAGATCGTATCGCTGACATACTGGAGACGCAGCAAAATGCGGGCCAGCCATCGCTTATGTCCTTTGCATTGGAAAAGGCTCGCGTAGTGAAGGAATGGGCCTCTGCCATTGAGATTTTAACTGGGGTCGGAGATATTGCGACAAGCATGCATACAATTTGTGCTGCAATTGACAACGTGGTTTAGTCGGCAGCAGCAGAACTTACTCAAGAGAATCAGCAAGACGGGCGTGACGAAGGATCTCTTTCTGGAGATGAGACTACAACGTTGTAGGTGATGAGATTGCAACGATGTAGGAGAAGTACGCAGAATGATGAACACAAACACAATCATGAGAACACATTAATTGTATGTTCATTGACATGTGGGGGCGTAGCTGCGACTTGGTTCTCAACTTCTCAACTGTACATTCGCGTACAAAACTAATTGCAGTGTTTGCGTATGCTAGATCACTAGCATCGTACGCCAGGATGTCGGTTTTGAATGCAGTCCCGTCGTAGCTGCAACAGTGGATATTTCATGTCCAATGGGGTTTGATGTCATCTGCAGCCTTTCGTTCACTAGAAAATAATGGAGGATAGCAGCACAGTGAACCAACAACGTCGCGTCCTCCAGTTTCACACTGAGCGGAGCTTTGAATACACGCCACTTGTTGACAAGAAGACCACACGCCATCTCCACACGAATTCGAACTTGAGAAACGTGAAAGTTGAAGGAGTCACAGTAGATGTCATCACCCAGCTGAGGTCTTGTGTACGGCGTCAGAAGATGGTTTGTAGCCATGTACGCATTGTCGGCAACAATATACAGTCCCCGTTCGAGACCTTCCACCAGTTGAGGAAGACGCGACTTGCGATACGCCTTCACGTCGTTTGAGCCGCCAGGGTGACTAGCTAAGGTATGTGAAGCGGCTGTGCTGATCGCACACGGCCTGAACGTTGATACCCAATGTACCATAGTGTCCACTAAAATACGCACGCACACCAGCGCCAGCATCGTCTTGTTTTGGGTCCTGATCAGTCTTTTTTGCTGCAGGAGTCACAATGCTGCACAGCCATTTGTCCATTGCACCGATGCACCCACTCATAACGCCACCCGAGGTGACAGCTTTGAATCCACGAGACATTGACTCTCGTTGCGTAGATGACATAGGAAATCGAATGGCCAATTCAGGCAACGGCACGATCGCGCTCGCTGTACACAGTAGAACGACGGCAAACTCACTCCACCAATACGCCGAATGTCAATGATGGCACCTCCAGCTAGATAGCGAAGTAGCATTTGAAGCCGATTGGTTACCGTAATTGCACTTCGGAACTTCCACGTGCGAGGCTGAAGAAGTAATTCCAACGAAATCATCGCGCACAGTTTGTCAAACGCGGCAGGGCTCGTGCAAAAGCATCGAGTGTATTGCCCATCTCGCAGCAATCTCTCTCTCAAGGTTCCATGACAGACGACAACGCACAAACTGCTCCTGCCTGCTTCCATCTTCATCGGCAACTGCCACAGCTAACAGCGCGAGAAGAGAGAAATCTCGCCGAGGGCCGACGAAAGGGCTGACACCATTGAAATATGAGTGTGTAAAGTGACTGATCAGTTGGAGTGCAAGTTTAGATGTCGCCCACCCTCGACCTGCGTTCAGTGTGGCGCTAACAGTGGTTAACAGTGGTTAGGTCTTTTTAAGGCCTGGCCTTCAGGCACTAAATAAGAACGCGCCTTAGGCTGTGCATTCGGCCTTTTTACACCTAAAATAACAACTTGATTTAATATACATAAACATAGATCGTTTTCACCTACAAATTTCAAGATAAACTTTATCTTATGTTGGACCTCCACATACCAGAGACGCTGCGACAAAACGAATCAGGGTTCACAGGGCTTATGTTGGAGGATCCAACATACGGGAACTAAGGGGTTAAAGGACCCCAAATAAGAACCCCGAATAGGTTGGCAAAATCGTTGAAAACGACAATAAAGGCTCTATTAGAGCCTTTAAGCAACAGCACGAAAACGAGAATTGACAACGCAAACAGAGCCGTGCAATCCCGTCTCGCTCTGGCTGTTTAGATGTCACTCAAGCTGACAGCGACGAAACGAATCTACCTCAAATCCAATCATTTTGCCTCTCCCCTCATTCGAGATGGCAGACAGCGTTGAGAGCGACTCCTCTGTCGGTGACTTGTTCAGTGACGATGCTACTGCATCGCTCCCGTTGGGCCAGGACGACCCTTCGATGCTGGATGCTGACGCAGGCGTATCGCTGCAAGTGCCTGTATCCGACGATGAAGAAGAGAAGTGCGAGGAAGTTGCTGCACCCGACACACGCTCCCGCTAAGACTCTGCTGGCTGAAGTGCTCGCGACGCCCTCGTTTGCAGTTAATCACAAATCTGTTATGGGAGTATGGAAAGGAATAGCAAGCCGTTTGAACCAGAGCTTATTGACGACCTTTAGCTTTCGCTCGTGTCGTGATTGCACGGGCTCTTTCCTCCGCAAGTACTCAGTACGCAAGAAGCGAAGCGAGGGCGTTAGTGGTAGCAGCGAAGTGCACACATATGATGATGACGTTTTGGAGCAGCTTTAACAGCTGAAGGTGCTGCGTCAGCTAACATGAAGTTCAAAAAAACGATGCCGCGTCGAAAACGCAGGTCCTCGAAACCGCAGTCCAGAAATTGATGCAGGCAGCGGAGGAAAGGTATGAAGCATCTACTTAACTATTTATAGCATACTTGTCTAGTGATTTATTCCCATATTGTTGTCGTGCGTGTACTTGCATTTCAGAGTTTCAAATAGACTAGATGAATCTAAGACCGGAACGTCTGCCAAGCCGAAACGTCGACGCCTCTCGACGTTGCTCGAGAGCGAGCAAGATGAAGCCGTTGAGCGCAGAAAAATTGCAGAGCAAAAGGTGGAATTTCATCGAGAAGAGCTGCAGATTCGTCGCGACGAGCTGGAGCTACAGCGTCGCCATCGTATTGCTCGAACAGATGCAGCGCCACGCCACTCAAACGGAATCCATTCTGAAACTACTAGCTGTTGCGATAACTAAACAGGGCGAGTGAAATAAAAGCAGTAAATGTGACTGCATATTTTTACTTTGCTACATCGAAAAATGTTCCTGTAGTGAGGGCGGTTCGAGACCAAAAAATCTGCTGTTGTTGTTGCCTCCTCGAACGATTGTGGTGCAGTTCGTTAACACTACGGCTATCTTGTACAGTGTCGCAACCGGTACTCCACCTAGACGCATTTTACGTTTAAAGTCCACTCCAGCCCAATAGTTAATCACCTGTTCGTAGCTCCACTCCACCGTCGTTCGCACCTCGGAGATAGAGGCGTTTATTGCTGCTTGAGCTGGTGTTAGATTTGTGCCTTTATACGGCGATACAAACACGTCCGTCCGACCATAAGCTTGATCACCATATATGAAAAAATCACGGAATCGTTCATCACCCCGAATGCGCTCTTCTAGCTGCGAATTCCGCAGCAGCACGATGTCGAGAAGCGCATGTCTAGAAATGCGAAGAAGCCAGAATCGAGAAAGGAGATTGATGGACGTGACCCACAGAAGATTCCTGGAGAATTCCAAAGAATTATCGACCGACCGACCGCCGACCGACCGTTGATCGGCCGCGATCCGATACGATTATTGGTGCCATCATTTTGATACGATCGCCGCTGATCGACATGGAGCGATCATTTCGATACGATTGCCGCTGGTCACATGGATACACAACGGCTAATGTTTACGGTCCCGGAAGGATGCTGCTGAATGGTCGCAAATCGAGGGGTATACAAGGGAAGTGTAAAGGAGACTAAGGAGGAGTAGTAGTTGATAGGATTAACACAAACAGAGTTCAATTTGCCCTCTTCGGCACAAGTGACCAAGGACATCTGGGGCGGGAACGTATATTGGCCCACCCAGATCGCGTGCAGAACCGCGGCTAAGGACCACTGGATTTGTTTGGCCAGGGTCCGACTCTCACCCCAAGACCCCGCCATAGGAGGCGGTTTACAAGAACAAAGGACAAGGACGCTCGAGGGTGAGCTCCAGGGCCCAGTGGATTCTGGCCCGCCAAGCCCCGATCTTGAAGTATCGATCGAGGCTGGCAAAACCAACACCCCGGCGACAGAGCGAAGGATATCCGCGCTGTCACCAACAGTCCCGCGTGTAAGGTACACGGTCATGCCTCCACGCAGCACTTCATCTCGAGTCCACCAGAGGAGCAAACCAGCCAGCCGACGGGTACACAAGGTGAGCAACTCAACAACCCCACGGTTATCGGAGTACCCTCCGTTAGTCGGTGTCTGGGCGCGTTGGTGTAAGGGCGATTTTGCGATCACACTTCACCACAACGATATCATGACGGCGGCCTTCCAACGGACCGAAGAGTTGGAATATCATGCCGTCTAGAGTGACGACGGTCTGAAATTTATGGCATGCTTCCTCTTGTGGCCATTGTAAACACTTCGGTGAGCGTGGGTTCCCGTCGGCCTACAAATTCCCGCACGGTTCCATCGACAAAAACCCACACATGATCCAGCTCGCCACCTTTGCCGAAAATTGCTTGGGCAAATTCTTGTAGCCTTGAGCTAGCTAAATCTAAATTTCCCTCTAACAATTCGCTACACTTTTTACTAATACTTTCTACGACAAAGTAAACATACTACTTAAGGCGCTGGGCTATCGCCCGTAATTCTTGAGCTCTAACCATCGGTTGGGATACGAGAGGCGGTGGAGCATAATGCACAGCCCCTCGAGACCACTGCAGCAGGCACGCGAGTGTGCCCCGGATCGAATTACGTCAGGTAGTCCAAAGCAAACCAGTAGACGGCGTAGCTGAGCGTGAGTGAAGCGGGTGAAAAGCAGACAGGTGTCCTCGGTGATGTCGACGATGTCAAATTAAACGCGTGAAATGGAGAACCAAGGAGATGCATAATAAGCAGCGAAAGCCCTTGAAGGCGCAGTCTCGATGCTCCCTCCCAAACTCCATGAAGTCGTTTAAGACACGATGTGTCCAGCATCCCCCGTGCCATGCGTCGGTTCGTGAGGATATCTTCGTCGCTGTTGGAGTCCACGGTGGTGGCGGGCTGTCGATTCGGGCACTGACTGTCTCTCTGATTCTATTTCGTTGCATACATCACCGACGCAACTTATCGTCGCCAGAGAATGAGACGAAAACAAAAGCGCAAAAATTCTTCAGAAATACTCAGATATTTATCAGAGTTTCGTTTCGTTCTGAACTGCTTTGCGCTCAACTGTAATATTGTGCTTTCTACTCCAAATTTCCTTGCGCGATTGGTTAAATCAACCGCGCAGCAAATCGCGCAAGCCCATACCAAGCTGTGACGGGGCACACAGCAACGTTGCACAGAGGAAGTGCTTAGGAGTATACAAACTCCAAGTGAACGGCAGTTCACGGGGTTCCTGGTCGTAAGGGAACCGGTGGGCTTTATAGGGTAGATATAAGACTGAATAGATTTATAGTTAAGGCAAGTTTGGCCTATAATACAAACTTCCTATGAACTATACTAGATCTAAGTCAACGTAGAATGGTTGGCTCCTAGAGCCCAACGATGTATGCCACATCGCTCGTGTATGCCACACGACGGTAAGGCTGTATGCAGTTATGCAGGTCCATGGTAGTTATGGACCAGGACCAGCGGTCCGAAAGAGTGACGCGTGTCACTCTGTATGTAACCAGGGTACACTGAGGTTACCCCGTTACATCCTCCCCCACTTATCTGAGGGACACCTCGGGCCTCTTTCATTTTTCTGAGGCATTTCTGTTGACGGGTATCGACCCGCCAACTGTTAGTTGCATCTGCAACTTGGTGCGCATTCGGCAATTCGCCTAGGACACCCACAGGCTTCCACATCAGCCCGGCATTTCGAATGCCTTCGCAGAAGAAGAAGGCACCGGTCCCTCGCGAGACGAAGACCTCACGGTATAAGTCGAAGGCGGCAAAGTCTAAGGACAACGCCAAGGCATCGGATGGTGCCAAAGTGTCTACTGACACTGCGGTCCGGCCTCGGACGAGGTCGAGTTCCGTCCTGGACCACGTGGATCCAGATGAGGTTGACTACGAGCTCGACGATGAACTCAATCCCTCTCTGCTTGCTTCACCTGACAAGGACGCGAGTCCGAAGGCGCTGCATCGAGCAGTTCCGCCAAGCCATCCGGCAAGGACGCGAGTCCTGGGCAGGCTGCGCCACGCCAGAAGCCGACAGGCAAGGACGCGAATCCCAAGGGTACTGCATCGAGCAGCCCAAAGAAGCTGTAGCGGGGCTACACATGATAGTGTACCCGGGGTACACTAATACACGCAAACCCACTAGTGTGTGGGACACACACACTAGCGACCAACATTACGAGCCGTCATTGTAACTATCATTGACGGGCGCTCAGGCGCACAGCTATTTGTTGAAAGGGCCACATTTCAACCAATCATGTGCATGCATTTCATGCATGCGTGAGAGCCGACCATTCTCACCCTTGCAATTAGATATCGTCTTAAAGGGGTTTAGCGTAAAGATAAGGCCAGCCCGCCACGCGGCGGGCTGGCCATTCAATTCAGTTTTCTATTTTGATCTAAAGTGTTGAGTATTTGCTTTAGAAATACGCGGGCTCGCGTATTTCTATCTTACATACAAACTTTAAGTCTACGCTTCTCAATACGCGCATACTGTGTATGCTAAGAAACAGAGCGTAGCTCTCGCCCTGTTTCACCTGGTAGCACTTTGTAGTCCGTTCAACGCCTACAGAGAATAGCCAAATGGAATTTGGCTATGGAGACGAAAACCCTTCGTCAGGCGGAGCTCCGTCTGACGGAGCTCTGAACATCCAATCTCGTATTACGAGAGAGGATTGCCCCCACCTGAGTGATCAGCAGTGGGAGGCGTTGCTACGACTCTCGCGAGTCGTAGGCGAGTCCACTGTGGCAGCAATGCTTCGCCCATTGCCGCCAAGTGAACACCATGTAGTCGTAGTCGACTACATGGAGAAGGAGCAACAGCAGAAAGAGACTTCTGCTGTTCCACGTTTTGAGTCACTGAAGGTGTCAGTGACTCCGTTCTCCGGTGGCTCGAACGAGCCACTATTGCGCTGGCTCGTAGAGCTCGAGACAGCGATCGCTGCCCGACGGATCCGGGATCCGTCGCTACAAGTCGCTTACGCGATGTCGTGTCTAGCAGGACGTGCTGGACACTGGGCGTATGGCAGACGCCTTACGAACGGTACGTGCTGGAGCACGTACGAAGAGTTCAAGGAAGAGCTCAAACTCGCGTTTGAGCCTCCCGAGTCGGAGTTCAGGTCGAGGACGGAGTTCCTCGACCTGAAGCAAGGCAAGCGCGACGTACTTGCGTACGCGCAGCAGGCTCGATACTTGGTGTCAAGTATCGTGAACCACCCCATTGATGAGGCGACACAAGTTGTCACCTTCATGAAGGGACTTAGAGATGGGCCTGTGAAGACCTATCTCTTCCGAGAGTACCCGAGTACTCTCGAGCAAGCCATCCGACTTGCATCGCAGGAAGAGTTTAGCTTGAATCAAGCTAAACTTCACGGACACGCCGGGCGCCGCGTCCGCGACCGACCATGGGCGGTCCAGAACCCATGGACCTATCAAGTGCGTCTGCTGGCAGGCAGCAGACGGATCCGCGTAGAAGAACGCAGCGGTGTTTCCAGTGTGGAAATACCGGCCACTACGCACGCGAGTGTGTAGCAGGCCCAAGGCCTGCTACTCGCGGTACGTCGTATCGTGCCAACGGTGATCGTTGGCGCGGACGACAAAAACGGCGGGAGCCAGTAGGGGCGGGGCGCTCTGGTGTAGTCACACATGCCGATGTCGGACATGTGATGACTAGCCCCCTGCGGTGGCAAGCACCGCAGTGAAAGGAAGGATGGTCGAGCTGGGCTGATCATCCTGGAGGTTGCGGTGCATGGGAGATCCATGCACGCGCTGGTCGATTCAGGTGCGTCGAACAACTTTGTTCGACTGCAAAGCCTGAATGCGATGTGCCCCGAGGAGAAAGAGACTCCTCGGAGCGAGTTGGTGGTGCGCCTGGCGACAGGCGCAACCGTGAAGACACGAAAGCGAACTGTGTCTGTTCGCTTTGACTGTGAAGGTCGGACCTTCACCGAAGACCTTATCGTCTTAGACTTAGACGATAAGTTCGACATGATATTGGGCATGCCGTGGCTAAAACGCCATGCCCCAGTGATAGACTGGAAGGCCCAGTCTATAATCTCATTCGGCGCCGAGGACGTTAACGTCCTCGGATCAGCGGACAACGTGACAGTGAGCGATGGCCCTGTCAACGTTGCGCGCGCACCTCGCGGTGCGTGCGTTGGGAGCGAGGGCAACCTCGCTCATCCCAGCCAAGAGAACGTGGCGACCGCCAAGGCCGCCGCGTACCAGAAGAAGGAAGACCTCCGGGAGGCTCGTCCGTGCCCGGGGCACGGGCGAAACCACAACTGAAGGGTGCACCCGGGAGCGCACCCACGTCCAAACCGGGTTTGGACCGAACCCTTCGCAGGCCGGGTCTGCGAAGGCAAGAACCAAGAAACCGTCTCGGGCCGGGCCCGAGGCGACTGTTCAAGAGAAGATCTCTCCTCAAGCCGGGCTGAGGAGCCAAGATTCAAGGAGACCTCGACGGGCCGGGCCCGTCGAGACACAAGATATGGGTCGTTGTCAGACCGGGTCTGACAAGGGTCGCGGTATGAGGAGCCCGAAGAGCTCCTCACAACTGAAAGGAACCGAGACCGGACAGGGGGTCGCTCCTCCCTGTCCCAAGAACGCCCTGCACCGAAGCGTGCAGGTGACGAGCCTCCATCGCCTGCGACGGGCGATGTCGAGTACGAGAGAGTGAATGCGCTGACGCAAACACTCTCTGGGGTCCAATGTCACGAGTTGACATTGGAGTGTCCTCCGAGCACTGCCTCGGAGTTGACAGCGCTGGAAGTGCAGAGCTGGAAAGGCTTTGCACGGGATCTACGCGCCGGGCGCGTAGAACAAGTGTGCATCCTCACCGCCCGTGAGGATGTCGTGATCACAGAGGATCTCGAGGACCTGCGGCAGGTTCTCGTGCGGCACCCTGATGGCGACACGAGCCTCAGTGCCAAATCGAAAAAGGATCGATTTGCAGAGCAGAGCTGGGACTCGCTCAAGTCGAGTCCCTATTACGACGTTCTTCGGGAATACGCCGACGTATTCCCGGACGGTTCCTGCGGAGCTTCCGCAGGATAAAGGAATTCAGCACGAGATTGATCTCGTGCCAGGCACAGTACTGTGTCACGCGACAGTGGCCACTGCCGCGTGAACAAGTAAGGCCATCGACGAGTTCTTCGAAGCTCGTCG
>JAAVTI010000755.1:0-39156 GCA_011947335.1 Phytophthora constricta
AGCGGAAGAACATGCAGCCACCTGGACACGTCTTTGGGGCAAACAGTTTGACAGTGATGGGCCACAGCTATCGTACTGGGGCTTCGACGTACAGTACCACCGGGAAAGTAGTAATACTACTTAATCCAAACTCAGCAGAGATAGCAAAATCGTGTCAACATACAAAATGGATCAACCGTAATCTGGGGGTCCGACTCAGTGACTATTGCATTGTCACCATTTATGAAGCCGAACAACCGCAACCAGATAACGATTTCCAAAGGAGCTGCAAAGCTGGTGTAGCGGGCTACACAGGATAGTGTACCCGGGTACACTAATACACAAACCCACTAGTGTGTGTGGGACACACACTAGCGACCAACACGAGCCGTCAATGTAACTATCATTGACGGGCGCTCAGGCACAGCTATTGGTTGAAAGGGCCACATTTCAACCAATCATGTGCATGCATTTCATGCAAATGCGTGAGAGCCAACCATGCTCTCACCCTTGCAATTAGATATCATCTTAAAGGGGTTTAGCGTAAAGATAAGGCCAGCCCGCCACGCGGCGGGCTGCCATTCAATTCAGTTTTCTATTTTGATCTAAAGTGTTAAGTATTTGCTTTAGAAATACGCGAGCCCGCGTATTTCTATCTTACATACAAACTTTAAGTCTACGCTTCCTCAATACGCGCATACTGTGTATGCTAAGAAACAGAGCGTAGCTCTCGCCCTGTTTCACCTGGTAGCACTTGTAGTCCGTTCAACGCCTACAGAGAATAGCCAAATGGAATTTGGCTATGGAGACGAAAACCCTTCGTCAGGCGGTGCTCCGTCTGACGGAGCTCCGAACATCCACTCTCGTATTACGAGAGAGGATTGCCCCACCTGAGTGATCAGCAGTGGGAGGCGTTGCTACGACTCTCGCGAGTCGTAGGCGAGTCCACTGTGGCAGCAATGCTTCGCTCATTGCCGCCAAGTGAACACCATGTAGTCGTGGTCGACTACATGGAGAAGAGCAACAGCAGAAAGAGACTTCTGCTGTTCCACGTTTTGAGTCACTGAAGGTGTCAGTGACTCCGTTCTCCGGTGGCTCGAACGAGCCACTGTTGCGCTGGCTCGTAGAGCTCGAGACAGCGATCGCTGCCCGACGGATCCGGAATCCGTCGCTACAAGTCGCTTACGCGATGTCGTGTCTAGCAGGACGTGCTAGACACTGGGCGTATGGTAGACGCTTTACGAACGGTACGTGCTGGAGCACGTACGAAGAGTTCAAGGAAGAGCTCAAACTCGCGTTTGAGCCTCCCGAGTCGGAGTTCAGGTCGAGGGCGGAGTTCCTCGACCTGAAGCAGGGCAAGCGCGACGTACTTGCGTACGCGCAGCAGGCTCGATACTTGGTGTCAAGTATCGTGAACCACCCCATTGATGAGGCGACACAAGTTGTCACCTTCATGAAGGGACTTAGAGATGGGCCTGTGAAGACCTATCTCTTCCGAGAGTACCCGAGTACTCTCGAGCAAGCCATCCGACTTGCATCGCAGGAAGAGTTTAGCTTGAATCAAGCTAAACTTCACGCGGACACGCCAGGGGCGCCGCGTCCGCGACCGAGGCCCATGGGCGGTCCAGAACCCATGGACCTATTAAGTGCGTCTGCTGGCAGGCAGCAGACGGATCCGCGTAGAAGAACGCAGCGGTGTTTCCAGTGTGGAAATACCGGCCACTACGCACGCGAGTGTGTAGCAGGCCCAAGGCCTGCTACTGCGGTACGTCGTATCGTGCCAACGGTGATCGTTGGCGCGGACGACCAAAAAAGGCGGGAGCCAGCAGAGGTGGGGCGCCCTACTGGTGTAGTCACACATGCCGATGTCGGACACGTGATGACTACAGCCCCTGCGGTGGCAAGCACCGCAGTGAAAGGAAGGATGGCCGAGCTGGGCTGATCATCCTGGAGGTTGCGGTGCATGGGAGATCCATGCACGCGCTGGTCGATTCAGGTGCGTCGAACAACTTTGTTCGACTGCAAAGCCTGAATGCGATGTGCCCCGAGGAGAAAGAGACTCCTCGGAGCGAGGTGGTGGTGCGCCTGGCGACAGGCGCAACCGTGAAGACACGAAAGCGAACTGTGTCTGTTCGCTTTGACTGTGAAGGTTGGACCTTCACCGAAGACCTTATCGTCTTAGACTTAGACGATAAGTTCGACATGATATTGGGCATGCCGTGGCTAAAATGCCATGCCCCAGTGATAGACTGGAGGCCCAGTCTATAATCTCATTCGGCGCCGAGGACGTTAACGTCCTCGGATCAGCGGACAACGTGACAGTGAGCGATGGCCCTGTCAACGTTGAGCGCGCACCTTGCGGTGCGTGCGTCGGGAGCGAGGGCAACTTCGCTCATCCCAGCCAAGAGAGCGTGACGGCCGCCAAGGCCACCGCGTACCAGAAGAAGACGGAAGACCTCCGGGGGCTTCCTCGTCCGTGCCCGGGCACGGGCGAAACCACAACTGAAGGGTGCACTCCGGGAGCGCACCCACGTCCAAACCAGGTTTGGACCGAACCCTTCGCAAGCCCGGCCTGCGAAGGCAAGAACCAAGATACTGTCTCGGGCCGGGCCCGAGGCGACTGTTTAAGAGAAGATCTCTCCTCAAGCCGGGCTTGAGAGGCCAAGATTCAAGAAGACCCCTCGACGGGCCAGGCCAGTCGAGACACAAGATACGGGTCGTTGTCAGACCGGGTCTGACAAGGGTCGCGGTATGACGAACCCGAAGAGCTCCTCACAACTGAAAGGAACCGAGACCGGACAGGAGGTCGCTCCTCCCTGTCCCAAGAACGCCCTGCACCGAAGCGTGCAGGTGACGTGCCTCCATCGCCTGCGACGGGCGATGTCGAGTACGATAGAGTGAATGCGCTGACGCAAGCACTCTCTGGGGTCCAATGTCACGAGTTGACATTGGAGTGTCCTCCGAGCACTGCCTTGGAGTTGACAGCGCTGGAAGTGCAGAGCTGGAAAGGCTTTGCACGGGATCTACGCGCCGGGCGCGTAGAACAAGTATGCATTCTCACCGCCCGTGAGGATGTCGTGATATCGGAGGATCTCGAGGACCTGCGGCAGGTTCTCGTGCGGCACCCTGATGGCGACACGAACCTCAGTGCCAAATCGAAAAAGGATCGATTTGCAGAGCAGAGCTGGGACTCGCTCAAGTCGAGTCCCTATTACGACGTTCTTTGGGAATACGCCGACGTATTCCCGGACGAAGTTCCTGCGGAGCTTCCGCAGGATAAAGGAATTCAGCACGAGATTGATCTCGTGCCAGGCACGAAGTACTGTGTCACGCGACAGTGGCCACTGCCGCGTGAACAAGTAAAGGCCATCGACGAGTTCTTCGAAGCTCGTCGTCGTGAGGCCAAGTGCGGGAATCCAAATCCCCGCACAGTGCCCCCACGTTCTGTGTCAAGAAGGACCGTAGTGTATGATCAGCGTCGCCGCCAAGCACTCCGCGACGCCTTCGTCCAAGTTGAGCGAACTGTCGGCGAAGGCCAAGGAGCTGGAGAAGAGCAATTTCAGAAGCATCCGCGCGCGGTCACGGATCGGCTGCTCGAGAGCATGCAGTGAGGGCAGGCGGGTGTCACCCTTGGGGCTCCACCCGCTGAGCACCCGTGCCACGTTTTGGTCCGCCTGGGTCGTACCGAGCATGTACCGAAATGCCTTGTTCACCTGGTCGAGTTGCCACCCACCGCGCTCGATGATCCAGTTCTCCGCCAAGCTACCATCGTTGTCGTGCATGGCAGCACCACCACGGAAGGAGTGCGACGTAAGATCTGCCGTAAGCTTTATCTGTTTCTCTTGAGCTGTTTGATTGACTCTGACAAGCAGTCTATTCACGTATGCATGCGCGACAGGAATCGAGCGCTTGAATGTCGAGTGCGGCGCACTTCGGTAGGCTCGGGACTGTCATCTGCTTCGAGAAGCTCCACAAGACTGAGTTCATCTATGTCACTGACGTTAACAGCGCTTCGTTTCTTGGCAAGGAACTGCGGGAAGAAACGTTTGCTGGGTGTCGGCTGCATCGCGAGCGATGCTGCTAAAACGAACAACAGGCACGTCAAGAAGGAAGTTGGATCTTTGAATAAGGAGATGCCCTGTAATAAAGCTGTCTTGACACGTTTGAAGCGGAGAAAGAGTACCCCGCCTAGTTGGACATTAACAAGTCAGAGTCAAACATTTTGCGTACAGTGTTGTCATAATAATGCAGCGTACCTGGAAGGATTGAAAGCTGTTGTTTCTCCAGTTGCTCTGCGTCCGAGCCACGTCCGTACAAATACCACAGCATCACTACTAGAGAGGCATCTAGATAGACACTGTCCGTAGAGCCTGAGGTATAAAGTACCCGAACGATACTTTCCAGGTCCTGCTTGGAACATGGGGACGCTTTCTTTTCAAACCCGCCATCTTCGCGATTGTTGCAGTATTTTCCCAGCCCAGATAGGACCTTTTGCAGCTGAGGCTTTACTATGGCCCCTTGTTGCGGGTACTTGTCCAGCAGCCAATTCTTGACATTTCCAAAGTATGCAAGACAGGTATTTGTAGAGCGAGCCGTGTCCGTCGACCTAGCTAAAGAATACGCATACTTGTCTAGCATGATTCGAAGAACCTTACCTGTCTCGTCAGTAGCAATTAGTGAGCTTTGCCGATTGTTATATTCTCAGCTGTAAGAAATGCAGCAAAAGAATTTATCGCTGTCATTCGCGCCTTCTTACTGTTGGCAGGCGCGACGCGATGGACATGGCTTCAACTCTGCGACTGCTTTCAAATGTGCAGAGGCCTCTACCGCCGCCAAGGTCAGAAACTTCGGGATATTTTTAGAATATGCGTTAGTATGAAAGTTTGTATCGGATATAATATATTCTCAAAATATCCAATTAAATATGGTTGGAAAGGTTGGAATGCTGTAATTTTCAATTAGCTACAACGATTGGACAAAAGTACAGGAATATAGTTTTTCATTGACGGATACATCAGTCAGACTTGTCCACAAGCAAATCTGGGTTGGAATATCGTAGATATTATACCATAACCCCTGTAGCATCTGGTTTGAATCGAAGCTGCGCGATCTTCAAGGACCGTTAGGCGCGAAAATCGAGGGCGTGTCCGGGCCGCCGCGCGCGGGATTCTCTCACTTTGGAATCTGCACTCGTCGGGAGAAGAACGCGCGAAAGCCGTGCAGGCCGTGACGTGCCGGTTTTGGCGCGCAGTATCGATTAATACCAACCAGCTGCAGCGAGCGCTGGTTGGTATTAATCGATACTCTTCGTCTACTTCTGTTCCGGTGCAGTCGACGTGCCTCCTAGCCCTGCAGCCCGATCGACGAGTAAACCGGAATAGACGAGCTTGGTGGGTTCGCTTCTCGAGTGCCTATTCGTGCTTCCACCATGATCTAATAGCAAATGTCTGTTGCAGAACATGCTTCCCAAGAAACGTCTTCTGATGAGTGACTTCGACGAAGCGTGCGTGTCCCCCCTAAGAGATGAAAAGCCAACGCGCACGCGAGTGGTCTGCGCTCGCTTGCCACTAGAGGTGTGTGCTCTGGACTGGAAGGTCCCGCGACGGGGCCTTGCGGCTGACGACAGTAGCAGCCTCTCCAATGACGAAGGCGTCGACCCTCGCTGTATCACCACCGATACCGTTGCCGAGTTTGCGCTCTGGTGGGCAGACAACTCATCCACTCGTTATTGAAGCTGCGACTATGCAGGTGATGGCTATGTCCGACTTCCAGTTGGCGCCTCCTGAATCGCTGGCGCCGTCCAGCAAATCTACTACCACTGAGTCGTACTCGCCGACGTTGTCAAGGACATCCCAAGCCAGTACGCTATCTGCCTTCTCTACTTCGGCCAAGAGCTTCCAGACAACTACCACCACACCATTGTTGACACCTCCAAGCACGCCAGCTCGCGCTCACGGCCATCGATACACAAGTAGCCATCCTGTCGCTACCTGGTTCGCCGAGTGTTACGGGTTCGACGGGTATGATACGGAAGCCTTGTCGTTGATCTTGACTCCGCCCTCGCGCAGGGGATCAAGCGCTCTCCCAGATCATGGTGCTGGCCGTGCTTCTCTGTCCCCGTCCGTCTCAAGTTCACAAGGCTTTGCAGTGGTCGGCGGTACGTCGTTGCATTCGGTGCGGGACGACTGGCGTACCGATATGTGGCCGTCTGATGTCCGCTATCTGAATGAGCAGTACAACCCCAGAAGCTGGAAGTTCCCCAGGGTTAGTGGTGGGGTCCGTGGTGGCATGGGATGCGGCTACCGCGATCGATGCAACGCAAGCACATGCTTGAATACGAGAAGCGGGCGCTTCGGTACGGACTTCAATTGCGTGCTTGCTGTTGAGTGTGGAAATGCGCTGAAAGAAAGTCCGGCGCTGGCGATCAGTCGTAATCTGCGCACTGGCATGAGGGGCTCGTCGCCACGAAAGCCATTCCTGCCTGGCGAAACCATTTGACAGTATCTCGGCCACGTCCAGCTCCTGGGACCTCCGTGTAGTAGCGGCCCCATCAATGAGGGCTACCACATGCATCTCAAGACCCGAACCACCGGCGACAAGCACGTTGGAATTGACGCTCTGGAGGCTGGTGGGAAGCTGAGGCTCATGAACCACGCCTGCAACCCGTCACTCCGCTTTCACGAGGTGCAGACGGGCAAGGTTCTTACGGTAGTTGCTGTGACCGTGCGAGACGTCTATCCTGGCGATGGAGTGACAGTGTCGTACGGCAGCCAGCTCTGGTTCGTTTGTCGTTGCGGGTGGTGGGGTGTCAGCACCGCGACATCCAAGGTCTGCCCAGCGACGTCCCTCCCTGAGTATTTCGATCGCGTGCAACTTGACGGACCGACACTCCTCAATACTGCCTTGATGTGCATCTTACTTGCGATCTTACGGCGAGGTTTTATTAGCTTGCCTTTATATTTAAAAACTGAGGTTTTTTCGTAAGGTCGTTCTCCCTATTAGAACTTACTATCAGTTGAGCGCTAAGATGTCCCGGGTAGGTCGCTTTCCTTCTCGGTGAAGTGCGACTTCGTTCGTCTTTTAACTCATTCTAATAATATCGTGTGCGCGATGTGTGCAGCGGAGGCGCAAGAATGGCTACAAGAACTTCTCGGTTCCCGAGCAGACACTGCTGTGCACCTTGGCTGAGCAGATTTTGCCGTTGGGACGTAGCAAGTGGCTCTCAGATACAGCGCAGAGAGGCCTCGCGGCACGATTTCGCGGGACGACGAGTCCCTTCGTCGCAAGTTCCGTGCCTTGTACGGAAAATCCAAGCCGACCGGCAGCAACGGGAATCTAACTTCGGCGGAACAGGCCATCTCCAAGACCCAGGAAGTCCAGTATGCTATTAAACGGAAGGCTGAGATGCACACTTCACACGACGGGTCCGACGCGGAGGCGATGACGCAAAGCTCCTCCGTCATGTCGAGGCCGTCACCAACGGAAACGACGGGGGTTCACAAAACATGGTGGGTGCCCGCGCAAAGAGGGATCTGGAGATGCCGCCGACGACACGTCGGAAGCAGGCGAGGCGGCTGATGAGGACAGTCAACCGCTGGACGACCGGATGGACGACCAAGATGATAAGCCGAGCCAGCTTGCCCAGCCCCTATTGGCTTCGCGAGAACGGTTCCGCGATATCAAGGTCCGGAGCCTCAATCGGCACCGTGGCAACTATTCAGGCATGCTGCCTGCTGCCTTCGCCGAGGACATCGATGATGACTGGTGCAATGAAGAGGGCGACAACACTGAGCAGGGCGGATCGACCAACCGTGTGTTAAATGAAGCAAACGAAGGTGATTCTCGACCAGCGGACCGACAGGCTTCTAACCCAGAGACCACACGATCCAGTACCGACCACCAAGGAGCTACTGTGCCTGCCGCCAACACGCCGACGGTGCCTGCCCGTGCGGGGTCCACGACTACTCAGACAGCGGGGCGACCACGCAGAAGTTCGCGCGAGCCGCTCGCCTCGACCATGAGCCCGGACGGCGCCGTCCTGGGTCGATATATATTTGGAATGCTGCGTTAGATGCTCACGAGGCGTTGGCGGGTAGAAGACTAACACTAAATCCTTCTAGCAGCCGAATTTGGGGCCGAGATCTCCGCGTGCCACGTGGCAACTTCGAGAAAATGGGGGCCGACCCAGTTCTGCCGCGGGAAAACGACCTGCGGCCGAAAGTGCAGCTGCCAGCAACCACGTCAATACGAAAATATTTCAAGGCGAGACAGCGCCTGGACTCGCTTGATAAAGAGCTGGCAACGCGGAGTCTGCCCAGGGAAGGCTCGACGATGACATGATGCAGATGATGATTTTTTAAGGAGGAGGCAGAGAGGAAGGCAGAGGCGGAGGACAAGCGCCGCAGGGATGAGAGAGAGGAGCGGCGTGAGACGGAGAGCGCCGCCAAGGCAGAGCGAGAGGTGAAGGAGCAGGAGATGCGTGACGAGCGCGACCAACTGCGCCGAGAAGAGGCGGCGGTTGCCGAGGAGAAGCGCGAAACGCTTCAGCGAGAAGCGCGGAAACTGAGAGATGAATCTGAGAGGAAGGAGGCAGCCGCTCGAGTCGAGCGAGCAGAAGAGCGAGCGGAAAGTCGCCGCCGCTTCGAGAGCGCCTCGAACTGGATCGCGCTGAGGCGAGACAACGCCATGAGCAAATGCTCATGTTGTTGTCGGCTGTGATGCCGAAGAAGCAATAAGTGATGAGGTCGGCAGCACGCTATGCATTGTTTTATTGATAAGTAAATGATTTAAGAGTGCAATCTGTCTTCTGGGCCGTGCACGAAAGTACTGCGTATCTCACTGTTTCCCACGGTCCTTACTCTGTAGTTCGCAAGTCGGAAGAGGTTGTCGAGTCGACGTTGGCGTTTAACTTTGTCGTATGGCAGCAGCAGAAGGACTCTATGAAAGACCTTTCCATCGAGCCCATTCCCCACTCTGCCGACTGCCGAATCGAGGTATTGCAGCGGAGAGCGCCTTGGCCACCTTCCGTACAGATGGCACCAACTGGCCGAGGTCGTTATCCCTGAGTGGAGTCATGATGCGTCCAGTCATCTCGCCACCACAAGGGAATGTACTGTCTGCAACCACGCCGTAGCGTGGTCCGTGATTCAAACCTGGATGTAGCAATATGCGCCTAAAGTCCAGGCTCGTGTCTCCGTCATTCCAGCTCTCCGGACAGTTGTGCTTCGCCCACACAATGAGACCGTCCGTGGCGAAGCACAACGTGCCCGTCACAAATACGTCGTGCAACCATCCGTTATAGTGGGCATTCTGCACGTCAACTTCCGAAGGCTGCTGCACCTGCACACTTGGGTAGTTAGTTTTCAATCAAACTTGCAACGACTGATTCATCTAGCGACAGACCACCTTGAAATTCTTGCCGTCCAAGAATCCCCACGTGAAGATAAGCATAGGCTGTCTGAGTGAGATAAGACGTGCGAGGACTGTCGACGCTGAAGCGAGGGCCATACCATCCGAGACGGAGCGAAGCCGACGAGAGCATCTGCAAGTGAACTCTTGGCCTCATTCAATATCCTGTATTACGTAGTGGGGGCGCGCCGAACTGCTGGCACAGGTCCCCATTGTGCATACTCCTACATAGAAAGCCAGCAGGTTACCGAGGACCTGATGGTGGTTCGGTAGTTTACGCTGACGGCCACCCTTGGGACGGTAGCCGCCGATGTCGTAGAAAGGTACGAATCGTTCGAATAGAATGCAGAACAAGCCCTTAACGAATATGATATGAGTCGCTAGCCGGCGAAGCAGGGAGCTCGAGGGTGGCCTTAACTCGTCAGCTCGGTAATCACCAGGAAATTGGTGTGGCTGCCGTGTGTCCACGTCTCCATCCAACAATCATCATCTGGATTCTTCAAGCAATCTAACGTCAGATAGTGGCGAGCACGGATCATGCACACCCATTCCCAGCGGCTCCACTCATCATGCACCCGCCACCGGAGATCCTGTAGAGTCCCAAGGCTCTCCGCCGAGTACGCGACGCCGCAATGAGGTTTAGCATCTGCTGCCCTGACATGATGCTGCTCGTTTTCTGTCTGCTGGACGCGCGAAAGTGCACTGCTCGGTTGCAGCGAAGGGACCTTTTCGCGCGAGCGTGATCCTTAAATTTGGAGATATTTCACAAATTTCGTCCAGTACCAAAGTGTCGAGGCCCAACCCAAATAACCAACCAAGGTAATTTAACGACGTGAGCCACTTCATTCAGATTACAGTTTTGGTTTCATGTCAGTTGTGGTAGCTGATTTCCGTGCGTGATTTTAATGGTGTGTTTAAGGAGGCACTTGAGGTCTCCAGACACGAACTAAAAAATATGGAAACATTCTGGTTTATACCAGTTTTGGAAGGCACCCATTGGGCGCCTTCCAAAACCCGACACATACGTTTTTATGTCACCATAACCCTAGCATTAAACGTGACTAAAAATTGGCATTAAACGGTCGATAAAACAGTCTAGTTTGATGACATCGAAAATCGAACGTTATCAAACTGCGCGTTTAATGCGCATTAAAGCTGTTTAATACGCGACTCCCAGGTAGCAACCACATTAGAATTATATTGCTATCTGTATGACGCACCTTCAACACCTCTAAACGAAAACTGTTCATCACTCTGACGCGTTTGAATTTTGCAGGCCGCGATCTTGACAGGTTTCGCGCGCAGAGCGCGCCATTTCCCACTCGACATAGTTCTCCCTCACTTCGTATTTAGCCCCTTGGAGCTCAAGCCGCCAGCGTCCGGTTATTAGTCGCCCTCGCGTGGTAGTTTATATGTGTGCACCGTGACGTGCAGTAGTCACTTAATACTAGCTAAGTGATGATTTTTACATGCTGTAGGTGTCTCGGCTCGACGTCTCCGTCGTTCTGTTGGCAGATTGTTGTGGCAGGTCGGTCTACGATCATCAATGTCAGTAATGATGCTTCTTATGACGTAAGCGTGTGTGGAGTACGCTGGTTGTATTGCAATGCACCGGACTAGATCGTCGCTACTACTAAGGCTCCTCGGCGAACTGTGCCTGTTATGACGGAAAATTGCCGTAAACGCCGCCATGCTCACGTGTACATGACGAATTCACCTGCTCCACACAACGCGACTTAGCGTATGAAAATTGCAGAAACCTGCGCGTTTGCTGAGGCCAAGGTCAAGAAGACTCCCGTTGTGTCTGCCATATGTCGTGCGCAAACTGAAGTTGTCCCGCTGGCAACACGTCGACTTCGCATAGGCGAGTACCCCGCCGCAGTCATTGCAGCCACCCCATGTCTTCGTTTGCGCTAGAAGACGATTGCGATGCTGTCGCCTCGGGCTGTGTGGTAGTGAGGCTACAAGGCCGAGACTCGAGTAGTGCCCAAGATTATACAAACGACCCCCGTCGCTGCCGCGCCTACCAAGGTAGTCGACCTTACCACTCCTTCCAGTTCCCAGGTGTCACCATCGCTCCGTCGTCATCTAGCCCTGGCTACCTGAGCTACAATGAATGCAGTCAAACCTCGGGCGTGCATGGAACTGATGTCGATGCACCAAGTAATTTCATTGTCGAGGATAGCAGCAGCACGTGTTCCGAAGATACGTCGCCGTGTAATGCCCGGACGTGCAGCAACGCCAAATGCAAACGTTACTGTTGCAGTAAGAACTGTGCTTTCACGGGAACCTGCAGCAATGCACTACGCGAGGATCCCAACCTAGAACTGCGGCGGAACAAGATATCTGCTGAAATCGGGGTTTTCAGCATCGGAAGCGTTCCTGCGTGAACGGTGCTGGGGCAGTGTTTCGGACAGTTTCAACGCTTCGGTCAACCTTCTGCTGACAGAGCAGTCAACGGGGGCTACCACATGCAGTTGAATACGCGCTCGGTTGGTGAAGTGATTGTGGGAATCGATGCAATGTGGGGAGGAGGGACAATGCGGATCGTTAACCACCATTGTCACCCGAACGCTCGCTTCCACGAAGTGCGAGTGGGGACTCACCTGACGGTGGTGGCTGTCACTATCCGTGACGAGTTCCCCGGGGACGAGGTGCCTGTCTCGTATGGAGACTCGCTATGGTTTATCTGCAAGTGCGGTTGGTACGGATGCCAACGCCGCCACCTTCAGGATCAAGCTGGACATGAAGCACGCGCAACATCGACTCGTTGCAGTGTTGTTGAATCTGTATCCACTTGAGGTTTTTGAAGTCAATTTGTGGATGGTTTTTGTGTGGCCGACGTACCACTCGAACTTCTGGCAGAGAACACGAAGGAGCTCCTGGCAGACTTCAAGAGCTGGTTTTAGCGATGGGGAAGGTAGAATAGAGGAAGCCGCGATGAGGGGGATTCAATGAGTAACATTGCGCTTGTTTGGGGATTCCTCGAACTAAGGGACATCGGGCGGTTATATCAACTATTCAGATGATGAGGTCGTTCTCATGAACGCCGTAGCTGCTGTGTTAAAGCCGCTAGGAAAGAATCATTGGGACACGGCCTGCTTAATTTACAACAGACTCCGTCCGTCTGAGTGGCCCCCGAGGGACTCGGATTCATGGCGTCGGAAGTTCAAATCTGTATACAACATCAAGAAGCCTACAGCGGCTGGAGAGATCCCCGCTGCTGTCCTGACGGCAAAGAGAATCCATCGTGATATGGATCAAGTGACGGGTAGCATAACGTCGAACGATGGAACCAATAACGGGCGAGATTATGCTGAGTTGCTAGCGGCTGTGAAGAAGGTGATGAGGGCAGGAGGAGAAATCCCTGTAGATGATAATCCGGACGTAAGCGAAGTTGATGAGGCGTCCTTGGATTGTCATCATGCAGACGGCAGCGGACGCCAAAATACAAGAGCCGAAGCCAACAACCACTCCCGACCTCTTCAGGCTGTGCCTGGACTCGTGGGAACCATAATCAGCAGGAGTGGATTCGTGGACACCCAAACCGCCGTCGACCATGAGCTCTCTGACTCCTCCGCAGAGTCAACATACAATGGGGCAGGTCGCGGGCAACCAGACGACGACTGAAGGCACCAAAGCTCAGCCTTCCAACGGCTCCTGAAAACGAGGCCCCATACGAGACTAACCCCCATCCGTCGACACCTAACGCAGCTCACCCACGCCGCAAAAGTCGGCCCATGCTGCCCACGCTCGCGTCGCCCAAAGGAGAACCTCTTGGAAGAGATCCAGCAAAAGCACCAGCTGATGTACAAGAGAGCTGAAGAGCAACAAGGATCTGGACGTCACTCTTGCTCGCCTCGGAGAACAAGGTTTAAGAGTTATCCGAGATAATCTTGAAAGTTGGGCAAGCGTTCGTCTAGCGAGGCATCCACTGCGACTACCGAGACCAACTACAACAAGGTGAAATGGGAATTTTCAAGGCTGGGAAAATAGTTTTTCGAGCGGAAGTAGCAAAATTGAAACCAACGCAGAAGCCGAAACCAACGCTAGAGGTCGTAGAGTTAGTTTTCAATTTTCCTGTTCACGGTTAAAGCACGCCAAGCACAGCTTCCAGTTCTTTCGCCGATGGTTCGCCTCTCGTCTCGTTCGTTCCTGCACCTGCTGCCTGGGCTTGTTGAAGCAGACTTCGATCAGCCATTCTATGCGAGGGTTCTTCGCGTGGAACACGAGGAAGTGACCTTTCGGAGCCTTGAAGGAGGGGAAGGCACCATTACCCGGATGTGGCAGTCGAGCACGTTGTCACTTCCAGTGAGGTGACCAAGGCTGGTAGACGCTCGTATCTGCGGCGCCCTGTTTCCGTCAAGCAAGCAAACGCAGTTCACTACGGCCAAGTAGTGGCAGTGAGCGGCGATGACGTCTCGGTTCAATCGGACGGGCATCTGTTCTCGGCGCCCACCGGTTCTATTTCCATCGTCGCGCCTGTGGTTGCTCTCGCGCTTGAGAACATCCAGTTCAACTGCAGCGAGTGGAGTTTAAGTGAGCGAGCAGCTGTTGAGAAGACGTTCCTCGATCGAGTCCTCGGGCGCGGAGGGAAAGCAGCTCCAACCAAATTCCGAACCTTTGTGAGGGGCTGCTGTCAGCGGAGAGTTTTCCGGCGCCGACGAAGATTTGTCAATGGATCGACCCAAAATCGGGTTCTCCGCTGCGATTCCCACTACAACACGCAGTTGACTTTGCGTACTACGTGGATGGTGGCGTATCGCCGGTGCCACAAACCGTAGGTCGCTCCTTTTGCAGTCCCCTGATCCAGTTGGTAATGGCTCGAGCTCTGTGGACGATGGAAACGAATTGTTCGACCCGTTTCAGGACGATGATGACACGGAACACGAGCAGAATCTAGTTCTAAACCACCGACCAACAACAGATAGCGCTAGCGCTGGCGCTGCTAAACGTACAAGTGAAGCTAGTCTTCCTGGGGATCTACCTCGGCAGAAACGCAGGCGGACGGCACTGGACAGTGATGCTCACATTGTGGAAAAGCTCAGTAGTGATCTGGAGCTTTGGAGCGTTTCCTGCTCATCCGAGTGAATGCAATCCGCCCCAACGACGCTGATCCGCGTTCACCTCCAGCTCCTGTAAAGCCCACACCACCATCCGTGGCACACAAGAAGCCCACTGCGTCTTCCAAGTACGCCTTTATTCCGCGAGAGGATCAAGTCACGGTACATGAACGAGTGACATCGGAACAGCACAAAGGTAAGCCCGCTATTGCATTTGTTAAAGGTCTGGTTCAGTCCGAGCACGTGAAGTTCAAGGCTCTACCTGGCGTTTGTACCCGCATTTACGATATCCGGTTCGGTTCCGGTGGATCGATTCGGCACTTCGCGAGACTGTTACAAAGCGATCGCATGGAGTGGTTGGCAAGCGGTGGATCCAATTTCGATAATTTGTCAGCAACGGCAGAGTTCGCTGCGGCGACTCCGCCACGTCGATCGAAGATGTAGCAGATAGCGCCAAGATTTTTCTGACCTTTGCCCGCCACTTCTGCTGTACGAACTGATTGCGTTGGCCGAGCGCATGGTTGAGTTCATCGAGCAGACATTAATGCAAGTCAACTGGAGTGTACCAGAGCTCCCATCGCTAGTGTACTGGATTAACGATCTGCTGGAAGATTTTCGCAGTGCAGCTGAGCTGGGAGAAGATGTTGGTGCCGTTCAGAGGCGCTGATGACAGTCTCCTACGTGACCTGATGTTTGTGAAAGTGCATCGTCAATTGGAAAGCGTCAGGGCTGTAACTGAGGAGGCAGGCTCTCGAAATGGGTCCGAGAAACGGTCTGCGACTCAACATCAACCTCTTCAGCACCGAGATGGGCAGAAACGGCTTGGGCGGATCCCGAAATATGTGTTAAAACTACTCCCGGAGTTTGTCGACCCAGCGTCAGGACGAAAGCGCAGCTTGTGTATGCGATTTCTGTCAAAGGCTGGATGTACGGCAGATAGTGACGGCATCTGTCCTAGCGACCACGGCCATTTCGTCCCCAAGACACTTCCCAAAGCTGTCAAAGTTGAGATCGCCAGACGTTTTGGTGGTCTCAAGGCAGAACATGATCAACTGTGAAAGCTTGAGGGACGATTGGCAGCGCGTCTTCCTCAGAATCATGAGTCAGCGCAGCGAATCGTTGCGAGTGTAGATTTTTGTGCTACTGCAGAAGCAGATCACACATTTCCAGCGACTTGCAAGGTCGACATGGCAGTCTGTCCTCAGAAAGCCGGACGCAGTGGTGTGGCTTCCACACGCTGTAACCGATTCTGAGGAAGGTTCAGGTAGTCGTCGACTGAGGCATCGCACGCACCCAATTCACAAGTTACGGAACAAGGGTGGAGAGGCTAATAGTTTCTCGGTACCTGCAGAGATCAGCAGTGCAAATGCACCACCATCCAATACAGCAGGGGAGAAACCGTGCTCAACCACGCGAGGACTTGTTCCACCGAAGCCGCAGCAGAAGGGCCACAAACATCCGATAACATGGTTAATAGGCCACGTTTCTTCTGTAAGCTGTCGAAGGCGTCAGCCAAAGCGATTCGAGCGGTGTTAGAAGAGGTATTACTTCGATACGAGACCAAGATTTCGGTTGATCACAGGCGGAAGGGGTTCATTCGTTCTCGAAAACCAGAGATTCCGGCCTACGAGATCGATACGACGGCGTGTGAATCGCTATCAAGAATTATTTGAACTCACAACACAACATGAGTATCGAGGAGGCCACTCGGTTTGTAGGAGGTGAAGGCATCGGTGATTCGCGACCCAACAAAGCACTGGATTCGGACCGTTTGCGTGTGGTTCTCAAAGGATATCCACACCTTCACTCCATATTAGAAATTGTCGACGATGGTATATCTGCCCAGTGGCGTCGCGGTCCACACCCTAGGCGGCCGCCACCCAAAAATCACGGGTCATGCCAGCGGTACCTACGTGCGATCACCAGGAGCGTGCGGGAGGGCCAAGACTGCGGTCAATACATGGTGGTCGACGCGGATATTCTAGAGCGCTGGCCCAACGTTGTGTGTAGTCCTCTGGGTGCAGTTGAGAAGAAAGATACCGATCCTGCCGAAGAAGTTCGGTTAATTCACGACCTGTCCTTCCCAAAGGGCTACTCCGTGAATGCGGCGTTCATCGTGGACTCTGTGCCAAAGCTACGATACGAATCTGTAGTAATTGTCGCTCGCCGAATAGAGCACTTGGCAACTCACGGATATGCTGGCCGGATACAAATGGTGAAAGGGGATGTGAAAGCAGCGTTTCGACACTTGCGAACATGTGCCAGTCAAACCTTCCGCATGGCAGCATTTCTCGAAGAACTTGGGATCTTGATTATCGACATGGCAGCTCCGTTCGGCTGGTCGGGGATCGCCACCCTGCTACGGGTTGTTTGGGCGAGCGATCTCATGGCTTGTTGGCTTAAATTCCCCAGCTTCAGTCTCCAGTTCATCGGATTCCGAACTGTTTTTCCCATACGAGTGGGTTGACGATCACATTCTTGTGGAGCCAGACGTCGATAGATTGCATCTAGCCGAAGCCACGTTACGGAATGCGATGCTGGCTGTATTCGGTCCTCGATCGGTCAACGAGGGCAAGTTATAAGAGTGGAGCTCTGAATTAGTGGCGCTCGGTCTCCTTTGGAATACTATACAACGGACAGTGTCAATCCCAAGCGACAAGATTACCAAGGCCCACGGCAGGGTGAACGCAATGCTTGATAAGAAAACGGCTACGAAGACAGAGTTCTGCAAAGTACTTGGTTCGCTGCGACATATTGCGACTTGTTTGCCTACCGCTAGGCCATTTTATCAGCGTTTGCAGTCCCAGAGCACACGAGTTCCTCGTTTTGGCAGAATCTCCATTTCAAAAGGGTCACGTACTGATCTTTGTGGTTCAAGACAATTCTAAAGCACGGCTGTCTTGCAGAGTTACCACTCGCAATGTTCGGAGATATGCCAAAACCGGACGTAGCATTGTATATGGACGCGTCCAACAGCGGGCTGGCTGTCCTGGATCCTTCATGTGACGAGTTCATCCAAATTCAGTTCAACGAAGAAGAGCTGGCGATGATCAACGGCACGACACCAGACGAGGGCAAATTCTCTATCAACGTCAGAGAACACATGTGCATCGCGTTGGCACTATGGACGTGGGGTGCCAAGTGGAATCGCCAATCTTCGGGTCACTTGGTACACGTAAAATGCTGGAGTGACAATATGTCTGCTGTCACATGGTCCAACAAACTTCATTCGGGTAACTTACTCAGTCAAGAAATCAACCGAGCCATTGGTCTGGCTGAAGCTTACTTCAACCTGCGAATGACAGCCGGACATCTCCCCGGCTCGAGTAACTGGATGGCAGACGCAGCATCACGAGCTTGGACTGAACCGCATGGAACAACCTGGGCTAAAATTTCTGCTTTGTGGAACCAGATAAAAGTTCCGGTACCATGCAGAAAACTTTACACGACCTTCTTGGACAACTTCAGTCCCAATCTCTGGCCTCGACATCTGCGATGAAGTACAGCAGCACGTGGAAACAGTGGTGTCAGTGGTGTGAATGGCTTAACTTCTCAAGGTGGCTGCCTGAAAACAAGGGTCAGCACTCCTACCAACTCGCCCTATTCGCAGTTTATTGCTGGCGCTACGGATGGGATCAGTCAGGCAACGGCAACTCTGCCAGCACCGTGCTCTCCAAGGTCAGCCACATTGCGTGGAATCATCGGAAAAATCTCGGGTACAGCGTAAGTTTGCTCCCGGGACACCAGCTCGCGATCACTGGCATGCGTCGAGGGGATCCTCCCAGCAACCCGAAATCTCCGGTCACAACAGCCATTCTCAAGCAGCTGCACAGTCAACTCGATTTCTCGTCAACCCGGCACCGAGTCATTTGGGGGCTTCGGTGCTGGGTTTCTTCTTTGCTTAGAAGATCGGAATATCTAGCCGTCGAGAGAAAGGTGCAGCAGTATGCTTTACGTCGGCCGGATATCCCTTTCGTCGACAAGAAAGGAAGAAGTGCAGGAGCTCTGCAGCTTGCATCAGCGGTAGCGGTCCGATTTCGTGGAAGCAAGAGCGACCAGTTTGGGGAAGACCACCCGCAAACTCGAGCGATCTGGTCATCCGTGGTGCTGTCCTGTTTTGGCAGCTTGGTACCTGGTTCAACATCACAAGACACTCGGTGTGGCTGAAAACACACTCCTCTGCACGGTTGATGCAACTACCAATCTTCAAGTGCAGGAAGTTGCCAAGGAGATTAAAAAGCAGCGGAACAAGGAGGGCACAACCCGAACCAATATGGCTCCCATTCACTGCGGAGCGGTGGCGCCACAGCCTTGTTCAATGCCGGATTCGACAGCCTCGCGGTGAAATTGTTCGGAAGGTGGAAGTCAGACACAGTGGAGAGATACACTCGGATTGGTGGCCGGTTAACGGGCGATCATGGCACAGGAAATACTGGCAAAACCAGCATTGCAGCAAGACTAGGGGAACCTCCACGCCACTCCCTGGCACAAGGGGTGCTGCAATACATCTTTGTATTTCTGTGCCGACGACGGCACGCCCCGAGATGGAGCGATGAACGCTGAAATGGGAATTTTCAAGGCTGGGAAAATAGCTTTTCGAGCGGAAGTAGCAAAATTGAAACCAACGCTAGAGGTCGTAGAGTTAGTTTCCAATTTTCCTGTTCACGGTTAAACCCTCCACGCCATTCCCTGGCACAAGAGATGCTGCAATACATCTTTGTATTTCTGTGCCGACGACGGCACGCCCCGAGATGGAGCGATGAACGCTGAAATGGGCAAAGGCCAACCAGAAGTTATCAGACCTTGAAAGGGAACTCGCAGTGGTGGAAACGAAGGAGTCCTTTAGCCGCAACGAGATGATGCAGATGTTGATGTTCTTCAGGGAGGACTCTGAACGTAAAGCTGCACTCGAGGAGAATCGCCGTCGAGCATACGAGAAGAGAAAGAAGCAGCAAAGATGAGATGTCGAGAAGAACGGGAACTTGTTCGGCGTGAGGAATTTGCAGCAGCAGAAAATCGTATAAGACTTGACCTGGATTAGGCGAGAATGCAGCGAGAGGAGCGAGACAAGTCCAGAGAGGAGGAGAGGCGTCGATTCGAGGAGCGATTAGAGCTGGATCGCTCGGAAGCCCGGCAACGTCACGAACAAATGATGATGATAATTGACTCTCTTCAGAAGCAGTGAATGAGTTCCGGTCACTGTGGCAATAGTCGTGGCGAAACTTAAAAAATAACATTTATTTTCTGTCGTGCACCCCATACACAAATGTAGTGCGGATTTGGCTGATCGATACTGTTCGACTTGATAGTTTGTAAGTACAAAACGATTTTCGAGACGCCGTCCGCGCTTGAGCTTATCCGGAGGCAATGACAGCTGAAGTCGCTTCAATACCTTCTCTATCGAACCGACACCCCACTCTGCACCCTAACGAACTTTCGTGATAGCCCTAGAGATAACTGCAGCGGCCGGTCGTACGGACGGCACTAGCCTCTCCAATTCACCAGACTTCAACGGCGTAGTTATTATTCCTGTCATGTAGCCCGAGCACGGGAACGCGCTGACAGCCACCACTCCGTATCATGAGTCTGGACACAACTGCAAGTCTGCTAACTTATCCCTCAAATCCAAACAATTGTCGGAGTCGTTCCAGCTTCCGGGGCAGGTATGCGTACACCAAACAATCAACACGTCTGCACTAAAGCACAACATCCCCGTAACGTACCCAGCATGGAGCCAACCGTTGTAGTTTGCATTCTGCACGTCAGGCACTGAAGGTTGCTTTACCTGTTCCATACCGACACAAATGATTAGCATAAAGACGTTACTCCTCATGCAATAGGCAACTGACCTTAAAGTTTCCCCATCTAAAAGCCTCAAGAAAACTGAAGCAAAGGCTGCTTCAACGCAAACAATCAAGCGATGGATCGTTGCCTCTCCACGGTAGGCCAAGCAATGCGAGCTGGAGCAAATCCAACTAGGGCCTCGGATAAGGCCATTTCCGCGGCATTTATAGCTCGACTAACAGTCAGTGGAGGAGCCCAAAACGTGAAGCACAGCTGATTGTTATGCATAGACCCTACAGAGTAGAAGACCAAGCACCTGATGAAGGTGTTTCAGTCGAGGTGGGCGGCCAGCCTTGGGACTTGCTGATGGCATGCTGTGGAAATTGGAAAAGCGCTCAAGTAACCGTTGAAATGCAACACTGTCCCGGTAGACATCACGATTCACAGAGTTAGTATACAGTGTGCGACTTCAGAGAGGCTAACCGGATGCTCTTACCGACTCAGACTTGTCATATTCAGGAAGTTCTTGTCAGTGCCGCACCTCCAAAAGTTCATCTAGTCGGACTCATCAGGATCTGGCAAACAGTGAGTTGTCACATAGTGACAACGTGCAATAAGCGTTGGCGCTCAGCTCGAACACGCTCTTCGTTCATTCGGCGACGCAGTTGTTGTAGTGACACCCTTGCTCGAAGTTTAGTACACGAGGCCATGCTCAAGCTCAACAGGATAAATTCGTCGCTGATGATTGCGGTTTTCAAGAATGACCGCCAAAGATTTCCCGCCCACCACATCCTGAAAATTGCAGGAAACAAAAACAAAATTTGTCCAGTTAGATTTGCCCCACGTTTAGCTGTCAAACTTTAACCAGTATCAACCTAGGCTAACGGACAGTATTGACCGATTGCATTAAGCTTTTAATGCGGGTTTTTGGTCGTAAGATTTTGGCTGTTCTTCTAACGGGTTGCTGTTCTTACATCACCTCAGCATTAAACGTGACTGAAAAATTCGGGCCATAAAATCGTCTGTGTCAGGTTTTGGAAGGCGCCCATTATGCCCTATAATCGTGAGACTCTGAATTAGCTTTTCGCTCTCTGATTTACTCTCTGATTTACTTTTTTAGGAGAGATATTTTATAATATTATCTATCAGTTCTTGAAATGGTCTAGGGCTACAATTTTGAATTATGTCTTCGACCATTTGGCCATGTACGGATAAACGGTTATCCAGCGGAATTAACTTTTCGATTGAGGCCAAATCTGACTTGTGATTATAATTGCAAAACCAGAATCGTGATTCCAGTTTTTCGTGTTCGCGGTAGGATAAATATACTTCGAAGCAGATCTTATCCCTCTGGAGACACACACTGGGACCTATAGGATTGAAAATGGACGAGCTGCTGCTGCCAATCGTCAACTGCGTTCCACTTACGTAGGTTCGACGTGTAACACATAAAAAGAGCGGTGAGATTGTTGGGACTCCAACAGCATCTGGACTATGTTTTTGCTGCTATATACTCATCACCAAACTGAGCTGCTACTGCTGGGACGCACCCATCAGGTGGAAACCCGTATGCGGCACTGCAGCAGTGCGCGGCGCCGGACATTGTTAACCGTCGTAACCGCAATTTCTTTTCATCACCAAACACTCGGTTGTTTCGCGACAACTTCTCTATGAGCGCTCGAGCTTTTGAGCTGTTCAAGCGATGTCAACCCTTGGCACTACATGACCAACGTGAATTGGTGAGAGTTACCTTGATGCGGCACTATTTCAATGGGAAACAACTCGAAATAGAAACGTTAAAAATACCAATAGCGCTCCAACGCTTTCCAGGAGCGCGTATTTTCTGCGGGAGGCTTCGTCATGAGCTCTTGCGTTAAAGTACGGACAACGGACGGGCTGATATGCAAGTCCTGATGAAGCATAACGGAATTGAGATCCAACTTATGCAGGCTGCAATGTTGTTGAGGAAGGTGTTAAGGGTTGTGAAGATGAAGCTTGATTAGTTCAGCTGTTCGTAGCCAACAGTAGTCGGCAGTACTTTATTATTTCTAATGTATTAGCTCGTGTTGCCTCCAGCAAGATAATGGTTAATGTCATTACTTTTAAAACGACAATTTGCTGAACTACTGCCAGCACTCTGAAATACCGGCAAACTGGCAATCCCTGCTTCTGGAGGTTAAAAACGAAAATTTACTTCTATATAGGAACATATAGAGATTCGGACATTGTTCCAGTTTGAACCTTTTGATTTGAGAAGTGACATTAATGACCTGAGGTTATTAAACAGCCACCCTGAGTTATTTATAGAAAAACGGCTCTTCACTGCAGTGGCTCTAAAAATAGCTTAAAATGGAGAATTTTAGGTCTGAGAGCCACCGCCCCCTAGCATCTTAGGGGCCTAATTAGTGGAAATACCTCATTTTCTTAATCGTTTTCGTAAAAAGCAAACAGGGGTAATTACGCGTGTGGTGGAGGTGGCGCGAAGCTCCTGACACCCGGCACTTCAAGCAGACGTCTTAGATAAGTGTTCGTGTGCTTCTCGAATTGGAGATTCCCGCGATAGTCAAGGTGTAGACATCGGTTTGCCATGATTTATTTGCCAACAGAAGCATCCGACATGTAGATTTATACTTGGCCGCAGTCCTTGAGGTGGCAGTTGGCAATGTGTATAGAGGTTAGTGTCTAACAGATGCAGCTTAGCGGCTACAAGGTGATGGTTCATGTGAACCTTCCGCGCTAAAGTCGGTATCGCGGGAGCTGTCAACGTATCAAACCTGTACGACACTATTCTAAGACGTCATTGCCACACAACAACGGGGTCACCGCCCCACTGCACATTTCGACTTCAACCATGACAAATCTTCGATGCAGTCACCTCCACCGGTGTTAATAAAAGCTTGAGTCTTACGATCGACGGAACTAGCGAACGTGATACCAACATACAATGCTCGAAGTGGTCGATTTGTGCGTGCCCCTGTCGTTAAGGTGATGTGTAACGCTCGTTTCATTTGTGTTGGCAGAGAATCGGACCGACATCGAATTTGTAATTAATGGCGATCATTTTAGCTGTGCACTGGCGTTTTAGAGTATCGTAGGCAGTGCTGAGAGTATCGACACTGCCTCCGAAAGTGTGCAATTATAGTTGAAGCAAGTTCGAGTGCCCGGGGTCAAAACCGACGAGGATGTGGCAACCAAATCGGTGCGGAATGTAAGCTTTCATCATTAAAGCTTCTGCCGTCGAAATTTGCAATTGTTTCCATGTTTGTGCAAGCAAGGCGCGCTGTTTTTAAGTTCGGTGCAGATTGAGATGACACGATGCAGAAATAAAGCTTAGCTGTTGAATGTGAATCTATTTAATGCAAGTTGCTTTCAGCTGTGCCCATTGGTAACTCATAAAACAGATTCACTAAGTTCATTCAAATGCCATTGACTATACTCTGTCAACTTGTTACTCATGACCCACCTACGTGTAATCTGTCTTTACGCGGCCTCAAAATTAGCGGAACTGTATTGTTGATGTCTCCACCATTAGACGCTTGAACATGGGCGCATGCGTACCCGACACACGGAAAAGCCAAGCAAGTTGGACCCTAGCCAGGCAGCATATTTGTCAACATCAGTTTGTAGCGTCATATAAGCAATCGGGCTCAGTATTTCTTAGTGGTTTGCTTACTTGTTGTCTTGATCACCGTAAGGATACTTGATCTCGCGCACATGGGTGGCTTGATGCACGGGAAATCAGTCAATTTTCGACCTGATCTAGTAACAGAGTCGATAGTCATCTGCAATTAATCTGTCCCGGAAATCCATATCTTCATATCGCTTGTCGTATTCAGCCTGTGGATACTTGAACTTACGCGCATGCGCGGCCTCACGCACTTCGCGGTCTATTCAAGAAGCACATTCGTTAGGCTTGGACTCAACATGCGTAAAAGTTCCAAATCCACGAACGGCGGTTGTTATTTCCACCCTTCTCGGCACGGGCATGCGCTGCTCGCGCTTCCTTTGCAGTGTGACTGCTCTTCTTCTCTTTAGCTGCGGTGGCTGCAGGTGTGGCCACTTCAGGCCTCCCAATGCCCGGGGCTCCTGATCTGACTGCATTGCTGAGGGTGGAACGAGGCGTTTGGGTATATCCACCGCACAATATCTGCCACAAAGAAAAATGTTAGTACCATCAAGTCTCACGCGCTCTACCCTAACACTAAGATTGCCTTTAGCGGTCGGCGTTTTGCTTCCTCCTGCGCTTGGCCGGTTGCACGAGCTCTTGCAAATGGCTCTGAATGACTGAAAACAAGTTTTAAGTTGACGACTTGCTGATGTCGGAGCGGGGGCAAAACTGTGTGTTCTACACAGTCTAGGACGATCGCCCTCAAAGCATCACGCAAGTGTTGCTCAGCTACTATCATATTATGATTCTCTCTCGAGTGATAGTGTATGTGGGAGAAGACTATTTATTGGTAACCGGCGCGGCGGGGAGGTTCGAAGTTGAACCTTGGTTTACTTCAGAGCAAACTAGTTTAATTGGCAGTACTTACGCAGACAGTCTTGAGACACCGCATTGTTTTGTCTAGGCCAGGGCATTTACACATCATATGTTTCCCCCTCCGGAACACTATTAGGGGAGTCAGATCTCCAAAAATAGCACATCGTTTTTTAGCCTCAGGGCACCGCATATTTTGGCTCCTAGGCAGTTCATTTCCCAATTTAAGCCACCTCATGATGTGGCTTGAATTGGGAATGAGTAGTCGGATGCAGGATTTTGTGAGGATTGCGGGTTGATTACCCTAACTTGCTCTAGGATTTCACGGTGGCGACTAGCACTTCGCCACAGGACGAATATGGCTCAGGGCGACGCCGGCGGTGTGACGCGGTCTCTCGAATGAGACACTGGTGCCTGCGATGCCTCTGCCTCCACTATGGCGGCAACACCAGCCTCCGAGATTCACCTGACACCAGTGGATTACGAGATCTTGGTTACCTGAATGGAAGACGAAACCAATTTTTCTGCGGTATACAGCTCCGGGAGCGAGTTGACAATCGGCGAGGGTAAGAACACGAAGCGCCAGGCGTTATTTTTCTCGTCATGGCAGCTCATCTCAAGCAGGAGACTAAGACGCTCAACCTGCCTATGCTGAAGCGCGAAACTGTAGCAAAGCTGTGGCAACTATCTGAAGAACTTCAAGAAGCTTTATGCTGCATGAAGTAAACGGGATATGGGGCCCCCGAGGTAGGAAGATAAAGGTGTTGCGCTGAACATAAAGCTCCACAAAAAATGTCCGTGCTATACCTGGGTGAAATTCTGTCTGACTTGAAGCCAAACGTCACGGTGACAAGTACAATGGAGATTGGTGTGCCTCCGACGTGCTCACTTGTGCTTCCAGCGACAATATTTGAATCTACAACTAAAAACAGGGGCAGTACTGCCCGTGATGACGAATACTATGCTGCGATGAAGGCGGTAAGCGGAGTCAGCGATCTCAGCGGTGATAGTAGTGTCAGCGACGATGACGCCCAAGAGTGCAACAACGATGATGGAACAGAAGAACGTAATATTGCCGGAAACTCTGACAAGGGAGTCACAGCAGCGGCGAGCGACACCACTCATGACGATCCTGCTGGAGTACTCCCCGACCCAAATGTTGGAATGGAATCTGGAACACGTCACGTGCGGAAGGAAGTTGTTGCTCATGTGGGGGTCATCCGCCAGTCCTTGCTGCCTACCATCACATCTTGAACATCATCCAACGTGGTACAGAAGTCAGGGCAGGGCTGTGACCGGAGCGAAGTAAAAGAGGAACACAACAGAAAGCGGTGAAACGGTACGTACAGAACCTCAAGACGGCGGTGGTGGAAAGCAAACAGCTCAAGAAGCGCATCTCTCTATTTCTCAGGCCCACTACAAGACCCATGCCGCTTGGTCGGATTATTTGAAGAGGAAATTAGAGCTGGAGGATCGTCGGATCGAGATGGAAGCCACAGAGTGCACTAAATTCGCGAGGAAAAAATTGCTTACCGTCGAGAGGAACGCGAGCGTCAGCTGCTTGTACAGCGTTATACATTGCTGTTCGAATTTGCCAACAATGGTGTGTCTCCGGGGACGCTAAATATTTCTTGGAGCCGATTACGCAAGTGGTCGGAGTTTGATTTTGAGTGCGGCGTCGCAGTACATTGTTACCGTAGGACAGTTAACAGAAGTGACTTCTGACACCGATATATTAAATAATGAATGGTTGGTTACTGGGACGTTAAACAACCAGACACGCCATGCTACAGCACAAGATGCTACTACTCTTTCGACCATAATTATGCTACTTACGGCTATAACATCGAAAGAATTCCACCTGGCCGGCGTGCCGCCGCAATAGCTTCGGCCTTAACGTGAGTTCGGAAGCCGTACTTGCCATCGTCTTCACCAGCTTCAACGAAACCGTTGTCTACTTCGGGAATTTTATACGCCCACTCGTCTCAAAACACGATGAGCATGTTCAAAGAATCAACACATTAGTAAAAACTGACACGACCTTTGGTGAGCTTTCGGGTGAGGCCCAAGAATACTTTTCAGTCGACAGCACGAAAGGTCCGGCTAACTGGAACGAGTAAAATTTACTACTTTGAGCGGGGGTACTATAGTGATACAAAACTTGAACGTTGTGCACGGAACGTGGCGGGTCACTCGATTAAAACGTCGCTGTTGATGAACTATCCACCTGATTGGGCAGCGTAACTGGACATCGAGCTCTGATACCTCGCATTTCGTCTTTTTGCAAGAACATGGCTTGCCGTTAAAGTTATCAAGACAACAGTTTCCGCTTCAAGTGAAATTTTCAAACACCGATCAACAAGACTAATGGCCAATAGATCCACCACGTTAGTTGTTTCCTCCTGGAGGCTGTGTTTTCATAAGTTAAACTGCATGTGGCTTTTGGACGTCACATCGCGCAGAAACATCAACCCGACCCAATACAGCCCAAAACTTGAAATATACACACACAGAGCTTGTCCGCAGTGCAATTGAAGAATGGGGTTTCGTATTAAACTTAATACACAACAGTTTCTTCCTATAGATGCTATATCTTTTCTTCCCGCCAAGTGAAGCGATGCAAAACCTTAGAGAACTCTAAAACATGCTCAAAGAGCCCCGCTTAGCGGGCTCCGCTCGGCTTGCTAAAACATAATTCGACCAATGTGGTACGTTTTCTTTTATTTCGAATACTGCCCCAGCGTCACACAGTATCTCGGCCATGTCGACGAGAATTGCTCCACGAAGATGAATATGTTGGCTTCATTGGTGCATGTTGAAGAGCAGGCCATCGACGATACACCGGTATATTCAGGCTTGAGCACGGGTGGCACAGCGATTACAAAAGACCGCTTGTAGCGTGCCGTGATGTGCATGCACATGTCGGCATTTTCGTCTTCTTGCGGTCGTTTCATGATTAAATCCCAAAACGATTTAATCTTGGTGCTGATGGCCGCGCGGCTTGTATGAGCCCAACGTGCCGCACGAGCGAGCTGTCGCACATTTGGGCCGCAATGAACGAGTACCTGGACTCGTAGCACTCGTGGACCGTGTAGCGCGCGGTGGTGCAGATCATAAAAACTCCAAAGAAGCTCCACTTCGTCCTCGTCCGCGAATTACGGAACGTTCACTCCCCACATCCAGTCTCCAAAGCAGTATTCAGTTCAGGTATTCTTCACCGTCGAATGCCAATGAATTTGCATCAACCGGACAAAACAATTGTATTAGTCGGACAAAAATTATCCATCGTGCCAGGTTAATGGGATGGATTATTTTGTCCAGTTTTGCGTACGGTATTTTGTGCAAGCGACATACAGAATTTATCAATCTTACTTTTGTTTTACCTAGAATTTGATGGCGATGAGTCACAGGAATGCCGTATACGGCATTTAAGTGATTGGAAGGTGAATGCAAAATAAACAATGCTCGGAAGGGCGCAGCACGTTCAAGTAAGAAGTCAATCAATCAAAGCACTGAAAGTCAATTGCTCACTCCGCGTAAACGGCATGATAAAACCATGGAGCTCCAACGCCTTCCTAAATCACGCTGACAACTGTGTGGATATCCCGCAGCCACTTGTTAACACGAAGAAAGAGAATCATCCCGAGCGTGTATGGCGTGGTCCGGTGGCGCTCATGACCAAAGATGATTCGCGCGAGACTGAAATCATCTCTACAATATTTAACGTGGGCGGGATTGAAGAAAGCAGCGCGTAAGCTTGAACATTCTAAGACATTTTGCGCTTTCGCTGCAGCTGCACAACGAAGAACGCCTTTTCAGTGTCATCTTCCATTCTTCTCCATCTAGCATAAATAGCTGCAACGCAGCCCGCTTCAACTGAGTAAGCGTTGTTGTGTTCCCACTCAGCACATCCATGCACGCGGCCTTGAAGTCAGGGGAGTGGTCTGTTTCCACATGTGGGTCTAGACAAAAATAGGTCAATATAGAGTGAGTGTAATCATTTAAATTCCGAGAAAAGCAGCAAATCTACGTCCCTAGATTCTCACAAAATGAAGGCTGGACTTCCAAGAGGCCGTCAAACCAAACACGAGACCCAGCATTGTAATACCTTCCTTTTGTAACGTATTGCTCACGTTCTGAACACGAGAGAGCTCCTCGGCAGCGTCTTGAAGCGATTCATGGTCCTTGCTCTGCAACATCATCATCTTCAACTGGCAGAAACTCGCAAAGCCGGAAATAGCGTTCGGTCATTAGAGACCTTTAGCGCGTTTTGGCTATGGTTTGTGGGATAGCCGCGCATAAAAACAGCATTGGCACCCCACGGCGGTAGCGTGACGCTTCGTTCGCAAATAGCACTTCTGGAAAACGCCGAGATCGGCGCTCTATCCAATATTCATTTTGGAACTGGAATCCCGTGGTAGACGGTTGATCGTAAGAATTAATGAAGCGTCTTGCCTCCATTCTGATTGATTATTGCAGTGTCTAGCCAAAGATCGCAACGCCCACAACACCGGGCACTCGGATCATAGCACGATGCAGCACCACACCTCTCGCACGTACTTTGAGCCGTCGTCATTTCTCTTACACGATGTAGTTCAAGACGCAAATGGGAATCAGTCTCCCCCAGCGACATGCAGATCAAGGTCTTCGCGGTCGTTGTCGAGCATACAGTAGCGACGGTGAGATCAGCTCCGACTATGGGGTCGACGATTCCAATAAACTCGGCGAAAGAAACCCGGCAGAAGTCGGATGCCAGCCGAACGTCGTGGCTAGAGGAGGAGGAGGTGCTGAAGGTGGTGGCGGTAGTCAAATCAGTGACGCCGACATCGAAGAGGGAACAATATCTGTGTTGGCAACCGGTTGATTCCCAGCGGGAGGTGGTGACCAATCCGGGTCGAAAATGCTGCGTCGTCGCTTTGGTCCGGACGAGGACTATCTGCTCGCAATCCAAGTGAACTTTGACACTCCGTACACGGCAAGACACGGGGTTGTTGGAAAGGCTTGGGACCAGCTTGCCGATAAACTAAACAGCTGCCCAAACTTTAACATGCATAGTATTAAAGGAACGACCGCGAAGGCTTGCTTTGAAGCTCTTATGGAGAAGCATCACCTGTGGGAGCGACAGTCAGCCCAAAATCAGGCTGCGACGAAAGCGACAGCGAATACATTCAGGTAATGACGGAGCTGATTAATTAAGTTTGCCGATCACGCTGACGCGATGGCAAAGGAGAAAAATGAGAAGAGTAATCATGAGCGCGTAAGGGTTTCTTTTGGTGAAGTCGTCCGCACAGCTGCGGTCTCGCGTCTCGGTAAGCATCATGCAACGCCTGACAGCTCGCCTCTGATGTCGAAGGATGTAACGACGGAAAGAAGGGGAAGCGCAAGCAGCTCCAGAAGCAGGACGCAGTCTTGGTTGATACTCTCTCAGAACTCAACAAGCATAGAGGCACTTTCATTGCAGATTTTGTGAAGGTGCAGCAGTCACTCGCAGAGACAGCAGCAGCCAGTCGAGCTCTTGAGCTGGAAAAGCAACTGCAAATTGAAGCGGAGCGTACGAAACAACATCAGTTGGAGCTGGAGTTCGAGAAGGAAGAACGATAAAATGGATTGTGAGGCGCAAACGAAACTTATTGCTTTATTGCTGCAGCATGACCAGAACCGACACTAGTCGTTGATGGTCTGGGGGTCAAAATTAAGTGGGGAAGTAATCGGTCAGAGAAGGAGGCTGGCAAGCAAGATATGAACTGATCTGGTCCCCCCCCACAATACATGTTGCTGCATTGATAAGCAGAACCGCAACTCTCACCATACGCCCAACTGGAGTTAGCAACAGCTTGAGCTGTTTGTTCCAGTCTAGGAATGCCCATTTCTGCTTAACTATGTCGAACATCCACTATATCGACACACGATTCTTGCTCATGATTTCATTGAACCGCTTTTCATTGCTCCGCACGTGAGCATTGCGGAACGGACTGACAAGATGGTCGTTGACCCCGTACGCCGGCTCGCCATACATCAGCAATCCAATCTCTTTCAAGACTTCATGGTCGGCCAAGTAGGAAAGAAGGTGACTTTCTGCGAGCATTGTCGAATCATGGCGTCTTCCTTCAATAGGCCCATAGAACGATATACATAGTCCAGGTAACCACATCCACGAGTTATTAATATCAACTGAGAACCTTCGCAATATATATCATACCATCGGGAGGTTAGACGCCTTGGTAATTCAGGTAGTGACGGCGTTTATGCCCACTGTAGCATGCCTTCTGAATATTCTCGTCATCGCCAACGGCAATATCGTCCTGACGGCCTTGTACTGTGCAAAACCCGCATCTCCTCTTCCCCGGGCGGCAGATGCTTTCGTGCCATCGATGAACATCGAAATCTTATCAACGACCCCGTTCGTTTTGTCGGAAACCGCACCAACATACTCGTCGTGACGTGCTGCGTACACATTATCGTTGAAGAAGATAGTGTTTTTTTTCACTTTGAGTCCAGGAAGCAGTCTACAACAACAAATGTGTTTACCCTTCAGGTTTTGAGCGACCGAGGACGTGTATTACTTATACGGATCCGTGATAATTCGGCTGCAGGATCCACCAGACCGCCCAAATTGCTTTCGAATCTTTGACAGCTTCCCTGGATACAAGAGGCGATTGCAGAGCATTGCCAGCGCCTCCACCCCATGACGCGATCCCCTGCTCCAGAGAAAAACACGTGGGGAATGTGCATAGCAGTGGCCAGCTCCATCAACTGAAGGCATGTAAAACGGAAGACCTCGCGTGCATTTTCGTCTGGATATCCTCGGATGTCAAACCGAACATCCGGAATGAACGGGTACTGACCAAGGAACGCGATCCTGCGATACATGCCGCCAGAATAGCATCTCCAACCTCGTCGAGCTCCTGGAAAAACAGAGAGAGAGCATGAGACCAATCGATCGGCGTCGACTGCATAACAGTTCGATTTGAGCTCCTTTGCGTTATGGTGCTACTCGTCGGATCTTGTAACCCAAAGGTCGCACTGCTCCGAAATCGAGCCAAGTTTAGCTTTCGTTTACTGATTATGGGATCGTACCTGCCCCAGTCGGTTCCCGCAAACCACAACCAAAGTGCCTCGAAAGGTCCATATTGCAAAGGTCGAGCCCCAGCGAGTCGTTGTTGGAATATCGGCCGGAGCGGCGCTTTGAACCTTTTAGCAAAAAATAAAAACGCACAATCATGAGAAAACAATGAAAATAAGTGCAGCAGCATAGTTAAGCGTCTTCGTCTGGGGCATCAGCGTCTGGATAACAACGAGCTCGTCCTTGAAGTCCCGCAGATATGCTTGAACAGCTAAGTTGAGGCGATGACTTGCACATCCTACTAAAGGGACGCGCATGCGTTTCGCGGTGAGTCAGTCGACAGAGCAGTTATCGCCCACAGTAAACAAGCAACTGTCCAAGCTATTACGGTAGTCACGTTCTAGTATCGTTGCCAGAAAATTCTGGTGAGTAGGCGCTGTGGTCATCACAAAACTCGTTTATGAGAGGCGCCATTGCTAGCAGCGGAAAGTAGGACATGCATTTGATCTCGTAGCACCCGAACACTGCCAGATAGTGCTCTGAGGCGTGAGACCACCCGTCGATGACAAGACCGAACTGGTCCGGCATCTCTGCTTTGATATTCGCTTCTACCACCACGTCACGCTTTCCATAGCTAAACGCAGTGTTTTAACAGAAATAGCTGACATAGAAGTGGACCTGCATGCAATAGTAGTCGCTCTAGGCTCAGATATGTCAGCAGAATAGACCGCTATTCGTACCGTCGAGCTGCAGGGCTCTCGCAAAAACAAAGAGGTAGGTTACTGATCATAATCCATTCCATCCAGACGTACACTTCCCTGGCATGTTGGCGCACCCACGTCTGCAACGTTCCTTTTCCAGTGTCTGCCTCGCGCGTCACACCTTCGTAATCGGGGTGTTGTATCTGCACATGCTGCATCAGATTGGTATAGCCCATGCGGAAAGTCCTACAGAGACAGCGGTAACGACCGTGTATGTCGAAAGCGTCGACGACAGCAGTGAAGTAGAATCCTGTGACTCTAGCGTTGGAAAAGCGTTGAACCGCCATTCAAGAAGTTAGGAAGTGAGGCTGGAGAGGAGAGTCCAACCAACAAGCGCTCGCAGTTAGTCAACAACGACAGTTTGGCTACGACCTGAAAATGAGTGACTGGGGAAGCATGCTCATATCCGGAAAAAATATCTGTAGTGGCTTCCTTGGGAAATTGATAGTTTCGGGTTGTTTAATGCATGGCATTTCCCGTCAATATGTTTCTTGGAATCCTCGTGAGCACCCAGATCACCCCGCCGTTAGTCTTGAGCATCTACGTAGCTACTCTAGCATATGTGACACAGCCCTACTCGTCGCTGAAGTCCATAAAGCCTCTCAACCTGTCAGCGCCTGTCGCGCGGCCTAATCCTGCTTCGCTGCCTGTCGGTCACGTTTCACTATTGCTCGTGTAGCTTGGCATGACTATGGGTGGGCATCTTTAGAGCCGGACCCACCGCCACGGCAGCGACTGGGTGTGGATGCCGCGATGGGAGCTAGCTTGGTCTTTCTCTCGGCATTGAATTCTTCCTCGCGCGCAGTAAATTTCAACGTGTTGAAGCTCTGTCAATCTGAAAACACACCCAGCATGATCCATCATTTTAGTGCTGTAGAGCAATGCATCATTTTGATTCAATCACCTCCCAACTGGCGATCACGAGTCTACAACGGACAAACGACGAGGACCTCCGAAGAGCCAGTGAAACTGGCCCCCTGACAGTGAAGAGGATTCCCCATAGTAGGGACAAGGTTAAAAGGGAAGAGGTCTTCTCAAAGCTGCGTGCGCTCCGCAAGGGGGCAGTCCGCAAGGTACATCCCAATAGTTCCAGGAGCGTCGGCTCGGTGAGCGAACTGCTCGCACCTACGTTAGTTCCTGCCCTTCTTGTCCAACCCCAAGTCGCCGTCCCGTTTGCTGAGCAAGCCACCCTGTTCCACGAAGAGAGCTCCTACCGAGATCGTGACTACTCGTTGAGATCCAGTACCGATTTTATATGCACTGAAAGCATCAGGCCATATGCTCTTTGTCCAGTGGTGCGTCGAGGCAAGTCAACGCAAGTTGTCTTCTCCCTGAGTGACCCAAAGAGCCGAGCAAGTCACAGTGAGGGAAGCCAGGGATTACGTCATGATGGGCCTCCATAGGGCAGCCGTTTATAGACAACAATGCCGTACAGGACACGCGCTCTCTGTCCCCTGAAGCAGATTTTTCGACACGACTAGATCGTTCAGCCAAGCCACCCGGCATCGAGTGCGCGCCTAGTTGGTCCACGAGCCCTCCGAGGAGTGTTCACCGTGATGCCCAGAGTGACGAACCAATAGAATGAGATAGCGACGAGGATACAAACGAGTCATGTTAGAAGAAGAACCACGCAGACATCGTAAAAGAGTGATAAATAGGAAGATATATGTAGTTCCAGATAGACGGTCTGATTATCTCTATCATTTTGGCCCAATCCTTTATTCTGACCCTTGTTGTGATGAATATAGTATTTTCGTTTGTATGGCTGATATTTTATTTTTTCAGCTTGGTGCAAATTCATTGGTATTCAACGATATGTGGTAATGAACAGGCAACGGCTTAACCCTTTCGTTCCCCCGATACATTTCTATAATAAGCCTTTTCATACTGGAGCCAAGTCAAAACCGCAAAATCATGCAAATTGTATGGTTTTGAAAAATTTGGCGCAGTAAACGATTTAATATTTAATGTAATGATTTTCTTAGCAAAACCATACAAAATGTATTATTTTGCGGTTCGAAGATCTGATTTGCTGAAAAACTGAAAAACGAAAATGATTCGTTGAAATGGTGCGCGCTCTTCAGACTGAGACGAGTACAGTGAGGTTCAATGACATTTGCGAAAGTCTGTATCCAATCAGCTGCGTTAGAATTTCAGGTTGCATTGAACACCGTGTGGATCCCGACTGCTTCCCCACACCAGCCGAACTCTCGGCAACCACCCGAACGCCGTGATCTTCCTAACGTGCGACACGTACAGGGTGCTGCCGCCCGTGTCGATGCTGTCGGCTGGCCAGACCCAGTATCACTTCCTGTCGGGATAGACGGCCAAGGTGGAGGTACGGAGCGCATCACAGAGCCACATACCACGTTCTCGGCATGCTTCGGCGCGGCGTTCATGGCGCTACACCGTACCAAGTACCAGGACCTGCTAAAGAAGAAGTTGCAGGAGAACGACACAAGTGTATGTGGTCGATACGGGCTGGACGGGTGGCGTGCATGGAGTGGGCCAGCGCAAGAACCTGCCACGCGCAAGTACGGGGACGTGGGCTGGTTGATCGAGTCCATCTGATGTTGCCCTGCGACGGCGCCTACTTCACGCTATACTTGTCCATCGGCGAATGGCCCGTTAACTTGCCTTCCTCTTTGAGCTGTTTTTCGACGCCCCAGGACTTCGACACGTTGTACGACCAAGGCCACGAAGCAGTTCAGCTCGGTGGACCACATATATGTGTTCGACGGATACTGCGGCGTGAACGAAAAGCCATGCCTCAAGGTGCGCATCGTCACGGAGCTGGCGTGGCAGCACCACTACGTGACCAACATGTTCACCCGCCTCGAGTTCGTTATTCTGGCGACGAACTTCGCGTCGGACGTCACGGTCATCTACGTGTGTAACGAGGTATGGCCTGCACTTGGAGGTGTTCGTGATCCTTAGCATTTAGGAAGCACATGGCCATCAACTGCGGCACGTTCTACGGCGGCGAGATGACGAAGGTCATCTTCTCGATGATTAACTACTACCTGCCGCTGAACGGCGTGATGGCCATGCATGCGTCGACCAAAATTCCTAAGGCGGATGACACGACCACCTTCTTAGGTCTGTCGGGCATGGGCAATACGACGTTGTCAACCGGCCCGAAGCGCGAGCCGATCGGCCACGACGAGCACGGCTGGGACGATGAGGGCGTGTTCAACTTCAAGGGCGACCACTACGCCAAGACCATCGACCTGAGCAAGGAGAACGAACCGGACAATTACAACGCCATCCGGCCGAACGCCATGCGGGGAAGCAGAAGGCACTGTTGGTGCTGCACGACGGAGGTGGAGTGCCCGTCTGGAGCACGTCTTTAAGCACCCAGCACGTGGGCGAGAGCATTTTACCTATCTTTAACGTATGCAGATGGCTGAAAACCCTAGTAGAGTGTCGATAGCACCCAAACGTAGTTGAGCGCTTCGAGGACAAGATGAAGGTAGCAGATACTCAAAGAGATGATGCAGGTGTCAAAGTGAGGTTACTTACAAGTAACCGTTTTAAAAGGGATTGTCATTATGACACGAAGCGATCTGGGGTTTCCCGTTCGCAGCCGAGCCGTCCAGTCTGCACCCAGCCTGAATCAAGTAACAGAGAAAAAGATCCGGGGTACAGCCACGTGCGTCACCCGAAGGACTGGCTCCCTAGTGGATGTGATCAGAGATTGAGCGGTCTGGGCCCGTCCAGCCCCAAAAGAAGAGCGTATATCCCGGATGGAAACCGACCGAGGCCAAGCCCAGAGTGGCCCAGCAGTCGAGGACCCGAAGAGAGAGATGAAGTGACGAAGCAACAAGGTGCCAAGAGTCCATGTTCCGGAATATGTCAAGGAAGAGTGAAGATCCAAGCGCGCAGAGCTCGTACGGTTCGAGTCGGTGACGGACACCCTGAAACGACAAGGACACCCCGGAGTAGCGAAGACATCCCGGATGATCAGGTGACCGCCCGGATAGATTGACTTCCCGGTATGAAGTTGAAGCTGTGTGGCTCTCAGCTAATCAGCAAGTGACACGGCGCCCGACAGGCCGGCCAGGAGGCCAGTTTCAGACGCGCCCGAAGATACGCAACGCCAGTCCCATCCTTCGGGATGGACCGTGCAACATATCCCTATACAAATGTCAAGTGAGACGAGGGAACCCAAAGATATCGCCGTCAACACGTGATGTGTGCTCTGCTCCGGGGCCCAACGTGACGTTCGACGCGCAGACCCCATACAAAGACCAAGTCAGCCGGAATGCAAGTGCGCGGACACGACGAAGGAGACCGCCAAGAATCCAGGAGACCAAGTCAGACAAAAGAAGATAGTGATAAGAAGAAAACAGAGTTTGTTTTGCGTTGAAGTGAGAAGTGGTGCCTTGTCGGCCCCCTTGCTTTGAGCGTACTGCGCTGAGGAAGACTGCTGCGACCTATAGCGACTACTACGAGGCTGCGACCCGGGAGCGCTGGCGTATCGGACTACCAAGACCACACGAGGATCGAGGAACCCGTGTGAAAACTCTCACCTAAATCTAAGTCCCATTTAGGTGGGGACCAGGAGCTCGTATCCCTGGAGTGATCCGCCTATTTCATTTGTCAGTTGACTGTGGTCGCTTTAGAGTGGCTGCTTTCATTTCATATTCACCTACGATTCAAGAGGTTATTAGCAATCCCCCTGGATTTTGATAGTAGATGCTGTGTGAGTCAAGGAACTTGTATATTTCTCCCATCCGGGAGTGGTGCACGGAGCCATCCCGAACTTACCCGTAGTCGGGACTGTAACTCATTCTGACAGGCTGTATATTGTGTGTGTATAACGAACGCTGTTGTTATTTCTGTATTGATTTTTGGTTATTTTGGAGAAGGTCTTTGTTCGTGACCCTACTCCCAGCCAAGACACTCCAGACTGTTAGAGTCTGGTAGTCTCTCTACATATCTACGTATCCTAATCGAAGAACATCCCAAAGGTCAAAGCCCGGTCCGTCGAAGATAAACGACACCGATAGGGATTACTTCAAGTCACACGCCAAATCTCGGGGCAGGCACTAGTTGTCTGCATTCGGGATTCTGACCTTGTCATCCGGACGCTCCCTCCTAGAGGAACGGGTACACCCCGAAGCGTTCGGGTCGTCCGAGTTCTCGAAGCTCGTTCGTCTACCGGCACGACTATACACCCTGGACGATAAAGGCGTTCACCCGCCTCGCCTCAATTTTCTATCATCAGCTCCGGAAGAGAGCATAATACAGTTTGCCACTATTAAAAAGCTTCACTACAACAGCTTCCCTGTATCTCTGCATACTTTTGCATATGAATAAATATTCGTACCTAGAGTTCCAATGAAGATTTTATAATTATTTGATCAGTGTCCGAAAAGAACCTTGCCACAAGGACGCATCAAGTAAGCTGATCCGACTTCGCCCCTATAGCATTGCTGTAGTGGGAAGGACGACGTTGGTGCACGCCTATGGCTTGGATCTGGACCACAGGCATCGAGCGCTCGTCAGCGCTGAAGGGCAGGCCATTCCCGGGAAGAAAGCCCTCCACAGCTGCGAAGATTCGTGCAAAGAAGCGAATGCGTGCAGTCATCTGTGCCAACGTCGCAGCGGCGGAGACCGAGGCAAACAGGACCGCGGGGTCCAAGGGAAAAACGCCTGCGGGGGCAGAACAAGCCGGTATGCGGGAGCTGATGTGGAGAAGACTGCTGGTGTCAGGGATGTGGAGGTCATGGAGGTTACGAAGGCCATGAATAGCGAGTCCGCGAGAGCTGCGATTACCGACATCGCAGACAGTGCTGCGTCTGGTATGTCTAAGGATGCTACTAATGCTGCGGGGGCCAGGGTGAACAGCGCCTTTGGAGACATGCCGAGCGTGGCGAGGGTGCTGCTAGTTGATCGGGCGGTGGACCGTGATGTCGCTCACCCGAGAGATAATAGTGACGAGAGTACCATTAGGCCTTCCCCGGGTACGGTCACGAGTAACCCGATAACTACTGCCACCAACCAATCACTTGCTGATACCAACTCTGCCACCAACCTACCACTTGCTGATACCAACTCTGCCACCAATCAGGATGTTGCTTCTCGTAACGCCAGCAACTCAGCTGCTGCGCCATACTTGTACTGGTATATTTACGGCAAAAATTATGGGCGTAGACGAGTTACCGTGACTATGGATTACGCAACAACGAAACAGACATGGCATGTTTTGCTCGTATTATTGATCGGTGCTCGACAGCTCGTGGTCTAGAGTATCGGGTCCTGTGGCTCACCGTGTGCGGTCAAGCCAGCGCTTCTACCAGCGGACGTGGGAACCTCGACAGCCGCTACTACATGACGAATTTGCTAGAGAGGTTGACCTCGTCGATCGTTGGAAATCGTCTAAAGTCAAGAAGTTAGATGATTTTTGCAAGACAGACAAGTTCGGTGTGCACACTATTGCGGCTGGAATGAGTGGACTTTGCCTTTCAACGCTTTCAAGAGGGCCGCTGAGCTGACTAGGCGTCCGGATATCGTGTCTCAGCATGGCATTAATAGCTTCGTTTCCGATGAGCTGCAAAACCATGGGCTGGATCTTACTCACCGCACCTCGTGGAAGATTTTCCTGGTTTTCTT
>JAAVTI010000756.1:0-56661 GCA_011947335.1 Phytophthora constricta
TCGTCGCACGCGAACGAACCCGTGGAGCTATACTTTCTTGACGCGTTGGGCATCGAGATCTGGCTGTTGGCCTCGCTGTCGTAGTTGGTGGCCGTCACCTGCTGCGCAGCGAGGCAGATCGTGGCCGGGTTCTGCACATCAAGCTCTAGCAGGTTCGCCTCGACCGACGACCCCAGCACGGAAATGCTGCCGGAGCCCAGTGCCTCAAGCAGCGCTTCCTCGCTGACCGACAAGCTCGCCACATTGAACTGCAGGATCGCGGTGCCCGACACTTCCAGAATCAGTTGCCGCACGCTCACGGCGGTGCTAGCGGCCGAAACGTACACGGCACTGGAGCCAGTCGCCTCGACCTGCAGCTCCGCGGTGGTGCTGCTCGAGACCAGCACGCCGTCTTCGATGACCACTGGGCCGATCGCTGGCTACTCACGTCCGTCACGGCGCCGCTGGCAGACAGGAAAATTTCGGTGAGCAAGTAGCCGCCGAGCGTGGTGGTGGCCGTGGTGCCGTTACTAATGAGGACGTTCAGCACCCCGTTGTTGTAATTAGCGTTGTTATGACAACCATAACAAACGTTACCGACGACGTCGTTGCGGACGGTGACAGCGTCCACGACAGTCTGCGAGACGCCTGACACGTTCACGTAGCCGAGCACGCCGCTCGGCAGGCCGCTCATGTAGCTCACGTAAACGCGGCCTACCAGGTCCAGGTCGATCGAGTCGATGGTGTCCGAGGTGGTGCCGGCGGTCAGCGTCCACTGCTTAACGAAGTTGACGTTGCTGGTGGCGGACGTGGTGGCTTCAGTGGTCCCGGACGAGATGGTGAATTTGGACGTGGTCCTGGCGGTGATGGAGGCCGCGACGAGCAAGAGCGCGGAAAAACTGGTGGTCTTCATCGTTCAGTGGGAGAAAGCGGTGGTGGTGTGGACTTGGTGGTCAGAAGTCAAATGGGGAATGAAGCGAACAGCAAACGGGTAGCGTCCGATACGCTTGCTCGAGTAAACAGCCAGCGAGAGCGAGTGAGAGTGAGGCGACTTGTGTGGCGCGATGTCCTCCGTCTGCCATACCATAATTGATCGTGCTGTTGTGTTGTGCGCGGAGAAGGAGCTACACCGGTACTGTATTACTGCCCAACCCGATGGCTGTCGCAGCAAATTACCACCTGCATGTCGTGACTTTCCCATGATGATGCAGCTCCAAGTGAGTACAGTAATCTCCTTCAATAAGTAACGTGTTACAGCTTATAAACCTGTGAGACCATTGTACCTGACTCGTTAGCCATCTGTGCTTGTTTGCCTCCATTACTTCATTTATTTGGCAGAGTTTATGTCATATCAGGCGTTATTTATGGAGACAGATTACTGTAGAACGAACACGCGTTAGTTTTAATGACAGAAATTAATTGTTCAGACAGCTGGTAAAGTTGGGTTCACTCACAACATCGGCAAGTGGATATTCTGTAGCTCGTGTTGGTACCCCACGTTATCATGACAAATGGACACTACATGAATCAAGTACACGTTGGACAGGGAAAATCTATGGAGATCGAGGTTACGGAGATCGAGGGTCTGGAAAAGGGCGTCATCCAAAATAGGTCATTTAAAAAAGAGACAATTTCTACTAATCGAACCATTTTCAAAATAGACTACGTATTACATTTGGTGAGCTTCTAAATTGGCTTCGCTCGAAGCCGGCTCCGGAACCATGGCTAGGTGTGTCCAGGACTTTTCTCAGTGGGCTTCGAGTTAGCGAAATAACCCACTTGCGCTGTAGGTAGTATGCCATGTTTCGACTCTTTCTCCGCTCCTTCCTTTCATCGTCCTTCCTCTTGATAGGAGCTTTACCGCAAACAAAATTCATTTTTAGATGACGGTTTTTAGTGTACGGTGTGGCAAATACTTATTGCAGGCACTGCATCGCCGAGCAGCAATGCTGCTGTTCTTCTTCGTACGCTTGGTCTTCTCCGTCGTTGCCGCCATTCCGAGAATGACAGCAACGACAGCATCCAAACATCATTCGTTGGCTGTGACCAATTGGTTATCTAATTGCACTTTTTTATTACTTACACCCTCGATCTCCGAAACCTCGATCTCCATAGATTTTCCCGTTGGACAGGTGTTTTACCAGTGGTGAAGCATGCATGAGCATGAGATGAGCGTGTATCTAGTAAAGCCATTTTTCGACCCATGTTCAAGCAGTCACATTGAACTACAAGCAGGCAGGCACGAATGAGACAAATGTGACTTTTCCATGGTCAAGAACCCCTTTGTAGAAATATTTGTCGATTTTTATTTCATATTACGTCAGAGGGGATTTAGTAATAATTACTTAGCTTTGTAAACCACGCGTGCAAGTTGGTCAACATTTTATTCCATTTGAGCGGGTATTCCAAGTCTGGGATTGCTAATGAGGGGCTCATCTGTACTGCCATCCCTATTTAAACAGGGATGGCAGTACAGAAGAGCCCCTCATTAGGGCATTTCGTACTTTTACATGTACAAACTACAGACAATCATCTTCTTAGTGATAGCCTCGGGAAGAGGCTATTTATCACTAGCAAGAGGTATCACTATCAAGAATTGTACTATGTAAGAGGTACATTTGACATTGGTGGCTGTGGTTCGGCTTCTGCTGCACCACTGGCGGCGACATCGTGGGCCAGCTTACTGGCCGAAGCTCATTTCTGAAGCTCACACGATGCCATCGCCCACCAAGCCATCCAGCACCCGCATCAGGCTCACCAATGCCCAGCGGCTGCAGATTTGTCGTCATAAGGACGACTATCCCTCTGCCAGTCAAAGCGGTCTTGCCCGCTGGGCTAAAAAATGTTCTAGCTTACGCGCCTTCATTTCAGGCTGTGCTTTCAACTGAGGTTGAGAAGGAAAACCTTGACTGTAGTAACGAGCATGAGGAAGACCTGCAAGAGATAGCTGATGCTGTGGTGACAGCCGCAGACCTTACTGCCCAGGAACTACAGGAGCGACTGCAGTGGATGGCCTTTTTCTTTATTATTTTATTCACGCCGATGCGACGGGCGTGTCATCCGCATGCAGAGTGCGTTTAGAGAGGAGTTTTACTGGGAGGTAGGTACCAAAGGTAGCTACCGGAAGCCCAACTGGGATTAATTGAAGCCGACACAAGCAACATTCGTCACTAACGACATTCGAACAACAGCGAGAAATGAACGAGAAAACATGAACGAAACGAGAAATAAATGATTAATAATGAACAAAGAGAAATGATGAACAGCGATAAATGAATAGAGTAGCATATGTACTTTATGGCATGTTCGTTTAGAGCCCCAATATCATGACATCTAGCTGTCAGAGCCATGACACCATAGCATTAAACCGCTGGGACTGACATTCTATCTGGCAATCGAATCCGAAAAAAGTATCATGTTTTCTCGCAAAATAAAAAATGGGCATCCACCAGATGGATGTTGGAATTCGTATAACGCGTAATAACTCTTGGACGCTAAAAGCAAAATAAGCAAGCTCTTTTCATGCTCACTATTCGTGCTCGATCATCGAATGTGGAGCACATCGAGGCTCGATGTGCTCCACATGTTTAAAGAAATACTTCAAGTACCATGGAAAATAACAATGTACTTATACTATGTAACATGACACTTTACCTTTAAAATCTACCTCCCAGCCTAACCACCGGAACCTATTTTTCAAGGCAGAAATCGAGGGCGTAAACAGCAACTGTCCTTTGGTAGATTTCTTCGGACGTGTTTCACGGAATGGCCAAACTCAATAGTTAAACACCTCTAGTTAGTGATATGCGAGGTTTTTGTATCACAAAGCACAGTCTAGAGGTCGGAGAAGTTTTGACTTGGTTTTGTAAACCAACGGTCATCGGGAGAGGGTCTCACAGCACAAATTAGAGGGTATCACTGCATGGGGATACCACTAAAGAAGAGGATTGTCTGTACCCAGGTCGATCTGTGTATTGACACCGGTATTTCCATCCTCGTGTATCCCAATTCCTTGTCGGAATACTCGCTGAATTTCACGAAACCAGCTCACACGTCCGTCACTCCTACAGCATTGGCACAAACTAAAACATTTATTATCCATTTTAGAGAACATGTTTAGATATCCCGATAGTTAGGTTGAGTTTTCCATGGATGTTGTATTTTATGCTGACAAATTTACAGCTTTTAAGCGTTACTGAGCGATATTCGAGATGTTTTAGTTGGTGACGGCACAGATGAGCTCCTTGCAACAACTTGTTTTGGCTGGTATATGCTTTGCAGGATGAATGGCTGATGGAAGTTAGCGCTTTCGACAGCAAATATTTTGGTACCACCAAAATGGTACACCCCTGAGATGGGAATGCCCTGAAATTGGAATAATTTTGCCGTTTCCGACGCTATGACAATTGAGTTTTTCATCTGTTTTGTGAATTCCGGCCAAATTTGGCGATCTGGGGCGATTCTATACTCAAGTCAAAACCGATCCATACAAATGCAAGGAATCGCTACGGTAGAACAGTAACCTCTCGCCTAAGTGCGACTCGCAGGTAATGAGTGGTTATCTTCCTAGGGTAGGTGTGTCTGAACTTGGCTGCACTAAGAGCCGTTCTTAGCCCATCCAAAATGGTGGATTTCGCGCTAGTGGCCCAATGAAAATGCTAGAAAACATGTGCTAGTGGACGCCATATGTGTCCACTAAAGTGGAATCAGAACCACGTTCACTGATATCCGCTCGAGCGGTGGACGTGGACGGAGGGTGGACGGGAGAGATACATCCCAGCAAACGGGATAGATTTAGACGCAACGCTTTGCAAGGTCAAGCTCATTCTGTTTTTTAACCGCCTTCGAGATACACAATCCCCTCAAGCTCCTCAAGCTCCTCAACCTTCGTTTCGCTATGACAACCGCACCTCAGGTAGCAACCGGATGTGATCAGGATTCTTCCTGTCAAAATGAAGCGTTGGGGTCAGCAGATCTAGCAGCCGAACAAAGCTCGAAGGAGAAATTCTAAACGTCCGCTCGAACATTCGTTCTTCAGCAGCATCTTGATCTCTTTATCGGGTTTCACTCGATGGCGCGAGAATCGCTTTCCTTTGTAGGAAAGGCAACATCAATGCTATGATCACTTTAGATTTGTTCTGGCCGCGAATGCGGCGGACAAAAGCGATGTCATCAATGCTCGAACTCATGGAGAAACTATTTGGTTCTGATGATAAAGAACTCCAGAACCACACTTATGTAGTATTGTTAGATGTCAACCCTCCCTCCTCAAACTCTGATCCACCAAGCCGTCCACAACGGTGTCGCTCATTCTTAGCCAAACTGTGTTAAAACCGGTGCCTTCCACTAAAGACGACCATCCACCAACGAGTTTGGCTAAGAAAGGGCCTAAGTGGCGGAGACGGCGCCCCCTGTGGGGATGGCTCATCGTGGATAGCTAAAACCAACTATACATCACATTTTGCTTGAAAACGTAAAATATAATTCTGAGCGAAAACAGAGCGCTGTAGGGGCACCATGGAGCCACCGGGGTTGCAAGAGGGGTTAGATGAGAGTGCACATGCGACGCTGGATCGCTGCCGCAAGTCGAGACCCTCCAATACCATTCGAGCGTACGCCCCGAAGCAGCGAGAGTTTAAGGCATGGTGTGATTGAAAGGGTTTTTACGAAACTACACGCTACCAAGTTACGGCAGCTAAGATGCATCTTTTTCTGCAAGAATAAGTGGTAGATCGAGAAGTTCGTGTTAAAAATTCGAAGCATAAAGTTGGCGTTGCTACTGTGGAGATGTACGTGAATGCAATCTCTGATCTGTACAGCGACCAACAAATTCGAGGCGCAAATGCGCATTCACAACCTCGTAACCGGCTCATCAAAGCATTGCTGTCATCTTTAAAGCGCGAAAAGCATGATAAGAACAAACGTGAGTACGTGGATCGTGGAGTTGGGTCTTTGCTGGATGAATACTGTACCACAGATGACTGGTTTCAATCTCAACACTGAAAGTGACTTGCGCAACCGAATGAGTCATTTTTTGTGCCATGCTTGTTTATTAAAGGTGGCTCCTAACGACGCCATGCCATGGCGCGTCGCTTCATCGTCGGTGGCACAGCTGGCACTTGTTTGATAAAAGCGAGAAGTGACACAAAGTGCCACATCCGGAAATTTTACGGTAATGTAAGGAAACACCATAGAGGAAACATGCCTCTTCGTGCAAAGGAAACGTGGCTCGATCTACCGGCAAGCGCTCAGCCGCTGCCTGTATCGCGACAACCAGCACACGCAAGCGAGTCCAAGGCCGGCCCAGTCGCCTCATTGACTCCTTCACGAGCCACCCAGAGGCTTGCAACAGCACCCGCGATTGTATCTACGGGACAGGTTTTGGCTTCAACCTCGGTGTTAGCTGCGTTTAACCGACTATCGACCATGGTATTATCGCGCCCAGCGCTGTCGTGACCGGCGAGCCCAGCACCCTCTCGGCCAGCGTGCCAAACACTGTTGTGGCTGGAGCGTCCAGCACCCTTGTGGTTGGAGCTTCCAGCACCCTCGTGGCTGGCGCACCCATTACTCTCTCGACCTACGAGGGCATCACACGCTCAAATCTGGAAGTACTCGATGCTATTGATGATGCGCTTGGATCCGAATCTGAGGTTGAGTTGGCTGCTGGCCCGACAGTTGGGACTTATTTGGCGCCTGCTTCTTCGGTGACCACTGCTTTGGCATCTGCTGTAAACCATCGTGCGGATACTTCTGCTGCTACCGAGCAGCATGTTCGTGTGGATAATTAGACAGTTAAGAATCCTGGATGTATTGTCGCTCCTACAAGAAACGAGTACGAGGCGTGGACTGTTGCGCAGCTAAGAAGGAGTGTACGGAAAGGAAATTCCGCCTTGGCAGGAAGATTAGCAAAGCTGAGCAGATTCGTCATTTAAAAGCTCATGACGCGGCTCGCCGAGCGGTCCAGTCGACCGTTGATGATGAAATGTTGGTGGAGCCAGGCCTCCGAAAGACTAAGCACGGCTGCTTACGGCTCCTGAACATCCATTTCTCGGATCGTTTGCTATGCGTCTTGCTTCAACGGATGACGCAGCGACTCGCGCACAAATTGAAACTGGTAAATTCAACGGCAAAACCTCCTTTTGGAGGGAAGTAGCAGAAGAATACTGCATCAACTCCACTGACTACAACGGTCTCTTTGCTGATGATGACACTCGCTACGATGGAATTGATCCTTCCGTCATTGTGAAACACGACACGGCTAGACTCTATGACGTGTGAAAGAAGGTAAATTCTAAATACGTGAAAACCTTTGCACGGTTCATCGTATCCGGCCAGAACTCTGACGACTTCTACGACTTCTACGACTTCTGCCATGGTAACTTGGAAGCTGCGTATGTTCGATAGTGCGTGAAGGTGAGGCCTGAGCTAGAAACGTATGTTAAGGGGGCATGTACGAGAACGACGAGATTGATTCAATGAACTTGAACGGGATCAGCAGAAGCGTTTCTGTGAGCAAACCGGCAAAGTGGCAGGAATACCTCATCAAGACTATTAATCGGATGGACGACATTGTGGTTGGAACGCAGTCAATCGCGGCGCCCGTAGCAAAAGGTGACGACTCTTGCAGGAATCAGGACGAAGCCGTGCTAATTTCGCGCATCGCAAAGATGCAGCAACTGATTGATCAGGTGAAGGAAATCCAACGCAAATCGGAATTTAACGGAGAAGTCGACGTAACACTGGAGAGAAGCCTCGAACTTTACTCCCAGCGTCTGCTGCATTACGAAAATCGACTGGCAGCTCTGAATTAATTTCGTAGTCGTTGAAGACGGCTTTATTGCCGTGTTGAACCTGACACCTAAGTCTGCAGTGAGGTCAGGAAGCATTCTATCGCCATACAGCAAACGTTTCATATTGGTTACGAAAAAACATAGCGTGGGTCCTAAATGCAAGTTCAATTTTGCTGCTTCTCTCTCGTTTGTCTTACTCGGTTGTGTACTGGGCGATCAATCGTATTGCGTTCAAGAAGCCCTACGATAGCGTCCGAATCCACGAATGATAGGTGTCTGTGTCGATGGCTAGGTCGGATGAGTCGTACAGACTCCGATATCGCGAGGAATCTTTCGGGGCAACAGTAAAGTCTGGCGGTGCATCTGCTCTTAATGCCATCTCTTCCATTCCTTCGACTAAGTCCTCATCAACTTCCCATTCTCCTGAAGCCGACGATTGATGCACCAGTTGTGCAATAGGCACGCAGCTAAAATTGTTCACGGCACTCTTGAGAAACTTATCTCCAATGGTGCCTTGAAAACACGCCACTTACAAACCAGTAGTCCGAAAGCCATCTCAATCCTTATGCGAATCTGACTGAAATGGAAGTTGCTGTCACGCGCTACCGTAGAAACTCGTGGCTTTGGAAACGGGGTCAGGACTTGGTTTGAGTTCGTGTAGGCGTTGTAGGCAACAACATACAGTCAGCTCGGCAGCGTATTAACTTCTTGTGCTAGTCGCCGCTTTAAAATGCTACGGCGTCACCTGTACCACCAGGACTGGAACAAGTCACTGCCGTAAAGCGACTTAGATGGTCGCAACAAGCCTGTACATTTACTCCGTAGCGCTGATAATGCCCATAGAAAAATGACCGCACCCTTGACACTTCCTTCCTTCTTGGCACCTGAATGGGACACAGCCACCCATCAATGACACCTATACATCCTCTGATGACGTTAGAGTTGCTGAGTTTTCTAAACGCCTTTGCAGCACAACGTTGAGCTTGATGGAGTCTGGAAACTGCAGGCTTAAATCTGGATGCTCGATTATCGCATCGACAACCTGATGTATGGAAGCGTAAAACGCCGAAACACTCACGCCGCTATTAGCGCGAATGTCATGATACGAGCTACCGCTAAGCCAGCGTATGCACATCTGCAACTTGTTCATGTGGGTGATAGATTTGATCCCAGTTCGATTGCGAGAGTGCAGCTCGTCGACGGGCAGATAAGACTACAACTTTGCAGCCAGCATCATGAACGAATCGTACGACATCTTGTAGCACTTGTGGAACTCGCCTTCGTCGACGAGAAGTCGCGCTCGGCCGTCCCAATCCAGTCGAACACGCTGAAGACATCTTTGACGCGTGTTGTGGGCAGAACGAATACAAGCAGAAGAAGAATCAACGCCACAGGGATGATCGCGTCTCCCTTGGCCATAGAAGTTTTCTCACAGTATATTAAGGAACACTCGGTTAATTACGAGCGTGGCAGCATGGCAAAGGCAACTTCGCTGGCACGATGGATTTGCCCGACGTGGCTCATGCACCCTATCCCTCAAAATAGTGATCAATCAGATCTGCTTTTTTGCCATGGCATGGCATGGCGTCGTTAGGAGCCACCCTAAGGGGAGAGTCTGCTCGCAAACTTGAGCTGCCTGACCTGTTTAGCGTGGATTTGGAGCACGAAGGATACACCGACTGCGCGCACTTGTAATGATTTTGACCAAGGTAAGACAAACCAGTATGGTCGTCGTGAATTTGGCTCATGTATTTGACATTGTAACGTCGAGGATTGCCCAGTTGGTGCGCTCTGCTTGTATTTCTTTTCAGATGGAGTGCGACAAAAGAAACCATCCCAAACTTTCTTGAGCCTGAACAATGGTACGATAACAAAGTACTTAAGTCAGGAAAGGATACCACAACTCCATTGACATATCGGGCGCATTATGACGCTACTTATGAAGCATTCTCTGCTCTCGGAATGCACTCGAAGGCGAAAACACACGCTGCTCGCGGATCAGGATCCAGGATGGCCGAGCTAGCTGGAGCAACAGAGTCACAAATTCGACGTTTAGGGCGATGGAATGCTAGGGGTGTTACCTGACTGCATTACCACGAGATGCCATGCGTTCACTGGCTGGGTTCTCATCTGACCGGCGGGGCCGCCACCCTCCACCGCCAGCACGCCTTCATGCTGGTGCGCAGCCAGCAGCCTCCACAGCCATCACGCCGTCGTTCTCGTGCGCGGCCAGCAGGGCCGTCACCCCTCCACAACCAGCTCGCCTTTGTCCTAGTGTGCGGTCACCATTTGTCTGAGTGCTGAATGCCGAGGGGATAAAAGTCAGGTACTGTGTGGAACAATACCATCGGTTATCCGGAAGTACCCAGGTTATTTGAGGGACGGGGCGGTGACGAGGCAGGACGACAGCAGGGACGACGTCCCCTGACAACTTCCGATAATTACATCTATTCAACCAATCGGCCCTGAATTTTTTGAGTAGAACCCACTAAACAAATAATTACATATTTTTGGCAGGTGTTCGGACCCACGATCCGGGTATGGTCCGGGATTATTCCAGCATTTTAAGAACCTCCATTTATCGATTGAACCATACGGGGAAGATACGACCGAGGACGAGGTAGATACTAAATTATACGACGACCTCTTTCTGAAAATTTCAGCGCATAGCCATACTCCGAGTGTCGTACACGCCCAAACCCTCTGCACGAAACAGCTCAAACCATTACCACTGCATAACGCTGCCACAAACGCTAATCTCAACAAAAAATCAAAACCCGACCCACCCCAGATTTAACCCCTCCAAACCGGTGTGCTGCATCCTTCAGTTTAAGGTTTTGGCTTATGCTGCATATATGCAGCATAAGCCAAAAAGCTTGACATTTGTATGACTGTATTTTTCTCGCCAGGTGGCATACAAAGTTTAAATAAGATGTGGCTCGTTTCTGTTCAGTGACAGCTCTCGATCACATTAGAACGGGAGGGGTAGGCCATCGAAGTTTGAGTATTTCAAAAATGATGTTAGTGAGTTCTGTGCATGCATATCATGCCATTTCCAAGGTAGCAGTTACCGACGTCGCTCGCTGCCACTCATTCGAGAATTTGCGCGCTGGGACCCAAGCTGACTTCTTGCAGATAGAAAGACTATACAAATGGTGCGTGGTATTCTATGATGCTCTGCTGTGCTGCTATAAGAATCTAACTTGTATGCGCTTAGGTGTGGGTGGAGTAGTCGTCGGACGCGAGCACGCGCCCAAGCGTTCTGCGCGCGAGTTTCCTGTTTCTCACGCCGTATCAACTCTCCGTTTGACGGCAAGCACTGGAATTTTTATACCGACCTCACCAGACTGTGGAAGAGATGAGTGACATCGAAGCTGATATGTTGCATGTCCTGCTGCATCTTATGCTGTATATTGTGTTGCAACTTATGCTGAATGTTTGTTGTAAATTATCCTGCATATTGTGTCATATGTTGCGCTGCATGTTGTGCTGTATGTTATGCCCAATTCAGTACGAACGGTTTGGTTGTTTTGTATGGTATATACGAGGTAGATGTTCAAGCAAGAGGAGCACTGCGAGCTAACTACTTGCGATAGTGAAGGCATGCTGTGTGGCGTGCTGTGGAGAGCTGTCCAATCTTGCAGAAACGACCGGCGTGTGCGGTTCTCGCACAAGTCGGTATTGGTTATAATGCGCCTTCAGCGGACGACTTGTGCAGCTGCACGACCTACTTGCAATTATTCAGCAATCAATATAATATAAATACTTTGAAAAACACTATCAACATTTCGTTTTGTTCTCAGACTCAGCACACTCATCTTCCTGTAACGGGGCGTTCCCCGTTACAAAAGTAAGTACACACCACAGTCCGATTGACGGTGGCGTGGCGCTATGTCATTGGCCAATAGTCGCCCGTTTAGGTACATATTAGCCAATTAGCGTGCAGCACCCCAATTGGTGGCCGGCAGCTAACCTAGGCTTAAGTTCGGTTTTGCGACCGAAGCTAAATATCACTCAGAGTTAATTTTGATTCTAAACCAACGGGTCTTGATCTTAAGTCCCAAGACGGTGCTTTCTCAACACCCAGCGAAAGCTTATGTAACGGCACGCTTTGGCTCCGTTACACCTTGTAGCACTTTGTAGTATTTCCAACGACCACGAACGATGAGCGCGGCGACGATCGAAGGAACGTCAGGGACACACTGGAACATAAGCAGTTCCCCACCTGACGCTATTCGAGTGGGGGGCTTCACTGCCTCTCACAGATCTCCGGCGAAGCAGTGATCACGGCACTGCTGTCATCGGGGTCGGAACAACAACAACGCCTTGCAGCTCAAGAGTTGATGGCGCGCGAGCTTGCGGACGCACGCCTGCGAGCGACAACTCCCGCGCAGCCGAAGATGGACAAGGCCGACATCGTCAAACTCGATGTCTCGAGCTACAACGGCGATGGCACCAAGCGCATGGCACTGAACCGCTGGTTCTGCGAAGTCGATATGGCTGTCTCCGCGCGACAGCTCTCGTCTCAGTTTGCCCAGATCGATTTCTTGATGTTGAAACTGTCGGGCAAAGCCAAAGAATGGGCGCTCGGTCGCCGTGTTGCAGATCCGTCGTGCTTCACAACGATGGACGAACTCAAGGATGATCTGCGGCTCGCTTTCGAGCCGCCTCAAGACGAAGATCAGCAGCGGACGGTCTTCATGTACCTGAAACAGGACAAGCTGTCGATGAGAGACTATATCCAGCGCGCTCGTCATCTGGTGTCATGCATCTCGGATAACCCGATCAACATGACGACGCAGGTTTCATGTCTTCGTGACGGGTATGAACGCTGGCTTCCAGCGTTTCTACTTGACGCGCAAGCCTGCCGCATCATTGGAAGAGGCCTTTGCTACGGCGCTCCGTGAAGACTACAGCGTCACGGCCTCCCGAGCATTCCTGTCGTCGGCTCCACATGACGACAACGAGGCGGCGCCGAGGAGATCGACGCGATTGAGTCGAACTCGGCGCGCCAATAAACGTCGTCCTCGGCTTCGGGCCGCGGACGTGGCTGCGGCGGCTTCAGTGGACAGCAACTCATGCTGTGCTATTATTGTCGCAAGCCTGGTCACCGCGCGGAAGTGTGCCGCTCCCGGCTCCCGTGCTCGCCACCGTCGAGGAATTCGACGATCCTGTCTACTTGAGACAGCCAAAAAACGGAGGCGACCAGCAGGCGCGGGCGCCCTACTGGCAGAGGGAGGGTTTGAGTTCCTTGGTAACGAAACCTCCTCCTAGCCCCGCTGTGCTGTACGCACAGCTGAACGCTACCACCTCCAGCAGCGACAAGAGACTGATCATCCTCAGTCTCTACGTATCGGGCGCTCGGCGTCCCATCTGTGCCCTGCTGGATTCCGGCGCAACGAACAACTTTGTTTGCGCCGAGAGCCTCTCAGTACTACCGAGAGGCCTGTGAGTCTGTGCAGGACCCGGCTCAATGATTGTCAAGTACGCAAACGGTAAGCCGCGGCAGCTGCCGCGACGAAGTGTCAACTTCGCTTACTCGTTTGATGCCTTCTACGGGGATGACGAATTCCTCGTGATCGAATTGGGTGGATCCTTCGGTTGCGTCTTCGGGGTGCCGTGGCTTTCACGGCATCAGCCGAACGTCGACTGGCTGAATCGTACAGTCCGACCTCGTGACATCAACGTCGATGCGGTGCTTGCGTTTCTCTGGTCGCCCACCAACAACAACCTTTGGCCACACGTTGCCGTCATGGACCCCGACTCCATGACACGAAGAGAGCGATGGCCCTTCGTGCGCAGTGTGTAACAGTGTCACGTGTACCGACTCTAGATCGCAGTGGCGACATCGATCTGTCCATGGCCAGTGCCCAGGAACGCGAAGGAAGTCCGACAGTGGCTTGGGCTTGCGAATTATCTGCACAAGTATACGAAGAACTTCGCGGCGATGGTTCGTCCTCACCCTCAGCTGCTGAAGAAGGACGCAGAATGGTCCTGGACCTCGACAGAGCAGACGGCATTTGACGCCGTCAAAAGCAGCATGGCCTCAGCGCCAGTGCTGGCGCTCCCCGACCACGACAAGGCTTTCCACGTCGTGTGCGACGCAACGACTTCGCCATCGACTGCGCTCTGATGCCGTTCGATGACGAGGGTCGCGAACGCGTCGTTAGCTATCAGTCACGACAGTTAAAGCCGACGGACGGAACTACCCGGTCCATGACAAGGAATTGCTAGCGATGCGCTATGCACTCGTCAAATTCCGAGTGTACTTTCTCAGTTCGCTTTGTATAGGGATCATGCCTCGCTACGTACGGCAACGAAGAGTCCGCATCTGTCACCGCGCATGGCGCGGTGGCTCTCGTTCTTCGCCGAGTACAACTTTGTCGTTCACTACAAGCCGGGAAAATCGAACATCCTCGCCGACGCGCTTTCGCGTCGGCCTGATTACGACCCATGGTCGGGGTCGTTTCCAGCACACGATTGTGATGATGATGATGATTGCGCGATCTGCTTGGCGTCGGGCGTCAACGCAGTCTCCGTTCACGCCGTCGGAACTCTGCGGGAGCAGATTGCGGACGCGTATGTCACGGACGCGTTCTATTCCGGTGTCATTACGTATCTCCGTGATCCCTCCGAAAAGGCGCTGCGCCGTCTGACGACGCCTATGCGCGTGATCGATCGCGCGCTACAGCTTCGACGGTGATCAGCTATATTACGGCATCGATCGCGATGACCCTCCTGGGGTCGGCGTGCCATGCGACGACGATGTCTGCGCACAGATCCTTCACGAGTATCACAACAGCCCGAGTGGTGGACACCTCAGCCGCGAGAAGCCCTACGTCGCGCTCTCGCGACTTCTACTGGCCCCACATGTACAAGTGGGTCCGCACGTGGGTTCGTTCCTGTGAAGCGTGCCAGAGTGTGAAGCCGGAACCTTCGTCGCAGGCTCCGCTGCAACCCCTTCCTGTGGCTGCTGACGCGTGGAAATCCGTCAGCATGGACTTCATCTTCGGGCTGCCAGCTGATGCCCGCGGTCGCACGGGCATTCTCGTGTTCGTCGACCGATTCACCAAGATGGTGCATCTTGCTCCGGTTTCCGCTACGGTGACGGCGGAAGAGTCCCCCGCGATCTTCGTCGACGTCGTGTTTCGGCATCACGGCCTACCGTCCGACATCGTTTCGTATCGTGATCCCCGCTTCACCTCAGCCTTCTGGACGCGCTTTTTCCAGTTGCTCGGCACGCGGCTGCGTATGTCCTCAGCCGCCCACACCGAGACCGACGGCCAGACGGAGCGCGCGAATCGCGTGCTCGCAGACGTGCTTCGAAGCTACGCCACTTCGTACGCGTCATGGAGCGAGTTCCTGCCCATGGCTGAGTTCGCATTGAACAACGCAGTGCACGCGTCCACAGGGTTGATGCCATTCTACGTCAACAACGCGCGTCACCCGCGCGTTCCAGCATCACTGGCTGTGGCGGCGCCCACAGCAGCGCGTGATCCTCAGTCTGGTGGGGAGAGACCCCGCCTGTTGCGGCGTCGATGACGACTTCCGGTTCAAGTGGCTTCGGTTCAAGCGACGACCCAAGCATCAACGCGCTGACGGAGGGACGGCGCAGACTCTGATCAACCTATCAGCGTCGACACGGGCGACAGTCGTCCCCGTACGCAGACAAGCGAGGACGGAAGAACATGGAGAAGACCGCGTTCTTCTCCATGTTCTTCCGTCCTCGCTTGTCTGCATTATCCTTCTGGTTGTCGACGGACAATGCAATGGCGTCACGTACGTAGCGAATCTCATGAACGCATGATCCCATAGTCCTAGGATCATGCGTTCTCCCTTTCACCATCTTGCTCGGACAGCCACTTCTTGCTGCAGCGGCAGTCCATAGTCCGCCACGTACGTGACGCCATTGCATTGTCCGTCGACAACCAGAAGGAGAATGCAGACAAGCGAGGACGGAAGAACATGGAGAAGTTCAAGATTGGAGACCGCGTAATTTTATCGGTCACGGGCATTGCAGCGAACGCCGTGACGAACTTAGGAGCAAACAAGTTGCTCCCGCGCTACATTGGACCATTCAAAATTGGCGCCGCTCTCGGCGACGCCTACGTGCTCGGCATTCCTACAACGATGCACCTTTATCCTACGTTCTACATCGGCCGACTCAAGCGTTACCATCCGGCAACTGTCCCGAGCGAGGAGTCGCAGCAGAGTATGGCTGCGACGAAGCGGACGCCTTCGACTCCTGTTCCGCATTCACCGGCTGATTACGCGGCGCTCGCGCCTTCATCGGCGCCGGATGCTTCGACGCCCAACCAACCTCGTGGCGCATCTCGAGGAACGGCGCTTATACGCCTCATGCGACTGCTCGATCCTCTGCAGTCGCTCCGCTTGGCGGACCACTTCATCCCGAAGATGCTCAGCTTCTTGCTCAGCCTCGAACGCGCGGTCGGTCGCCATGTCAACCTCGACCCCTAAGAGTCCGAGACGTCCAAGACTGTTCGGCGCCGGAGGTGCCGGCGCCGGCGGAGCCACGATCGGCACAGCAGCACGCGGCGGCGTCTGTAGCGGACCCATGCTCGGCGGTTGCCGCGCAGCAGCAAACAGCGGCGTCTGCGGCGCGGACACCAACAGATATACCGGCGATTCCCGGACATCATCTGAGCCCGAGCGTCGTGGCGAGGCCCCCACGACGAGTGGCTTTCAGCGTGATGGCCCTCCCGATAGCGCTGAAACTCAGCGCTGAATCGTGAACCACCTCATCGAACACCGCGACCGCTCGCCCAGTAGCCCCGGTGTTTCTCGCCGCGCCAGTACCATTCCGCATTCCCGCGAGTATCGTGTTCGCTGGCTCGGCTTCCATCCCAGTGAGGATACGTGGGAGCCCCGAGTCAGCTTGATGCTCGACGTTCCGGATTCGGTGGCGGCGTACGAGGCCGCCCTCTCTCGGCCTCCGGCTGTCGCGTCGTCGTCCAGCTCTGCGGTGCTTCGATCGGATCCGTCGCATGCGCAAGCGCGGGTTCATCACCCACGCGCCTAGCCGGGCGAGCGCGCGCTCGTACCATCCGATGAGAAGGGATCGCAGGATGCTGTTTTGAAAAAAGAGCCTCGTTCAGCGAAGATATGAATCCAGGCATAGTGCACAAGGTCGCAGGGCCCAATGTGTTATCGGAACCGCGAGACCGCCGCGCCACTCACTATCCACTTATTCAATGCAGTCACAGACCGCGCGCAGCGACTGAGCCAATCTGTCGGCAGTGAAATTAACTGCGCCATCCCACTCTGCAGATCATTTCGCTACTGGTCCCAGGGTGGACACGGCCGAAAACTAAGTGCAGGACAAGCCAAGGTTTGCGAGCTGGTCAGCGAGCTGTTGAACTGGTTAAATCAACTGGGCTCGTTTGCACCACCCACACGGACACGATGTCGCACGACGGGAAAAAGATTCACTCTGTCCACTTGGCAAACATGGCGTCTGAAGATGGACCACAGTACTTGCGTCGAAGATGCAACTCGAACCATGAGAACGATGACTCACTCTTAGCAGCAAGACACCTTTTATGGGTCGACATACACACCAACTGAATCGGTAGTCAAAATTGAAAAAATATGTCTGCGTAAGACATGACGGGCTACACAGGATCACACCTCCTTGCACGGCATGACTAAGACTTGATCGGAGACATCACGCACACACCAAGCCTCCACAAGTGGTCCTTGGTTGATTTACTCGGCGCAAGCGTGATAGTCAACGTTCGCTCGGACTTCTTCGAGGTCTCAGTTCGCTGTCGAGGAGAAGTCTAGAAGGGATAGCTTGGCGGATCGTCAAGGACAACATGATCTTGATCCGAGGTATCGATCTGCTTCAACCAGGACAATCCCTCCGCAAGCCCGCTAATCATTGGCAAAGTCCTCGTGCGCAGACAAATGGCAAAATCGACGCGTAATAGATCGTGGTCGTGTCCGGGCAATGAAAGGGACAAAACGGGTGATGAAGACAATGGGCGCCTTCCAAAACCTGACATAGACCGTTTTATGTGAATTTTTGTCACGTTTAATGCTAGGGATAGGGTAGCAACAGCCGCCTGCGCCAACGGGTGCCAAAATCCGCCAACCAGAACCTGCATCAAACCGGTATTCTGTCCCAGTACTTTTGTCTTTATTCTAGATTTATTGGGGTTTGAGTATGCCTGTTTTGTAGGAGACAAAATTATAAGGACAAATTTTGATTTTCCAGCTGCCAAAATTCAGGATCCGGTTGGGGGCGAGGATTTTTGACGACGTCTCTGCACGACGCTTGCAAGAAATGGACGACGAGTTGTTCCTGATCATGTTCTGCCGGCGTGTGCGGACGGGACGCAGAGCCTCTGCTGAGCTGCGGGACCTGCGGCGTCGGCTCCACGACGAACTGCTTCGTGTTGAGCGCCAACGGCTACTCCGAGTGCGCCACTACCTGACCACGGACTGCCTGCCTCGTGCGGAGGATGCGGATTGGATGAGTGTGTGGCGCAATGGCACGGACCTGAACTTCATTAACCTAACGAGTCTAAGTCGGTGAGGGCAGTCTACGTTTTACGTGGGTGTCGTAGTCGGGGCCCTGACTTTACGTAACTATCTGCAGATCCGCGTTTCATCAGCTCCTGGGGAGGTTTGCAGATTTTTACCAGATGCCGTCTCCTAGCACGAAGGGGGGCGTCCTCCCCGGCTGAAGCACTTGCATCAAATTCTGGGGCTGCTGCTTGTGTACTATGTTGGCTCCATGCAGAACAGCCAGCTGTGCGTGACCTTTGGAGCCCCACCGCCTATCGTGAGCCGCGTAATAAACGCTGCTGAGGAAGCCTTATCTTGCGCTTTAGCGGGCTTTGCCCCGGCGCACCGCGTGGCCTACAGTGCAGAGGCAGCGGGCCATGGCTCGTTTGTTGGCCTGAAGCAGCCGATGCTGCAATTTTCATGGGGCTTCCTCGACGGGAAGAATTTTAAGGTGTAGTGTCAAGGATTTTTTTATTTTACGGGGCGGGACTGAACTAGAGTTGTGCTTGTGGACATGTCCTGCAGCCCTCGGTCGCTAACCTCCAGAACGCGTACTATAACGGGTGGTTGCATGCAGTATACGTCACAGGAACATTGTGTTTCAGCACGGACGGCCTGATAGTGTGGACGAAGCATAACTGCCCAGGCAGTTGGAACGACTCCGAGAACTGCCTGGAGCTGAGGGACAAGCTGTGTGACGAGGAGTTGTGTCCCGACCAAAGATACGGGCTCGTGGCGGACAGTGCTTTCCCCTGTTCTGGTCTTATGACAGGACGCATTCTTACTCCGCTGAAATCGGGTGATCTTGGGAGGTTGCTGCCGTCCGTCCGTCCTGCAGCACGGACGATCTCGACGGCCGTGACCAAGGTCCGGCAGGCCGCTGAGTGGGGAGTTGGCTCAATAGAGAAGGTCTACAAGCGTTTGTTGCTCCCTCTTCCGCCAGACAAGACAAAGAGAGGACGGCGTCTCGAGAACCTATTTAGGCTAACCAACTACCGAGTCAGGACGGTCGGGATCAGCCAGATCCGCACAACTTTCCTTTATGGTCCTCAAGACAACGCGTGAGGTTAGAATGTCGGTGTGTATATAAAGCAAGAGCGGGCTAAGTAATTCAAAAGACGCGAACAGCATAATCATTTGTTCATGTCGTTGGCGAGCTTCTGCGCGGTCCAATTCAAGGCGCTGGTCGAAACGCCGACGATCTTCTTCACGGTCCTTATTGCGCTCTTCGCGTTGCAGTTTGGCCTCTTCCAATTCGATGCGTCTGCGAGATTCGGCGGCAGCTAGCTCCTCGCGTCGCGCAAGCTCTTTTTCATCTCGCTCTCGTCTCTCTTGAGCTTCTCGCTCCTCCCGCATCTCATGACGCCGGGTCTCCTCCAAGGCAGCCTTGCGCTCTGACTCTTCCCTGTAAAACAGGAGCATTGGCATCATTTCATTACGGGCGGCGGAGTCCTTGGTTTCGGCGGCGGTTAGCTCTCGTTCGAGGTCTGAGAGCTTCCTGTTAGCCCTAGTTCTCTTCAATTTGTTGTAGGTAGAATCCCCAGGAGTCATCGACGACTCGCCTGGAGTCGTGCGCGCCAGTTTGTCAATGTTGTCTCTAACGGTGCGCAGGTCTTGCCCACCTAGGCGTGCTAGCGTCACTTTGAGTGCCTTGTTCGACTTCTGCTCGAGGTCGTCAGCTTCGGCCTTCGCTGGGTCCCGAGTTAATCGTTCTCCGTGAGGTGATGCCACTGTCGGCAGGAGCCTTCGCTTCTTTCTAGACTGAGTCGCTGTGGATGGCGTGCTGACAGATGCCGTTGGTGTCGACGCAGATGCCAACACCTCCAAAGGGGCAGCACTCAGTTAGAAGCAGCTGCCGTAGTTAGCGACTCCAATCGTGCGCGACTCTGGGCGCCCGAAACGCCAGGTCCTGATGAGGTCGACGGATCGGTTGTCGCGTTGCTATCCCCTTCGCCCAATGAAGGTGAGAGCTCGTCAGTGTTTACCGAGGCCTCAGACGAATCGAAGAGATCAAGATCGGCCGCTGTCTGGGCATCTAGAGTTCCATGCCTTGTGATAACGGTGCCGACGAGCGCAGGTGGCACCGTTGTTTGATCGCCTGCCGCTCCAGCGACCGCGTTGGTAGAGGATGTCCGGTCTTGTGATCTTGGCTCGACGTCTTGCGGTGCAAGAGGTTGCTCTTCGATAGAGGCCTCGCCATCGTCCTCCTCCTCCTCGTCATCCGAGGGGAAACGCGACCCCGCCGACCCTGTCTTAACTGCTTCCTGGACGGCGCTTACGACTTCTGCATCGTCTCGACCATCGTCAACTCCGTCGTATGAGGTCTTACTCCCAGCCACCCGATCCATCTCGACGTGTATCTATTTGGCGCGCTCGACAGACTTGGGCATCTCGCCCGAACCTGTGGGCTTCTTGGCGTTCTACAGGGCTTAAAATTTTCGATGAAGAGACTCCGAGTCTCGCTCAGGCCACGTCTCCTCCCAAAGTTTGTTGTAGTATACGCCAGCCTTGTCCCACTGATTCTTGCCGAGGGGTTTAAAGACCGCAGCCACTCCATTTAGGAGGGCCATCTCTTCCTCGGAGTAGTTTACGTATCCGCTTTTGCGGCCCTACGGCCCCGACAACAATCAACAAACTCTTTGTCAGCGCCTTCTCCCTTCCCTTCACGTGGCACTAGGGAGTAGTAGACCGGCTTACCTTCCCCACCATGGCGGCGTCTTGGACAGCTAGCTGCTTGCAGGTAGTCTCCGTTTTCTGCTAGAAGCTCGAATGAAGAGTCAGACGCGAATCACGAAAAAACCTTAACATTAAAGTAACTACATGTTTGTATGCATAACGGAAAAAACACACATGGGTACACACTGCTGGCCTTCAACCACAAGTCTCACGGTCCTGCTTGGTCCTGGAGATGACGGTGCTGGCAGCCCCACCATCCACACTTGCAGAGAAACCAGAGAGAGTCCCCGTAGGAGACTGTCACTTCATCGCCTAGAAAAACATCGCGGATCGTCGCGCACACGACGGTCAGATGTTCACCGACTTGCACTTCGTGGAAATGGGCGTTATGGTGGCAGTGGTGGTTCACGAACCGCATCCGCCCTCCGCCCCACAACGCGTCAATTCCCACACTGTCTCCTTCAGTCGATAGCGTATCAAGCTGCATTCGGTAGCCACCATTGACAGCCCTGTTGGTGGACGCCTGACCAAAGCGTTGGAAGTCCCCGTAATATTGCTCGATGACAGTACCAGCCGATATACTCCCAATACTGAAGACGTCAAGCTCGAAAGTCAGATCGTGACGTCGTAGCTCCAATAATTTTCATCCTCGCGAAGCGCATTGCTGCATTCGCCCTTGAACACGCAATTGGCCTCGCAGCAGTACCGGTTCCGTCTCGCGTTGGCGCAAGTTTGCGCGTTGCACGGAGTTGTGCAATTACACGGACGACCGACAGGCTTGGTCGTGAATTCGATGTTCCTTGGATTACGATGTTCTAGGAGAACGCGCACGTTGGCAGGCCAGGACGCCCGCTTCCAGTGCTCGAGGTCGGGTACAGTCCCAGTCGTATAGAGCTGCACAAAGCCCTGCGAGCCGATAGAGTCGACGCTAGCTACAGTTGCCTCCGACTCTTGGGTTGATGGCAGAGACAGTACGTCCTCCGTGCACATACTGATTCCATCCTCGGCGGTAAGGCTGGACGAAGTAGAGAGACCCGCGCAAACCCTGTCAGAAACTTGAATGGACGACTCGAAGCTCATGTATCCAGAGCTCGGCGACCTCGAAACGACAGTTGTCGCCTGGGAATTGGCAGGGGTGTCAGGTCGAACTCAACAGGATACGTGTTAGCAGCAGAGTCGTGAACAGAAACAGGGGCGTCCAACGCTTGATTATGGCGCTTGGTCGCCTCATTACACGAGCAGACATCGATGCCGTCCTCGAGCTCAAACGCGAAACTCGACAAGGGCTCGGCTTGAATTAGGGCGGCGGGGTAGACTCCACGGCGAGGACGTCGCTGTGCTCGACCGACCGGAGATGATTCTGCAGGCGGGACAGAAACGACCTCAGGGGCTGTGTTGGCATTGATCCCCTCACTCGAATCACTGTCAGCAGCGACCTTCTGGCGCTTGGTCGTGCCGGGAGTTGACAGCGAGTTCGTCAGGTCCACTAGAGCATGGCGCCGTATTAGATAGCTCTCCGGCATTGTTGTTGACTTCGCGGGACACACTGTTGGGTGACAACAACGACCTGGTACACGCACAGACAAAAAATGAATCAGGTTATTCGCAGGATATACAAAGAGAACACACCCATCTTACCAGCAATGGATGAGGCGGGTCGGAGTGCGGGAGTCGAGTGCGGCGGGGAAGATGGAGGCGTCATCCAGAAAGAGCTACAAGCAGCTCAACAACCTCGGTTAGCTCGCAAGCCATAATGTGGCAGATACATTATTGTAATTTCGCGCCTGTGGAGGTCACTGCTGCTCTTGCGTCTTGAGCTCCGCGGCGCGAATTCTAGAATGAATCGAAGCTCTGTTGGGCGCGAAACCCGCGCGCCAAATGCGCGGGCGCCCTTAGAAGATCTCACCCGTCAAATTCAAATCGCGCTCGGTTTCCACTTTGAGGTGTTGAAGCTGAGTAATACTAACTTCAGGTTAGAGTTTATGCGGTTGCGATTTGAAGGGCCGCATTAAACCACGTTGATGCGCGTCAAACGATCATCAAACGTGCTGTTTGATCACATCGATATTTGATGTGATCAAACCAAACCGTTTTATCCGCCGTTTAATTCGACTTTTTAGTCACGTTTAATGCTAGGGTTAGGTACACATCAAACCTTCCACATGTATGTCAGGTTTTGGAAGGCGCCCAATGCAAATCAAAAGCTGAAGCAAACGATATAAGCTCTAAAGCTTTTAAACACCGTGTCCTGTCATAGATTGTGTTTGTACAGGCGAGGAATTTCGACAACGAGATCCCGAAGGCTGCTTGGCTGATAGAAGGACAAAACGTAATATAGATCGAGGTTGTCGTTCGCCGCCTACAAAAGACTCGTGGTCAGGGCCACCACGGTTACAGCACCGAACTTGAACGCGAACACCGAAGCAGAAGCGTTCGTGTCATCACTAATTTCGTCGTCGTTGTTCGTAGCGGGGGCGAACGTCTCCGTGGTGGTCGTCTGCGTTCCGCTGCCAGTCAAGTGCCAGCTGTGCCACCGACGATGAAGCGACGCGCCATGGCATGGCGTCGTTAGGAGCCACCCTTAATAAACAAGCATGGCACAAAAAATGACTCATTCGGTTGCGCAAGTCACTTTCAGTGTTGAGATTGAAACCAGTCATCTGTGGTACAGAATCCATCCAGCAAAGACCCAACTCCACGATCCACGTACCCACGTTTGTTCTTATCATGCTTTTCGCGCTTTAAAGATGACAGCAATGCCTTGATGAGCCGGTTACGAGGTTGTGAATGCGCATTTACGCCTCGAATTTGTTGGTCGCTGTACAGATCAGAGATTGCATTCACGTACATCTCCACAGTAGCAACGCCAACTTTATGCTTCGAATTTTTAACACGAACTTCTCGATCTACCACTTATTCCTGCAGAAAAAGATGCATCTTAGCTGCCGTAACTTGGTAGCGTGTAGTTTCGTAAAAACCCTTTCAATCACACCATGCCTTAAACTCTCGCTGCTTCGGGGCGTACGCTCGAATGGTATTGGAGGGTCTCGACTTGCGGCAGCGATCCAGCGTCGCATGTGCACTCTCATCTAACCCCTCTTGCAACCCCGGCGGCTCCATGGTGCCCCTACAGCGCTCTGTTTTCGCTCAGAATTATATTTTACGTTTTCAAGCAAAATGTGATGTATAGTTGGTTTTAGCTATCCACGAAGCCATCCCCACAGGGGGCGCCGTCTCCGCCACTTAGGCCCTTTCTTAGCCAAACTCGTTGGTGGATGGTCGTCTTTAGTGGAAGGCACCGGTTTTAACACAGTTTGGCTAAGAATGAGCGACACCGTTGTGGACGGCTTGGTGGATCAGAGTTTGAGGAGGGAGGGTTGACATCTAACAATACTACATAAGTGTGGTTCTGGAGTTCTTTATCATCAGAACCAAATAGTTTCTCCATGAGTTCGAGCATTGATGACATCGCTTTTGTCCGCCGCATTCGCGGCCAGAACAAATCTAAAGTGATCATAGCATTGATGTTGCCTCTCCTACAAAGGAAAGCGATTCTCGCGCCATCGAGTGAAACCCGATAAAGAGATCAAGATGCTGCTGAAGAACGAATGTTCGAGCGGACGTTTAGAATTTCTCCTTCGAGCTTTGTTCGGCTGCTAGATCTGCTGACCCCAACGCTTCATTTTGACAGGAAGAATCCTGATCACATCCGGTTGCTACCTGAGGTGCGGTTGTCATAGCGAAACGAAGGTTGAGGAGCTTGAGGGGCTTGAGGGGATTGTGTATCTCGAAGGCGGTTAAAAAACAGAATGAGCTTGACCTTGCAAAGCGTTGCGTCTAAATCTATCCCGTTTGCTGGGATGTATCTCTCCCGTCCACCCTCCGTCCACGTCCACCGCTCGAGCGGATATCAGTGAACGTGGATCTTATTTTACTTTAGGGGACACATATGGCGTCCACTAGCACATGTTTTCTAGCATTTTCATTGGGCCACTAGCGCGAAATCCACCATTTTGGATGGGCTAAGAACGGCTCTTAGTGCAGCCAAGTTCAGACACACCTACCCTAGGAAGATAACCACTCATTACCTGCGAGTCGCACTTAGGCGAGAGTTACTGTTCTACCGTAGCGATTCCTTGCATTTGTATGGATCGGTTTTGACTTGAGTATAGAATCGCTCCAGATCGCCAAATTTGTCCGACATTCACATAACAGATGAACCCCTCAATTGCCATAGCGTCGGAAACGGCAAAATTATTCCAATGTCAGCATCTCAGGGGTGTACCATTTTGGTGGTACCAAAATATTTTCTGTCGAAAGGACTAACTTCCATCAGCCATTCATCCTGCAAAGCACATACCAGCCAAAACAAGTTGTCGCAAGGAGCTCATCTGTGCCGTCACCAACTAAAACATCTCGAATATCGCTCAGCAACGCTTAAAAGCTGCAAATTTGTCAGCATAAAATATAACATCCATGGAAAACTCAACCTAACCATCGGGATATCTAAAACATGTTCTCTAAAATGGATAATAAATGTTTTAGTTTGTGCCAATACTGTAGGAGTGACGGACGTGTGAGCTAGTTTCGTGAAATTCAGCGAGTATTCCGACAAGGAATTGGGATACACGAGGATGGAAATACCGGTGTCAATACACAGATCGACCTGGGTACAGACAATCCTCTTCTTTAGTGGTATCCCATGCAGTGATACCCTCTAGTTTGTGCTGTGAGACCCCTCTCCCGATGACCGTTGGTTTACAAGACCAAGTCAAAACTTCTCCGACCTCTAGATTGTGCTTTGTGATACAAAAACCTCGCATATCACTAACTAGAGGTGTTTAACTATTGAGTTTGGCCATTCCGTGAAACACGTCCGAAGAAATCTACCAAAGGACAGTTGCTGTTTACGCCCTCGATTTCTGCCTTGAAAAATAGGTTCCGGTGGTTAGGCTGGGAGGTAGATTTTAAAGGTAAAGTGTCATGTTACATAGTATAAGTACATTGTTATTTTCCATGGTACTTGAAGTATTTCTTTAAACATGTGGAGCACATCGAGCCTCGATGTGCTCCACATTCGATGATCGAGCACGAATAGTGAGCATGAAAAGAGCTTGCTTATTTTGCTTTTAGCGTCCAAGAGTTATTACGCGTTATACGAATTCCAACATCCATCTGGTGGATGCCCATTTTTTATTTTGCGAGAAAACATGATACTTTTTTCGGATTCGATTGCCAGATAGAATGTCAGTCCCAGCGGTTTAATGCTATGGTGTCATGGCTCTGACAGCTAGATGTCATGATATTGGGGCTCTAAACGAACATGCCATAAAGTACATATGCTACTCTATTCATTTATCGCTGTTCATCATTTCTCTTTGTTCATTATTAATCATTTATTTCTCGTTTCGTTCATGTTTTCTCGTTCATTTCTCGCTGTTGTTCGAATGTCGTTAGTGACGAATGTTGCTTGTGTCGGCTTCAATTAATCCCAGTTGGGCTTCCGGTAGCTACCTTTGGTACCTACCTCCCAGTAAAACTCCTCTCTAAACGCACTCTGCATGCGGATGACACGCCCATCGCATCGGCGTGAATAAAATAATAAAGAAAAAGGCCATCCACTGCAGTCGCTCCTGTAGTTCCTGGGCAGTAAGGTCTGCGGCTGTCACCGCAGCATCAGCTATCTCTTGCAGGTCTTCCTCATGCTTGTTACTACAGTCAAGGCTTTCCTTCTCAACCTCAGTTGAAAGCACAGCCTGGAAATGAAGGCGCGTAAGCTAGAACATTTTTTAGCCCAGCGGGCAAGACCGCTTTGACTGGCAGAGGGATAGTCGTCCTTATGACGACAACCTGCAGCCGCTGGGCATTGGTGAGCCTGATGCGGGTGCTGGATGGCTTGGTGGGCGATGACATCGTGTTAACTTCAGAAATTCGAAGTTCGAAGAACTGTTCGAAGTTCAAGGAACTTTCGTTGGGGCGCTAGCCCAGGAAATTCCTGTAATCGCTCAACCTTAGGGAGACGTTCAAGCAACCAAAAGCACCTGTTTTGTCGGGGTCCATGCAGCGCCGACAGCACGGTTTGTCAGGGTCTTCTCCTGTACAGATCAACTTTTGACCATGAGTGGCGACTTGCATCGGTACGGAACGCTCGATTGCATAGTACGCATTCGTACTAGTTGACTCATGGTACGCATTCGTACTGAAAAACAATGAAAACAGTGCGGATACTATACTACAGTGTGAGTACTTGGGTTTTTCTCATCCTGCGCGTTCTTCTTCTGTAGTTACTGTTATCTCCACTACCGCCGCTGGCATTATCGACACTGGTGCTGCGGCTGCTGGCGGTTCCGCTGTTTCCGCCGTCATCGTCGTCGTTCGCGCGGGAACCCTCGACACCGGTGCGGCATGTGCTGCCGCTGCTGGCACTGTGGATGCCAAAAACACTGCAAGGGTTTCATTGCTGATTTGGTTCAGGCGTACTTCTTCGTCTAGGGCGTGCATAGGTGGTTTCGACCACTTCACAAGTTGAGGGGTAAATGGAGATAGTGCAGTGAATGTGTGTCTGGAAGTAGCTCGCGAGACTAGTAAGTAGCATTGCTGTGGCTTGTTCACGATATTAATCTTTGACTTCCAGTCGACCACAACAAAGAAGTCAAGCTTTTCTCCCTGTACCTTGTACACCGTAGATCCGACAGATGCCACAAACCGAAATTGCTGAAGCTTGACCGCGACACCGCGTCGCTGTCCGTTTGGTGCTGCAGGAAGAGAGATAGTGGTCTTCGAGAATGGCTCGGCGGTGGCGAACACTGGAAAGAGTTCCGGTTCGAGGCCCGGGCGAAGCGGAAGTGCCCGTGGTCGAGGCAGACGCAACAAGGCGTAGTCTGGCCGCTGGTTCGGCACCTGCACCACGGTGCCAGTGGCTCCGTCCTGCACTCGGTGAAACGTGGTTATGAGTGGGAAGTGCACGCTGTCAAGCGTGCCTAGCGTGCCATTGGCGACGCCTTTCGGTGTAGCGATATTCTGGGTCACTTGGACAGGCATTCCGTCGACCAGATCGAGATACGGCGCTATGCACCCAAAGCGGTTGTCAGGTAGACTCATGACGTGAGCGACGTCGTTGCGACTCAGATTGTTGAGCGCGCCCTTAAAGCTCGCGACGATCCTAATTGGATACTCGTTAGCGGGGAGCTGACTCGCCGTTTCGGCCATGAAAGCGTTGTTGATGTTCAAGTGTTTAGCATTTTCGGGAGTGACGCACACGGTCGAAGCGTTCGTGCATACCGCGGCGGCGTCCGGTCGCCGCACTCGACTGTTGATAATGTCGACGAACTCGGGTGTCCACACGCCTAAGCGTGCATTCCGGCAGCGTTCACCCCATTCCGGATCATTCCGGAAACGCACGGACTCTTCAAGCACGACGACAGTCTTGAATCGCCGCCAAAGCTGGAAGGCCTCAATGTCGCGAGTACTTGGGCGCGGTTTGTGCGCGGATCGACGTAGATGGGCTCGTCGCCGATGGGCGGCATCTGCAAGAAATCGCCTATCAACACGATGTGCACTCCGCCAAACGGGACATTCAGGACTTGCTTGTGCGCGCGGAGCAGCTTGTCAAGCTGTAGTCACTCACACTTGGACATCATAGACACCTCATCGATTACTAGCGCATCCAAAGGACCGAAACGTTGTTGCGTATAGCGTGCTTGATCCGTATAAGGAAGCTCGCGAGGGTGCGCGCGCCAATAAGCGTGGCAGCCTTTCCCGTAAGCGCAGTCTTCACCAACGAGCTCTCGCGATGCCAACTCGCGCAGAACGCGTCGACAGCGTCGATCACGCGGCTCTTCCCGGTGCCACCTGCACCACCAAGAAACATGAGTAGCTGGTCGTCTTGAAGCTCGGATTGGTACGTTTGACGGCATCTATATCCATGATCCAGATCCAACCCGTTCTGTTCCTGGTGCAGAAAGCGCCGCAGCAACGAGGTGCCAGTGATGGTGAACGCTGTATGCTGTTGTTTGTTGAGCGTGAACGCTCGCGACACTTTAGCGCCCAATGCATAACGGCCGACACTAGCCTCTTGGAGATCTTCAGCAGCTGATGGACTACCCGTGTTAGCCGCCGCTAGTGCATTTGTTAGGAGTTCCACGACTTGAGTCGGACTCTCTCGTTGATATGCCTCAGACGGATCTGCTTGGTCAGTCGACGCGTCCTCGAGCCAGTGCTTGTACTCGTCGACAGTGAAACCCTAAATCGATCGATCCGCGGCCTGGCTCAAGCACGCAAACGAGTTGGCGGTCGCTTCCGCAGACGACCACAGCAATGCTCGAAAGGCTGACGTGGAGCCTGCGTCTGTCGCCGATGTTGGAAAGACCGATAGCTCCTCGTCGACATTGACGTTGTCAAGGTCGCACACTGTGTGGCACAGCTCGCAGTCTTCGGTAGTTGCCGGGTCGTCTGTGGTTGCTTCGTGGGCGTCTACCATCGCGTCGACGTCGTCGCGTGTTCATTCTCTTGAGTGTCATTTGGTTCATCTTCGTAGACTATTGCAGCATATTTTGCTTCTTTGCTAACTCGATGATACTCGTCCATGTTTGCCATGATTTCGCACGCAAATCTCGACCGAGTCGACTTCCACCGTTGGTATGCTAGCACCCAAGCTGCGTCACGCGTAGGTTCGGGGGCGAGATCACTAGCAACTCGAAATGCCTTAAAGAGCACGAGTGCGCATCGACTGCGCTTTAACACGATCTTGGGAGGTGATTCCGAGTCGACGTACGGCATTCGAATGCCGACAATGACCGGAACAGCCTCAATTTGATGTGTTCCAATGCAGTGCGTGCCCTGGAGCGGATGCGCAAGCAAAAACAACGACGAGATCGACGAGGATTGGGTTCGCTTGCGTCGGAAGTGGTGTACCACAAACGCGTAGAGACAAAGTGCATCGAGGGCGCGTGGTCGATATATGTAGTCATCCAGAAGCGAAGCTGGGCACTACGTTGCCTCGAAAGAGGTCGTTTCACGAAGTTGAACGAGATCACAAGCGTGCGATTTGTCGTGCTTCAGCTCCTTCAGCACATCGACCAACAGGAGTGTCGTGCACGAATGAGTCTTGAAGCAGCAGGAGCCACGCAGCAAGTAAAGAGCAGCTAGAGGCCCCGCGACCTCACGTCGATTTGTCAAAGCAAAAGCCAGCGGGACACCCTCTTGCGTCCGACAGCCGCCTGGTCCGGCAACGCGCTCTGATTAGTTTGATTCTGATTCAGCAATTTTCGCGCTCGACGTCGCTGTAACGCGGCCAGAGCGACAGCAGTCACGGAATCTACGATTTCCTGTAGCTTGGTCACGTATTTGGTGGCGTAGTAAATCCTCAAAAGCGAAGCGGCACCTCCAATCATGACTTGCACGTCATGATTTGACTTAAACGCTGCCATAATTACTGGGTTATATCCGTTAACGTATTCACACGCCGTATGACGCGCTACAGTGATGCCTTCATTGCTGGAGGTCGTGTGATCTACTCGCGGCCGTGGAAAGCCGTATTGACAAGTTTCAGAAGCGGAGTTGCGACTCTTCTTAAAGAACTACCAGCATGCGACCACCAGTGAAAATTCAACAGGAAAACCAATCTCGAAACCGCGAATGCAAACATATGCGACGACCAACGGGCATCATCAGGCGAAGTAGGCGCCAACACCACGGCGCTAGCAACTGAATCGCCTCGGAAGACGTCGTTGTGGCGCTGTTCGTTGCGCTGAGGCGCTCGATTTAGCAGTCGCAAGTGATCGCCCTCTTCATCAGATTCATCGTCGCGGTGCATCGAGTACAAATCACGGCGAAAAAGCGCGCATCTTGCATCGTCCATCGACGCTCTGCTGGTGGCTTCGCGAGCAATCGCCTACGTCAACTCGTCGTTGGTGTAGTCACGTAGAGGCGGTGGCCACGACGAAGGACGATGATCGAGCAAAACACGACGGAGAACATGCTGCGCTCGTCTTCGTTCCGCAATGGCCACATTGTATCAGAAGCGGTTCGGCTTTTGGTACACCGTGTCCACGGTCGGGACTCTTGTGAGCTTCGTCTGGGATCGGAATAGCTTCCAGGTCTGCATACGAATGGCCGCAGTATTGACACGTTGAGTCCGTGATTTTCGGTGGCAGCGAAGTGGAAACCACACTGTCGGTGTATGCTTCAATCTCGCGGTGGTAGTCATCGCCACGCGTAGACAGCGTCCGCTCGAACGCTCTGCAATTTGGCGGAGCTGCGGTTAGCCAGACCAGGAAGTGGGCATGCAACGTCCCGCCGCCCTGCGTCTCGACCATTCCATAGTATACATTTACGTCTCCAAACAAACCACCGCACGGCTTGCTCTTCGTATCTTTGAGGTTGACACCGAGAATATGCGTAACGAGCGCGTCCATACTACGCATGAAGAGACGTGCCGACACCACGTCGTTCCGCATGCATGCCGCTTGAAGCACAGACTTTCTCGGCGTCTCCGCCAACGCCGCGTCGAATAGCGTATCTACGATTGCAGTAGACACGATCGAGCCACGCTGGAAACACTGGTTGTTGCACCGATCTCTGCATGGACAGAACCGGCGATCGCACTCGTACCGAGTCTAGTGCACAACAACAAATCAAAATGAGCACCAGTGACGCATGCTCATTGTTTTAATCACACACCGAGCGGTTGAGGCAGCCTTCGAGACAACCCAAAGCTTCCCAGGAAGCAGACAGCAGTCGCAAATTGGTATTTCATCCTACAAGACAACTCATCCGTGTATCACACAACCAATTCACCACACGCAATCGAGATAAGTACATGTCAAGATAAGCACACGCACAACGATCACCAACCTCGGCAACCCGCTGCTCCTCTCGCTGCAAATACACGTTGCGCTCGATGAGCTCGACAGTAGCAAGCGCACGCTCCATCCTTCACACGTCCTTGCTATCGATACGCACTAGATGACGAATACTTTTCGTGCGCTGTAGTGGCCATGAGCCTGTCGCGCAACGAAAAAATCAATGTGTTGAATCACCAGTTTATGGGAAGGGCAAAGGTGAGTGGCGGTGCGCGTTTGCAACTTGTGTTGATCCACCCTTATTATTTTGTTTGTGCCTGTCGCAGTAAGCAGTCCCATGACGATAGCAACCGAGGTTGGCGATTAGCCAGTTGCATACAAATCTCTTGAATCGCTGCCACGACGGAAACCCAAAACTCACCGTCCCCAGTGAGCTTCCTCTTTGAAGTCGATGGCACGCTGAGCATTCCCACAGTCTTTTCAGCCGACCGAAGCTGGCATACACAGATTTTCTCGCCCAGATCTGGGCGACGGGAGCTCTTTCATGTTCAACTGGATGCGCGCCGCACAGAACTCAACTCAATAGGAAGCGCAAAGTGGCACGAACCAAACACAGCTCATTCGTGATTTTACTCACCAGCAGAAACAACAGGCTCGAGCAGTGAGCTTGAGCGGCATGGGGCCGAAAAAGCGCGAGAAAGAGCCACCATTGGATGTCTACGCCACGGAGACGAATCCCGGCAAAGCGCAGCCCAAAACTGGGAGTCATGCCATTGCTGGAACGTCCAGCAACATGCAATTCACGACTGTGGCGGCTATGAGAGGAACACCCGCAGTATGTATGCAAAATCAATTTTGTCAGAGCAAACCAACTAACCTTTTTGTGCTGACGGAATACCCAGACAACGTCACACACTGGCAAGACGATCATGAAGACGCCCATACCAGCTTCGCAAGCTCCCAACTACGAGTCGCCGCTGAAGAAACTGAAGAAAGCCATGAGCCAACATCCACTTTAACTCATCGACACCATCGACGGTAGGCACAAGCCAATACTCCGAGAAGGTGGACACAAATACTGATGTAACGGTGTGGATGATGAGCAGGACTACACGACTTCATCACGAACAATGACATGACGAAGCCAGAAGTGCGGACAAGCATCCGCATCCAAGCGCTCCTGCTTTGGACGACCAGCGAGACAGTCAAAGGACTGCACTTCTTGCGGCTTTTCTTGGCGAGGCCCAAGCGCCTGAACAGCTCGAACAACAGCAACAGGTGCGATTGCCACTCTTCTATCTTTTGTTCTCAAAGCAATTGTTTGACAGTAACACAACATCTACGATAGGATTTTCAACAAATCAGTGCGATGACCCGTACGAGGCGAACCAGTACCTGATTGCAACCTCACTACTCGAGGTTGACTCAAACAATCCACGTGTGCCAAAGCCTGGTGACGCCTTCTCCTTTACGCCATTCAAGCTTCGCTTGTACCGCAACTGCTGCCAGGTCGACACAAAGCTGCAGAGCATCACCAAAGTTACATCGCCACCGCCACCGCTTCAGTTTTAAGGCTGAACTGCACCTCTCTCTATGAAGGCGCCACACTTGACCAGCTTTTGCTGTTTCACATGAGTCACATTTCACGTCAATAGCACACACTTTGCCCTCGTCAATCAGCCTTCGGTCTCACATGATCAATGCCAGCACACTGCACATTCACACTCTCTAGCTCATCGTAGCCATCCATCCACGACTGTGACCGGCATATACAATCAGTCATCATTTCACACACTAAGTCCACCGATTTTTTATTTAGACTTTTATTTCGAACTTCGAACCCCGGACGGCTGGACGTCCGGTACGCCAATCGTTTAAGGCAGTGTTCCGGATGTCATCAAGTAACATTGATGCAACATGCTCTCTACTGGGATGACATTGAGTGACATTCGCGCAACACACCGAATTTATCTAGGGTTGAAAATTAGGCGCCTAAATAGACTAATTAGGTCTAATTAGGCATAATAGACCGCTTTTAGGTTTCTTAAAATATTGTGCATTGCAGCTATTCTGGCGGGTGGATTATTAATTATTGCCTTTTTACCTTTATAAATAGACGATATGCCTTTTTTTTGCAATTACACCTTAAAGTATTGTAGCTTGCCCTGCACCTCTGATTAGTGTCTTACAGTCTGTTCAGTGCAGGAGTACATCGATTGGCAGGTTTTAACCCACCAATCTGCCCGCTTTCTGTATTATTCGAGCGAGTTAAGCGTAACTCCACGTTTACTCGTCATGATGAAATCGACCAAAATGACTTGACCTCGAATTATCCATAAATTAGCGAGCATGTCGAAATAATTAACCCGTTATTGTGGCTTGATTTAGGACAGAATTACGACGGCAGAATCAATGAAATGCACAACACTAATTAGTGCCTAAATGCCTCCTTAAATATGTGTGCCTTACACAAACTTGTGTTGAATACATGAATCAAAGCCATCGTTGGCAAAATTCAATCGAGCACTGAAACCTAAATAGACTAATTTGATTTTAACTAATTAGTCGATTTAGGAATTCATGACACCTCCCGGCCATAGTCTGATAGTAGCCCGATTTCGCGGTGGCAGAATAATACTACTACCGAGGGAGACGTCGGTATCTACTCATACTCTTTTCAGAGCAGTGCGTCACCCAGCAGTAGTACTAGTAATGACATGATATTATAAAATAGTAATGCTGAAATCACGCACTTAATGAGGAGGCTAAGGGACGTCTACTGCATACAGACAAACGTTGACTTGCGCGGTGATCGCGCATCGATTTCTTGTAGGTGGAACAGTCTACGGATCTGAGCTTTCACACTGAGCTTCATGAGCATCGTAGCTAGCGCTACATGATTTTGGACGGCTGTTCATTATGGTAAGCGAAAAGGTCAATTACAATCCTCTCAAGCTCGCGCATTCTCCTTGCGATTATGCTTGAGCAGTAGCTGCTTCTCTGCGCGGGCATCGTCCGTGTGCGTTCTGCGGTTGCCCACAACGATGCCTCCGCCGGAGGATACATGAAATTCCGTGAAGGACACGTTGCCTAGCCGCGATTAAGACAGCACGCCAACCACAACTTTCTCTTCCACAAGTACAGAAATAAACTCACGAATACCCGAGTTTCAGGTACAAGAGCGAATTGTGGGAGCCTTTTTGCCGTACAATCCACAGGTAGTAAATATGCAATAATCGTAGCTACTAGGGCTACAATTACTGTTGCTCCAACTACTGAACCTACTATCGTAGATTTACGGATATTCGAATACCAGTATGAGGTAATACTGGTAGTAGGTCATAGGTAGCTAATACTGCGGGATTACTCTCGGACTCTGCTTCCGGCGCCCGCGATCAAGTAGACGTAGAGATCGCGACGCGCTACGTGACGAAGACGTCGGAGTTGGTGTTCGTCGTGCCACCCGACAGCGATACTACTGAGGTACTGAGACGATGTACACAACCGAGAGGTCGGAGGTGACGTTGACATCATCTTCGGTTTCTACTGCTGGCATGCCGCGAATCAGCTCCACTCAAGAGGCTGGTTCCCATTTGGATGCGTCGGTAAAGACGGAGTTTTTCCGCTCAGAGGAATCCGACGGTAGCATCGTGACCAAGACGATGCGCACGACGCGGTACACAGTGACAACCGTCGACGTGACTCTTTAAATCACGCAAACTGTCTGTCAGACTAAAGGCGCCGCTAATGAAAATTTGGGTACACGGAGCACATCGCGTTTTGACCCGACATTCGTTTTAAAAAGATTATTCGCGATTCAACGCGAAGATAATTCACTCGAAGCCGCCACTATATGCACTGGCCCGTATCACCAGCTGCTCTTATGCGACGCCAATTGATGATGACTCTGATGTAGATCTTTTTCCAGTTTTCTATGACACACAAGCGTACTCGAAAGCTTCTGTCGTACTCTTGAGGTCCGTCACAGAGGAAAAGTAATCGCTCTCAGCTCACTTACAGCAGTCTCCGTTTGTTTCAGCTGTTCCAACAACACTCTACAAAATATAAGGCGAGACGTGGAGGCCATGGTTGTCGGAAATAGAAATCGTCGATCGGAATCATAAACAAATCTCAGCAAAAATACGTCCTGGTTTTACGGTTTGCTTCTCGTAACGCTTTCACTACACTGTCCCTTAGGGCGAGGTCGAGGTAGAAAAAAGGCCCCAGAGAGCAGCGATTAGAATGCAATGAGGTCGACGTTGCTTTTACCACAATTAGTCATCCTTACCGATTTGACCGACGGAGAGCCAGTCGTGGTTGGCAAGCCGAAAGCCCCCGCACATCTCGTTTCGTGTGGTCTGTTCTGTTGTCGCGCCCGAGCTGAAACCTACGCAGCAAGCTTCAACAGGAACAAGTCTAAAGTTCAGATCGCGGTCCTTTGTCAAAAGGCTGGATCCGAATCAAAGTTTCGTTTAGAGGGCCAACAGCGCCCGACCCACACATCTTGTGAAAACCGCGCTCAACTTGGGCCCATCCAGCAGTAGTGCTACGGAACGCTATGGTGGATTTCTTGAAATGTTCAGGATGAGCTCAACATCTTTGATGTACGTCAGAGCCCGACGTTTTCCAGCACCAATCTTCTGACTAGCCGTATCCGCGGAGCAGCTGTGCGTTAGGTAGTTGAGAGCAACGGCAACTCGGTCTTGGACAGTAAAGCGTGCGTTTAGGCGAGGGAAGCTGAGCAAGACAGGCCATCGCTCACGAATACGAGCGACGATCGCGTCAAACGTGCGCACCGCAAGTTCGTCCGGAACCACCCTTCTTTACATGCCAGGTCTTGCAGAGCTGCCTTCCAGCTGTCTGTCCGCAGGGCGTATCGGCGTTTCGACGGGAGGGGGTTGAAACGTCCGTCACTTGCGCAGACGACAGCCACGGCAGCGACAGCAGCAGCGCCGATGATGATTTCTCACTCGTCTCGACCTGAGCATTTCGTGGTGCAGCTCTTTTTCTATCTCTTTCTCCAACAAACCTCATCGAGGAACGCTGAGATGATCACTTTGATATCACAGCGTGCCAGCAGCAAACCGGCCAATCAGGTGTCGAGTAAGTCTGCTTCATAGCAGCTCATTCTTACATCGACCTCTCCCTTACTCCTGCCCGGGCGAAATGGTCCCATCCTCCATTAGCTGCGTTACAAGAAAAAAATCGCCAATGATTTATCTCGGGTATAAACATTACATACACTAGATAATGTTCTTCCATTTTTACCTTGGCTACCTTTTTTTTATTTTTACGATTGTTTTGCTGTATCTTCTTTTTTATTTTATCCATTCCAACCTTCGAACTGCGCTTTCCACCGGGTCTACCACCCGGGTCCCCAATGAGCTTCGGCCAGTAAGCTGGCCCACGATATCGCCGCCAGTATTGCAGCAGAAGCCGAACCACAGCCACCAATGTCAAATTGTACCTCTTACATAGTACAATTCTTGATAGTGATACCTCTTGCTAGTGATAAATAGCCTCTTCCCGAGGCTATCACTAAGAAGATGATTGTCTGTAGTTTGTACATATAAAAGTACGAAATGCCCTAATGAGGGGCTCAGCTGTACTGCCATCCCTGTTTAAATAGGGATAGCAGAACAGATGAGCCCCTCATTAGCAATCCCAGACTTGGAATAACCGCTCAAATGGAATAAAATGTCGGTTCCCGGTGACCAACTTGCACGCGTGGTTTACAAAGCTAAGTAATTATTACTAAATCCTCTGACGTAAAATGAAATAAAAAATCGACAAATATTCCTACAAAAGGGTTCTTAACTATGGAAAAGTCACATTTGTCTCATTCGTGCCTGCCTGCTTGTAGTTCAATGTGATTGGTTGAACATGGGTCGTATAATGGCTTTACTAGACACACGCTCATCTCATGCTCATGCTGCTTCACCACTGGTAAAACACCAGTCCAACGTGTACTTGATTCATGTAGTGTCCATTTGTCATGATAACGTGGGGTACCAACACGAGCTACAGAATATCCACTTGCCGATGTTGTGAGTGAACCCAACTTTACCAGCTGTCTGAACAATTAATTTCTGTCATTAAAACTAACGCGTGTTCGTTCTACAGTAATCTGTCTCCATAAATAACGCCTGATATGACATAAACTCTGCCAAATAAATGAAGTAATGGAGGCAAACAAGCACAGATGGCTAACGAGTCAGGTACAATGGTCTCACAGGTTTATAAGCTGTAACACGTTACTTATTGAAGGAGATTACTGTACTCACTTGGAGCTGCATCATCATGGGAAAGTCACGACATGCAGGTGGTAATTTGCTGCGACAGCCATCGGGTTGGGCAGTAATACAGTACCGGTGTAGCTCCCTTCTCCGCGCACAACACAACAGCACGATCAATTATGGTATGGCAGACGGAGGACATCGCGCCACACAAGTCGCCTCACTCTCACTCGCTCTCGCTGGCTGTTTACTCGAGCAAGCGTATCGGACGCTACCCGTTTGCTGTTCGCTTCATTCCCCATTTGACTTCTGACCACCAAGTCCACACCACCACCGCTTTCTCCCACTGAACGATGAAGACCACCAGTTTTTCCGCGCTCTTGCTCGTCGCGGCCTCCATCACCGCCAGGACCACGTCCAAATTCACCATCTCGTCCGGGACCACTGAAGCCACCACGTCCGCCACCAGCAACGTCAACTTCGTTAAGCAGTGGACGCTGACCGCCGGCACCACCTCGGACACCATCGACTCGATCGACCTGGACCTGGTAGGCCGCGTTTACGTGAGCTACATGAGCGGCCTGCCGAGCGGCGTGCTCGGCTACGTGAACGTGTCAGGCGTCTCGCAGACTGTCGTGGACGCTGTCACCGTCCGCAACGACGTCGTCGGTAACGTTTGTTATGGTTGTCATAACAACGCTAATTACAACAACGGGGTGCTGAACGTCCTCATTAGTAACGGCACCACGGCCACCACCACGCTCGGCGGCTACTTGCTCACCGAAATTTTCCTGTCTGCCAGCGGCGCCGTGACGGACGTGAGTAGCCAGCGATCGGCCCAAGTGGTCATCGAAGACGGCGTGCTGGTCTCGAGCAGCACCACCGCGGAGCTGCAGGTCGAGGCGACTGGCTCCAGTGCCGTGTACGTTTCGGCCGCTAGCACCGCCGTGAGCGTGCGGCAACTGATTCTGGAAGTGTCGGGCACCGCGATCCTGCAGTTCAATGTGGCGAGCTTGTCGGTCAGCGAGGAAGCGCTGCTTGAGGCACTGGGCTCCGGCAGCATTTCCGTGCTGGGGTCGTCGGTCGAGGCGAACCTGCTAGAGCTGGATGTGCAGAACCCGGCCACGATCTGCCTCGCTGCGCAGCAGGTGACGGCCACCAACTACGACAGCGAGGCCAACAGCCAGATCTCGATGCCCAACGCGTCAAGAAAGTATAGCTCCACGGGTTCGTTCGCGTGCGACGAGTCGAGTGCTCCCGCTCGCGAGCCGGCGTGCGTGTCGAGCGCTTGCACTGACTCGTCGTCGTCCGGCAACACGGCCACCGTGACTGGCAGCGAACGCAGACGACCACCACGGAGACGTCCGCCCCCGCTACGAACAACGACGACGAAACCAGTGATGACACGAACGCTTCTGCTTCGGTGTACGATTTCATGTTCGGTGCTGTAACCGTGGTGGCCCTGGCCACGAGTCTTTTGTAGGCGGCGAACGACAACCTCGATCTATATTACGTTCTGTCCTTCTATCAGCCGAGCAGCCTTCGGGATCTCGTTGTCGAAATCCCTCGACTGTACAAACACAATCTATGACAGGACACCGCGTTTAAAAGCTTTAGAGCTTATCTCGTTTGCTTCAGCTTTTGATTTGCATTGGGCGCCTTCCAAAACCTGACATAGAAGGTTTGATGTGTACCTAACCCTAGCATTAAACGTGACTAAAAAGTCGAATTAAACGGCAGATAAAACGGTTTGGTTTGATCATATCAAATATCCAGGCCTCTGCAGATTAGGCATTAGTGCCTAGGAGCCTAATTGACTTAGACTAGGTTCCCTCCGGGCCATCAGAATAGGCTCTGGTGATAGAAATGTATGGGGCCGGGCCCAGATCTTAGATTAGGCATCACATTTATACTTGGTTTCAGTATGCTTTTTTGAGTGGTGGATCATACTCTACGCCTTCAAAAACACGATTTTGACGTAAGCTTCAAATCGTTTCACCGAACTCACATAAGCACCAAATCGTTTTACTGCCCAGTTTTTACTGGGCTGTGTCTTTCTTTGCTTTCTTTCTTGCGGCTTCAGTTGCGGAGTCGTCGATGTGCTTTGCTGTGCGTCTTCCGCAACCGCCATTGCGTCCTCAAGCTGCTCGACAAATGGAGGTGCACTCTCCTAGCGCATTGACACCGTTTCATCTCTAGGGCCATCTCAGCGCGGTGTTTCACGTCCCTGGCGGTCTCCTTGAAATGACTGGCTGGCTGGCGCGTAATTTATCGGTCATAAAAGTAAAACCTCTGTTTCTCGAAAGGTTGTTTGGTACGAAAATGAATGGCCCAACTCAAACAGCCGTATCTCAAATCAGCAAAATGTAGATAAGTCGCATTTTGTTTCACGGGGTCTTATATTTGGGTCGAAATCCCCCGCCAACTGAATCGGTTGCAACAACTGAAAAAATATGTCCGTGTAAGCCATGCCAGGATCGCACTTCCTTGCATGGCATGACTAAGACTCAATCGGAGACCACACGCACACACCAATTCTCCATGATAGGTCCTTGGTTGATTTATTCGGCGCAGACGTGCTAGCCAACGCTCGCTCGGACTTCGTCGCGGTCTCAGCTCGCTGTCGAGGCGGAAACTTGGCGAATCGTCGACATCAACTCGAGCCGAGGCATCGAGCTGCTTCAACCAGGACAACCCCTCCGCAAGCCCGCTAAGCGTAGCTAAAGTCCAAGTGCGCAGACAAATGGCAAAGTTAACGCTACAATAGACCGTGGTCGTGTCCGGGCAATGAATGGGACAAGACGGCTGATGAAGACAATGCAATCAAAAGCTGAAGCAAACGAGATAAGCTTCAAAGCTTTTAAACGGCGTGTCCTGTCATAGATTGTGTTTGTACAGGCGAAGGATTTTGACAACGAGATCCCTTGGCTGCTCGGCTGATAGAAGGACAAAACGTAATATATCGTTCGCTGCCTACAAAAGACTCGTGGCCAGGGCCACCACGGCGAAAGCACCGAGCTTGAACGCGGACACCGAAGCAGAAGCGTTCGTTTCATCACTAGCGTCATCATCGTTGATCGTGGTGGGGGCGGACGTCTCCGTGGTGGTCGTCTGCGTTCCGCTGCCAGCCACGGTGGCCGTGCTGCCGGACGACGACGACGTGGCGCAAGTGCTCGACACGCACGCCGGCTCGCGAGCAGGGGCACTCGACTCATCGCACGCGAACGAGCCCGAGGAGCTGTACTTGCTTGACGCGTTGGGCATCGAGATCTGGCTGGTGGCCTCGCCCTCGTAGTTGGTTGTCGTCACCTGCTGCGCAGCGAGGCAGATCGTGGCCGAGTTCTGCGCATCCAGCTCTAGCTGGTTCGCCTCGACCGACGACCCCAGCACGGAAATGCTGCCGGAGCTCTGTGCCTCAAGTTGCGCTTCCTCGCTAACCGACACATTAGCCACGTTGAACTGCAGGCTCGCGGTGCTCGACACTTCCAGGATCAGTTGCCGCACGCTCACGGCGGTACTCGCGGCCGACACGTACACGGCACTGGAGCCAGTTGCCTCGACTTGCAGCTCCGCTGTGGTGCTGCTCGAGACCAGCACGCCATCTTCAATGACCACCTGGGCCGATCGCTGGCTTTTCACGTTCGTCACGGCACCGCTGGCAGACAGGAAAATTTCGGTGAGCAAGTAGCCGCTGAGTGTGGTGGCGGCCGTGGTGCTGTTGCTAATGCGGACGTTCATCTCCCCGTTGTTGTCGTCAGAGTCGTTATCGTCGTTGTCATCGTTGGCGTCACTGTCATCGTTGTCGTCGTTGCGGACGGTGACAGCATCCACGACGGTCTGCGAGTCGCCCGACACGTTCACGTAGCCGAGCACGCCGCTCGGCAGGCCGCTAACGTAGCTCACGTAGACGCGGCCTGCCAGGTCCAGGTCAATCGAGTCGATGGTGTCCGAGGTGGCGCCGGCGGTCAGCGTCCACTGCTTGACGAAGTTGACGTTGCTGGTGGCGGACGTGGTGGCTTCGGTGGTCCCTGACGAGACGGTGAATTCGGCCGTGGTCCTGGTAGTGATGAAGGCCGCGATGAGCAAGAGCGCGGAAAAGCTGGTGGTCTTCATAGTTCAGTGGGAGAAGGCGGTGGTGGTGTGGACTTGGTGGCCAGAAGTCGAATAGGGGAATGAGGCGAATAGCAAGCGGGTAGCGTCCGATACGCTTGGAGTAAACAGCCAGCGGGGCCCTCAAGGGGGCAACAATGAGGCGACTTGTGTGGCGCTGTGTCCACGAGACCGTTCGTATGCCATACCATAATTGATCGTGCTGTTGTGTTGTGAGCAGAGCTAGGAAAAGGAACCCCGTTGCCCTCTTCTCTGCTCTCGCTTGTCCACCGTATGCTGTCTCAGCAAATTGCTGCGACAGCCATAGTTGCCGTTCACCTGTATGGCGTGGCTTTCCCATGATGATGCAGCTGAGAGCCTCTCAGAGAGGTGGGTCCGCAATAGCTGGAGGATCGGGCTGCTTGTCCAAGCCAAGTGCGTATGACAGCACATTGCAAGAGATGTTGAAGTGTGAACGAACACTAATTGCGATTGCGACACGTGTAGTTTTAATCACGGAAATTAATTGTTCAGACAGCTGGTAGCATTTTTAGGTACACTACTCGGTACACTACGTGGTTATTCTGCAGCTCGTATTATTAAAGTGCGATGGTTTACCCCACGTTATCATGGCAAATGGACACTACTTAAATCAAGTACAGGTTGGACTGATGAAGCAGCATTAGCACGAGATGGGCTTTTATCAAATGAAGATACTAATGCCGTGCTGTGCCCGGGGAAGCTCTGGATATGTGTTTGAATATGTCGGTTACAACACTTGATTTTCTTCAATAGCTAACTTTCTCGCAAAGCATTTTCCTTAGGAGTGAAGTACTCTAGGAATTGTTTCGTCAGTGGAGCCATCAAGTAAAGCTGCTTTAAGGTAGTAACTCGGGTGACAGCCACATAAAATGACGAAGTCTGAGGAACTCGGCGTGTTGGATGTCGGAGAGGCGCAAGAATCATCTTATGTACTGTAAGACCTTGGCACTTTTCTGTTGTTAGGGAGTATGCGGGCACAACCAGAGCTTGTGAAATAGCCAGCGAAAATGATCGGTTGCGTATAGTTACTTTGACCCCCGTTTCTTTTCGCTTGCAGATCGGAACCACACCGAGAGGTAATGACTCAACAAATGAACGTGACGAATAATCCTTCAGGTGAACGTATACAATATCAGGCGGATGAGAATGGAAGTGTTCCTCACACTATTTAACGTTGTAATTTGCACAACGTCATTCTTAGCTGTTGTGATGGCAATAACCGTACCAATAGATCCATTTGCCAGCTTCAATAAAGGAGAAACGTTTTTGTGCATTGCACGGTCGACCCATCGCGAGTTAAGATCATAGGCATCCCTTTAGTTTTATCATCTCTAATGCAGTCGAGCGACTTCCGCTGGGTCTGCGTGAGTGGATATCGAGCCCTGGTCACTTCTGCCGGAAAACGGTGCAGAGGGACCTGAGCTTTAGCGCAAAAGCTCGAATTTCCGATACATTGACTAAATCTACTATAAATGGATGTCTGTCCGTATGTCAGATTTCTGATTAGCTAAAAATCAAGCTAACCTAATTCAGTAGTTGTTGTGTCGAGGCACCGAAGTTGATGTCGGGTGTTGTGGGAAGTACTGTTGTTAAGATGCACGGCCTCCCCGCGACACCGTTCGCCCAGAGAAGGGTGCTACGTAGTTTACCGCTTGGCTCGAGTACCGTCGGAAATATTCGCTACTGTACCCATGCTGAAGACGGCAAGGTCAGTTGCTTCGCGCCATCGCGCACGCTTTCGCGCCTTCCCGAGCTAGCTTCGCGCCATCGCGCTCTCTTTCCGTGCACTGAGCTACTTTCGCGCCCCCACTCTCACTTTCTCGCGTCCCCGAGCTGGCTTCGTGCCAAACTTGAGCTGTCTTTTGCCATTTTTTTAGCGGCGCAAGCAGCTCGACTCGGCAATTACTATTTTGTTCCTTGGGCGCACTCATCAGTTCATCATTGCCACGCCGAAAAATTATGTGCTCGGATAATCACTACTCCTGCAGCTGATCAGCATGCTGGAAGCCAACTATATTCCGAGACGTCTTCGTCGAGCGACTCCAAGATGAACGAAATCAAAGCAAGAATGCAGAACACGAGAGAGAGCATGGACGTCGACGATGTGACGTGGACTGGGACGACGATTGCGATTGGTAGTACGAAGGCTACAGCGATGACGGTGTTTACTGGGTAGATGCATCCGGATTGCAGACATCGTCGAGGATGCCCTCGTTTGAGTGAGCGAGACGCATCTTGTGTTTGCTGCTTATGCGGCTAGTGTGGTGGCATTGGTGTTTACTGGATGTAGGTAACGTTGGTAGGCCTCTCACACTCTCTTTCCACCCCTTCATGGCGAAGCCATTCGGTTCCTTTCTACATTTTCATGGTGAAGTTACTCGCCTTCATTTATTGTCGGTCATTTATTCGGTCAGATACAAGGCCTCTATGTTAAAATGCATGCATCATTTTGTTTTGGTGCACGAGACTTTCTCGTGGTGCATCAAATTCATGCATTTTAACAACAGTAATGGGAAGTGACGCAGGCGGAAACCGAGAACGAGAGCACACAGGCGATCCATTGGCAAGGAGGAGCAGGTCATATTCGAGGCAAGCCCAGCACGGTGTGTAAACGATCGAGGTCCCGGACAACCAGAGTGGCTACACTGAGCAGGAGGTAAGGTCGAGGGGGCCAGGAGATGCCACCTACTAAGTATCTCGAACGGCGATAGTGGTGCCCTCACTACTGTGACCATGCCCGAGTTGCCGGAGCGGGCGAAGAAGACCGAGATCGGAAACGTGGATATCCAGGCGCCAGATAACTGCATTCGACAGCTCCTTGCCACCAAACAGCATCTTCTGCATCGTATGTTCGAATGAAGCTGCTCATCTTATCTTATCCAGCCTGACTCATAGTAGTACGAAGGTCGCTCGAGTGTTGTCCTACCATAATGTCGCTTGAATGTCGCTTCAGCACGATTGGGTCAACATTCACCTAATTTGGGATAGGATCTAACAAGGTATAAAAGCATACGTCGTTTTCATATGTATGTTTGTATTGAGTCCATTTTTAGAATTTACCAAGTAGCCTCTTTTATGTGATCTTACAGGATCCTCGACGGTTCACGATCGCCCCTAAAACTCTGGATATAAATATCCAGAGAATTATACGACCCATTTGAAGAAAATCGCACTGCACTGCAGAAGTCTGCATCGTTGACAGCGTCATGGAGTGATTCACCTACTTTAATAAGACCCACTGGCCTCTGGTGAGCAAGCGTAAGACGGTTGTCTTTTTTCTTGTCAACGCTTTTGAGGACTACCTAGAACATCTTGTTCTGAGTATTGATTGGAATTCACTGAGTTGTGGTACGAACGAATAGCACAGCGATCTTACGCCCAAGCGACGTCTCCCATTGGACAAAAGCTGAAGTTGAAGACATCGCAAAGAACATGGCGAGCGTCAATCACGGCGCGAGCCCTCCCTCCTCCACGGCACCCTCGTGGCCGAGCGCAGCGAGAATTGACACCGTTACCAGGATCCCTCAGCAGTGCTGACGTTCGTGGAGCGTGCACCGCGCCAGTCACGAAAAAGGCGAACCAGAGTTACATCAACGGGGTCACAAAGTGGATAAATAAGAACCTGCCGTCTCCCGAGACCTACTTCGAAGCCAGTGGTGAAATCAATGTATCAGTGTTCAGACCATCTCACTTCGAGAGGTTTTTACTCGATAAAATGAACTCAAAGTCTCTTAAAGTCTCCACGTTGGGAGGTTACCGCAGCGCTGTTTAGGACATCTACCGACAGAAGAAGATCCCGCTTCCACCTGAATACACAGAAAACATGAAGACGTTTTTCGTGGATTAAAACGAATTGAGGCGGACAACGACCAGAATGGAACAGGGCGCGAATCTGGGAAGTATCCGCTTTCGTTTTCGCTTTACAAAGTGCTGTGCCAAAGAACGATGATCTTGCTCGATAATGGCTTTCCTCATTTATACCTGGTGCTGCAATGGAATCTGATGTGCAGTTCGAAGTCAATTGAAACGGTGCACGTCGCTCATCTCAACTGTGTAGATGATAGTATTGGGTGTGTTCTTCACAAGACCAAGACTAATCAAGAAGGTAGCGGCCCAAAGGACCCGAGGCACATTTACGCTAATCCGATGAGCCCAAATATGTGCTGCATTCTAGCTTTGGTGTCTACTTTGCCTCGAATCCTGCATAATGTGCCGGCATCCTATTCCCCGGTTCAAACCAAAAGAGCAGATTTTCTAAGAAGCTGGCAGTATTACTGAAGATGGAGACGGTGCCAATGAGTACGGGACGCACTCGATTAGAAAAGGTGTGGCTACGTTTGCTTCCAGCGGAAGTACAGGAGGGCCTTCTATGGCTAGTGTGTGTCTACGATGTGGATGGTCCTTGGGTGGAGTGCAAGATCGCTACATTCGTTACGAAGCTGCTGGTGACCAGTATCTTGGCCGCGTTGTGGCTGGGCTGCCCCTTGACTCACCCGATTTTGCTACACTCCCACCGCACTTCAAAACCCCAAAGACGACGCAATCGAAGCTGCACTACAAGATATGTTTCCATCCATGATCCAGAACACTCCTATGTACCCAATTTTGGCGCTGTGCCTGGCTTCACTTGTTGAGCACGCCGCGTACTTGAGGCAAGTTATGCCTGCAAAACACCCCCTTTTGTCTTCCACCATCTTCCGCGATCAACCTCCCATGGATTTGCTGAGCGGTAGATTGACTCAAGACTCTGCTTCACCGATGGTCCCAACAGGCATCCCGCCTTATACTTACCTCTATCAACAGCAACGAGAGACACAAAAGCAGTAGTCCGTATGCCAGATATCCTAATGAGTGGGTTCTCTAAGCTGCTGGACGAAAAGGGGTCGGATCAGGCGCGATGCGTAAGGAGGAGCTTCAGTCCACTGTCCGCGAACTTCTACGGGAAGCTGGCCTCTATCAAAGCGCCGACGGACTAGCAGGGGCGCAGCCAGAAACATTCAGTGACACGATTATTTACTGGAAGCGAGACGGCAAATTCCATCGGCTGCCGGAAGCCTTTGAGTTCCCCGACCTTGATGCTCTCGGCGTCCTGCATCTGTGGTGGTTTGGGAACAGGTCAATGGGATTCCCTCCGTTCAAGGGCCTACAGCCATCTGATTTTGCAACAGTGAACAAGCGCAAACGATATTCGGAGTGGACAATGCTTGTCAAGCATCTCTGTGACGCTGTAGAACGTTTTACTGGCCGAGACATCCAACCACCTAGAAGCCAACACGACGCTGACGTTCTGTTCAAGACAGAAATCGAAAATGTACCAATGAAGGCACCAACTGCGGCAAAAAAAAACCATACTCGCAGGCTGGATCGGGCCGCTACAACACTAAGACGTATCCGGGAGCACTGCATGAAGCAACCCCCACACACGGACCGTGCCATTTCGCCGCCGAAAACGCAGAGCAACTAATCAACTCAACGACTAATCAACGATATCTATTTTCGCCCAATCAAACTGCGTTTTGTCCGCCAACGAACCCGTCTTACGAAAGCTCGACACAAGTGATTGAGAGCCCGATAATTGTATCACTGCTCTTCACATTACCTGCGCTTTGTCCTGTACTAACTCACACACATCCTTCGCATAGTTCTGCTGTCACCAATATCATAGGAACCTGTATAATTCACAGCAAAACCAAAGCAGGGTTAATACAGAGTCTTAGAAAGGTGGACGGCAGTTATGTTGTAGTTGAACCGAGATAATGGCTGACAGATTCATTGACGTACACGGCGTTGGACTGGGCCAGCAATGCCCCCAATGAACGATCTCGTAGGACACAGGACTAACATAAATACTAACACACCACGTCAATGAAATTTGGTGCAGTGCATTCATTAAAGTGCTAAAGTTTCGCAAGCCTACGGTAGCGCTTCACTGAAGAAGACAAATGAAATGAAGCGATAGCTTCTGTGAGCATTACAAACACGACGCGCGCAAGCTGGTTGGATGCACAGATATTTCCTAGGCCGAAGACTGCGAGCGATGCAGCAGATATTGACCGCGAAATAGCGAATCTCTACTGCATGATACCAATTGCCACAAGCATTGCGAGAGCAACCCTTGATGTAGGAGTCGATTGAAGCGACTCAGCTCCACTACTCGACGAGCTCATTGAGCTACTCGTTGCGCTGTCAGTTGGAGTAGTAGTGGCATTCGCCTCGACGGAACTGCTGGAAGCACTGCTGACTGAAGGGGAGCAACTGCTCAATGTGCACTTTGGCTCACGAGTCGGGATACTCGATTCCTCGCACGAAGAGCTTCCGGTAGAATCGTAATTGCTGGACGCGTTTGGCATCGAAATCTTGTTGGTTTCTTCCCGTCGTAGCTACTTGCGGACACGTCCTCAGCACTGATGCAAACTGTACCAGAATCTTCAGCATCAATTTCTAGCTAGTCAGCTTCGAACGACGATGATAGCACAACGATGCTGGAAGAATCGTGGGCCTCCAGTTTTGCATCTTCAGTGACCGACACGCTCTCAGCACCGAATTGTAAGCTTGCGTTATTGGCGAGTTCCAGCTTCAGCTGCTTAACCCTACAAGTCCACCATGTTGGCCCTACCAACATAACGGGGTATACGTTTTTTGGGCATCTATGTTATGTTGGTAGGGCCAACTTATTAGAATTTACACTTGGTTAAAGTAAACAATATTGGTCAATGCCCAACTCAAATGTGAAATAGACAAGTGATGCACAGGTCTAGGGGGCCAACAGGAAGGTTGGGGGATCCATAGGGGACGGGGGTCAGAGTCGAGAACTGCAAATGGGTGGCCTTGCGTCCGTCCCGCTTCCGTGTCATTTCAGAATTTGCGGAGCCGAGCGCAGGACGATGGTGGCGACGTCGGGCAAGGAACAGCGGCGGAGAGAAACTGCAATTAGAGGTGGCTCGGCGAGCGGCGGCATCGTCGAGAGGCATGGAGGCACGTCCTGCATCCATCAAGGTCCGCGCGGAACGACAAAAGACCGCGGCGGAGGCGAAGGATACCGCAGTGCCGCCAGATTGCAGCCCAAGTCGAGACACCAGAGACGCTGCAGCAGAGGCGAAGCCAACCGACCCACCTGCAGAGTCCAGGAAGCGGCTCACGCCAAAAACAGCGGCGAAGACTTTGCTGGCACGTGGGGTCGCCGCTGGCACCGCCATCGGGGAAGATTCGTCGCATGAGGTCGAGATGGACGCTGCTGATGTCGCTGCGATGTGTCGGCAGGCGATGCAAGGTGTGGCGTCTAGCGCAGAGCTTTGTACAGTAGCTCCAGGATCAAGTGACGATGGCAACGGAGCGAATTCACTGGTGGATGTGGACGTCGTGAATGATGCTGGCCAAACGCCAACATCGGAGCTAACATCAGATCAAGTCGCCTCGCGTAATCCAACATCTAGGCCAACATCAGGGCGTCCGCCTCGCGTTCGGAAACGAAAGCATAGTGGAGGCGAGGTGCAGTCTCCAGACAATGTAAGCCGAGTGCGCTCCGCTGGACGTCGTGCCACCCCGACTGTTGTGGCAGATGGTCCCTGTTTTGTGGAGAAGGGAGGTGCTGCCGAAGACACTGTATTGAACTCAAAGAGCGATGATGGCTCCAGTGATGGTGGTGATGCAGACGATCTCGATGAAGCAGACGAAGATTAAGAATTGACGTTTTCATCGGACGAGGACGAGGTGACTGTGGCAGACGCGTTTCCAAGTAGTCGCTACCTGTTAGCAGCTCATAACAAAAGGCTTGTGAAGGAGATGCGAGAAACCGGGTGGAACTACGGTACGAGCTGATCTGAAATCTATGTTATCGACTCCCGCTAATATTGCTATTTGTAGATCCAGCGACTTTGGAACCGACCCTGCGTATGCGGGGCTGTACGAAGGCCCGTACGAACCTACCGACGCCGTACTTGATCTTGCGGAGGACCCCTGGCGCTGTTTTTCTTCTTTATGCCGCCGAAGTTGTGGCGGAAGATCAAGGAGGAGACAAACCGATACCACCTGCAGTGTATCGACCAGCGCGCGAGAGAAATACGAAGCTCTCGACGTCAGACAGACCCCGAATACAGTGAATCTTTGCCGGATATCAAGAAGCAACTGCGTGCTGTGAGACCGGTGGAGGCGTGGGAAATTTTGAGAGTCATCGGACTTCTGATCGCGAGAATGCTGGCACCGCAAGTGCGTGGGTTGTCTGCACACTGGAGCCGCCATAACTATGGCGCTGTACCGCTTGGTACGTTTGGACAGTGGTTGCCGCGCAACTGCTTTGAGCACGTGATGCAAAATGTGCATTTTACTGATAATAACGCGCCCCAAGCACAAGTGGATCGCGGTTAGAAAGTTCGCAGCGTGGTGAGTGCTCTCCAGAAGACATTTCAGCGTGGATACAGAGTTGGACCTGTGATATCGTTCGACGAGGCGATGATACCAACACGTGCGCGTCAAAACCCGAAGCGTCAGTAACTTCCAAACAAGCCCCATGTGGTATTGCAGAACACACAAACCGTCAGATATGGATATCCAGTGTGGTATTGCAGAACACACAAATCGTCAGATATGGATATCCAGTAGCAACAAACACAACAATCGCCGAGTTAGGTCGGCGTTTGTTGGCCTGCCGCTGAGTTGCCCCCAGCGGTTCGGCCCAGCCGGGACAGTGGTGTCTCGCAGTCGCTGAGACCAAGCACTCAAGCCAGTCAAACGTCAGAAGTCAGCTGAGCTAGCTGACTTCCAGAAAACCCCGTGCCCTCCGCCAAAGGACGGACGACGGCGCGCTAGCGCTTTTACCGAGAGCCAAGGCTTCTCGGCTAGAAGTGTCACGGCACCCGGGCTGTCCGGCGTACCGGTTCGCTGAGTCAGCGAGACTTGTCTTTCGCGCGAAGCGAGACACGCCCTTCCCCGGGCCGACCTTGTTCTCTTGGCGCTACCAGTCAACACCCTACAAGCTATGCCTCTCGGGTGTCGACGGCAGGCATAATCCAGCCCGTGCAGGGACATACCGGACAGTGTACACTTGTCTTGGACTTAGAAAATTCTGCTCTGTTATCTTTATCTTCCGGGAGTCCTGAAGGGATTCCTCCTAATGGTTTCCTAATCTCATTTACAAATATCTAGTGAAATGAAGTAGTTTTGGATCTCAGCGACCCTTCGCTGACTTCCCTTGTAACGACCCGGCTTGCTCGCTGACTCTAAAAGTTCGACCCAGCTGAGTTACCGTAGCTACTCAGCTAAGTTAACCAGCGACTCAGCTAAGTTTAAACCTGGTGTGGACCACCCCGATCCGAACTTACTACACCACAACTGCCCCGGTCATGATACGAGCCGGACTGGTGAGTGTCTTGACCCATATGGTGGTCTCGGTCGGTTTATTTCACCATCCGACCATCACTCATCGGCTCATTTCTCAACCTTCTCGCCGAGTCAACCAACCGTCTTGACCAGCTTGTCTGCCGTCACCTCCCAGTATGTTCCTCGCTCTACTAATCTCGGCTCGGTGCAGTAGCTGACTTGTTGTTCTCTTCCCTTGTGTCTTCCTTCTCAGCTTAAACCGCATGTCGTCTCCAACTTCGTCGGCATCCGCTGAATCGGCTGGTTTGGCTTCTCCAGCATTCGACGCTGATGAGTCTTCACTTCTACTGGACCTGCGATCTGGATCACCACGCGGAAGAGGAGAGGTTCGGTCGCCGGCTTTACACCATTTGTCCACCGCCGACTTCCCTGGCCCGCCGGGCGGTCATCCGAATTCGGTAAGAACCCATCTTCTGCGTCACACTTCTCCACCGAGGCTAACCTTAATTCTCCTCTGCAGGTCCTAGACGCACAACTCCAGCGGGTGCCTAGCAGCGATTCGTTGCGGGCTCCAACCATCGTCGTGACCTTTGGCTCATGGTTTCCAGATGATCCGTTGTTCGACCATCCTGATGAGTTGGAGGCATGGTTTGAGTCTATCGACTCTCGGATGGATGAAGCGTACCCGCATCGTCCGTCTCTACGTCGTCGACTGCGTCTTCCCATGCGCTCTATCCTTCGTGTTCACCTGGGTGACGAAGGGCGGTCTCCAGCTGAGTCGGAGTCAGCTTCACCAGCTCAGCGGGTCACTGTCGACCCGGAAATATTTCCATCGCCAGCTTCGCCGAGTTTCGGTTCTCGTGGCCCAGAAGTACCGGCCGATCAAGAAGTAATCTCCGTGTATTCGCCGACTTCGTCCCCGTCATCTAGTCCAGAGCCTCGACCCAGTGTTGTCGAACCTCGTGAAGGAAGTCTTCTGGAAGCGGGGTTCCCCAACTCCATCGGTTGACTCAGCTGAGTTAGCTGAGAGTTCACCAACTCCAACCAAGTCGTCTGCTGAGTCCCGGGGCAATGCCACTGGTTTGGTTCTTGACGAGAGTTCTGGCACCTCGGTCGGTCTTGGTTCTTCGGAGTCAGCCGACCGCCGCCGGGTTTATTGGCAGCCACCTGTCGGAGGTTGGCCTGAACCTGACTGGCGCACTCCTCCAGCTTCAATCGCTGAGTTGTGTCAGCTCCTCTTGTACCGCGAGGGTTGGCTCGCTGAGCAAGAGTTCGACCGAACCCAAGTGTTGACGTATGCTTTGCTTCGTCCTCCTCTTCCCAGTGATGATGGGGTCCGTCGGGACTTGCTGGAGGCCCGCTCTTCGCGGGAGCGACTGCGCATTCTCCGAGCTGTGGCTCCTGACCCTCCTGGCTCTACCCAAGAGTTAGCTGAGTTGCGAGTGGAGGTTAGCCGACTTCGGCGTGCCAACGATGCTATGCAACGCCGTATGCAGTCAGCTTACGCGGAGTCGGCTCGTCTGGAGCGAGAATTGGTCACCGCCGTTCGTGAGCGTGATCTCTTCAAGAAGCAGGGCCTCAAGAACACGGAGCTGCTGACTTCATACCAACAGTGTATCTGTCGGGTGGAGAGTCACATGCGCGACACATCTCGGCATCAAAACAGCCAGGTCGACTCGGCTCAAGCTCTGATTGACAATCTGGGAACTCAGCTTGCGGTCCGTGACAAAGACATCCATCGACTCCTGGAACAAATCGCTGAGTTGAACAGGTCTCTCGCCGCTGTTCAGGGTATCAAATTCTTACTTTCAACAGCTCCAGGAGTCGGCTAAGTTGGTGATGAGTTTTCGTCGCAGTTCTCGCGACGACACCGATGACCGACTCCGGATTGCCCAAACTACGATCGAGCATCAGCAGCAGACCGTCGCTCAGCAGCGTCGAGCTCTTCGCTGTGCGAGACCACTGGTGACATCTGACCCGGCTTTGGCGATTGCGGCGGCTTCTGGAGTTGATGTGCCTGGTCTCTCCCACGGGACCTCGAGATGAATGCTCGGATGAGTCGACTTATGGAAGCAAAATGGCCCGAGCTTGCTCTGGATGCGGGGAAACGAAGTACGCGACATTACGCTTCGTATAATCCCTGCCTCAAGCTCGGCTGCTTCTCAGTTGACTCAGCCGACTTCGTCTGTGTCGGGTGTTGTGACGTCTTCGCCGGTCCAGCTGACTCTTTCGCCGTCTGCTGGACTTCCTGTGCAGTCCTCAGTTTCAGCCACGTCAAGCTCGACTGAATTGGCTGCCAATGTGTCAGTTCCGGACCAACCCCGTCGACACCCTTCCAGCCGTTTTCGCCAGGATCATCGAGCTCCGCTGACTCGCCCGTCAGTTCTCCACTTTGCTTCGGCTGTAACTTCACCTTCGACGCCACCGTCCACGACTCAGCTTGCGCCGACTCCGGCTTCCCCAAACAATCCGTCGTCGACCGTGTCAGCTGCTGCGGTGTTGACTTCGCTGAGCACCGCCTCTTCGTCTCAGTCGACTTCGATTGTGTCTCCGACTCGATCGAGGTCCGTCTCAGCGACTCCCACGACTCCAGCTCGTGGCGGTGTTCAGCTGGCTCTCGCCCACACCGAAGGCCCGCCAGGCCGCTGACTCGTCTAAGTCAGCTAGCCGTTCCACAACCAAGTCGCCGGGGAAGACTCAATTATCGCCGACTCGGCGTTCGTCTCGCGCAGCCTCCCGGAACTCCTCGACTATCAGCAAGGTGCTCATCGAGGACATGGAGAGTTCGGACTTGGTCGTCCTGGGGTCAGCTGCCAATGATGCGACTGAATCGTCGCCGCCCCAGCCTCGAGCTATCTCGGCTGTCAATTCGACTAAGCTGGGTTCCCATGATTCGTCACCTTCAGCCTCATCTCATGGGTCTATAGGTTCATCTGCCGAGTCATCTGGCTCTGATGCTGAGTCGTGTTCTGATAGCTCAAGCTCGGACGGACTGGGTGGTCGGATCAGCAAGTCAGCTTACAGTCCGGTCAAGTCAGCTGGGACGTCGTCGTCACTGAAAGTGATGCCTTCACCAAAGGTAACCCGGAAAACGCCAGATCAGGCTCGTCTTGTCTCCGGCTTCGAAGAAACGCCGTGTCGACTCGGCTGGACGTTCCGTCGCTTCTCCCTCGAAGTCGACTTCGTCTAAGTCAGCTGACCAATCTCCTGTCGCGCTCCCGATCCTATCTACGGCGACGAAGCCAACGCCCTCAGTGAAGGTTGCATCCTCAGCAGGGTCAGCTAAGTCGTCGGGATCCAAAGCACCAGCGAAGAACGTGGCATCGGCTGGGACAACCAAGAAGAAATCCAAGGTTCCGCTCAAGTCTGCTCCTAAAGCTCTCAAGAGGAAGGGCGCTCCGACATCGGTGCCGACTCCTGTTGTGCCGAGTTTGGTCGGGGAGTCTGTTGGATCGTCTGAATCATCGAGCACACGCGTTTCGAAGAAGGCCAATAACTCACCGGTTGTTACGCCGACTCCGACCGCGAGAGATTCCTCTGGAGGGTCCGCCGACTTGCCCCGTCAGCTCTCCCGGTCTCGACTCTCCGGACCCGCGCCGACCAAGCTACCTCCCGGGTGTCGTATCCCACCCTTGATGAAGAAATGGCGGAACCCGCCGTTCTTCCACACTGGGTCAGCCAGGTGTTGGACTAAGATCTTGGCTTGTTGTGAGCCTGTCGCCAAGAAGGAGAAGATTGACAACCGGGAATCATGTCCGGCCGACACCTTCTTCTCTGGTATTGCGGCTTTTGCTGACGTGTTTGCCCCTCACCATCCAAGTCAGCAGGTCATGTCAAGTTTCCCGATGGCCCTTTCTTATGTCTCCTGATGCGATGAGCCGGGTTCGTGACACAAGTTCTTCGTCAAAGCCGACTTCGCCCGTCGAGCTGGTCGCGGATTGCTGGTTAAATGTAAAGGTGAGCGACCTGATACCGCCAAGCTGAGTGTTGCTCTTTGGGAGCGTATGCACTGGATCGTCGACTCCAGCGTGGTTCTCGGGTTACACCGTCTCTGAACCCGTCTCGCTCAGTTGACGAACTCAGCTTGTGTCACCAACTATGGTCCAAGTATAGCCGGGCTCGGAAGCAACGTGGCGATGCTCTGCGCCCTGTTATATCGGAGTTATGCCAAGTTCTGTTTGAGGCTTCAAGCATGGAGGATGATCATGGTCCGGCGCCGGTATTGGACGCTGAGCTTTACTTTGACCCATCTGTGCCGTTCGCTTCTCCAGTGAATTTGCCGTGGTTCCCTCAAGATGCTGACTGGTCGGCTAGCGTAGCCACGATCGACCGAGAGGAACCTTGGCGTACGTGGTGGTTGCTTCAGCCGGCCATGCACCCATATAACCGGTGTTTCCAGTCACTTCACCCGGATTTTCCAGTCTTTGCCCCTGTTGGGTTCAGTAGCGATCAAGTCGAAAGGAGGAGGTAAACGCTGACTCGGATGTCGGTCGACCGGTTCTCCCCGTGTGTCCCCTGCTGCTCAAGTCCCTGACAATCGTGAGGGTCTCTTCATTTTCGAGAATGCTCTGGCCGACGACGAGATTTAGCTGGCTGGGCCAGCCGACTCAGCTGAGTAGTTAGCAGTATGGAACCGTAGTCACCGAGAGCTTAGCTGAGTCCGTTAATTCCTTCATTCCTCAATATATATCCATGCAAGTAGTTCAGTAGCATTCACGATCCACCAAGCCTGAACTTAATCACTTGGTGGCGGTCATGAGTGGTGCAGTTTTAGTTTTCGTCTGCAACCTGCACCATTTGCAGACGATTAGCCCGTTTCTTGTCCCGCAAGTAATCAAACAGCCAGCCGCAGGAGAGATTTGCAAGAGGTTCCCACGTCGGTTCGTCATAGCCGACCCATTTGACTTGGAACATCTTCTGGGTTCTGGAGGTGTCGTTAGAGAACGACAGTTTGTCATCCAGGATGGCCTCTACCTCGTGTCGTCAGTGTCTTCAGGGGCTTTCCAGCTGTCCTCAGGCAACAGTTCTTCGTCAAAGTCGAGTCGATCGGACTCAGCTAGATCACCGCTCAGCCGAGTGGTCGGTCGGCTATTAGACTCACTGACCGCTTTAAGCCGGAACACATGGACAACCGGATAGAACCTATATCCACTCTTGTCTGGCAACTCCAATTCGTATGCGAATTCCTCCACTTTTTCTTAA
>JAAVTI010000757.1:0-83484 GCA_011947335.1 Phytophthora constricta
AGCCGAGTTCGTGACACAAGTTCTTCGTCAAAGCCGACTTCGCCCGTCGAGCTGGTCGCGGATTGCTGGCTCAAATGTAAGGTGAGCGACCTGATACCGCCAAGCTGAGTGTTGCTCTTTGGGAGCGTATGCACTGGATCGTCGACTCCAGCGTGGTTCTCGGGTTACACCCGTCTCTGAACCCGTCTCGCTCATTTGACGAACTCAGCTTGTGTCACCAACTATGGTCCAAGTATAGCCGGCTCGGAAGTAACGTGGCGATGCTCTGCGCCCTGTTATATCGGAGTTATGCCAAGTTCTGTTTGAGGCTTCAAGCATGGAGGATGATCATGGTCCGGCGCCGGTATTGGACGCTGAGCTTTACTTTGACCCATCTGTGCCGTTCGCTTATCCAGTGAATTTGCCGTGGTTCCTCAAGATGCTGACTGGTCGGCTAGCGTAGCCACGATCGACCGAGAGGAACCTTGGCGTGCTTGGTGGTGCTTCAGCCGGCCATGCACCCATATAACCGGTGTTTCCAGTCACTTCACCCGGAGTTTCCAGTCTTTGCCCCTGTTGGGTTCAGTAGCGATCAAGTCGAAAGGGAGGTGAACGCTGACTCGGATGTCGGTCGACCGGTTCCTCCCCGTGTGCCCCGACTGCTCAAGTCCCTGACAATCGTGAGGGTCTCTTCATTTTCGAGAATGCTCTGGCCGACGACGAGATTTAGCTGGCTGGGCCAGCCGACTCAGCTGAGTAGTTAGCAGTATGGAACCGTAGTCACCGAGAGCTTAGCTGAGTCCGTTAATTCCTTCATTCCTCAATATATATCCATGCAAGTAGTTCAGTAGCATTCACGATCCACCAAGCCTGAACTTAATCACTTGGTGGCGGTCATGAGTGGTGCAGTTTTAGTTTTCGTCTGCAACCTGCACCATTTGCAGACGATTAGCCCGTTTCTTGTCCCGCAAGTAATCAAACAGCAGGCCGCCGCAGGAGAGATTTGCAAGAGGTTCCCACGTCGGTTCGTCATAGCCGACCCATTTGACTTGGAACATCTTCTGGGTTCTGGAGGTGTCGTTAGAGAACGACAGTTTGTCATCCAGGATGGCTCTACCTCGTGTCGATCAGTGTCTTCAGGGGCTTCCCAGCTGTCCTCAGGCAACAGTTTTTCGTCAAAGTCGAGTCGATCGGACTCAGCTAGGTCACCGCTCAGCCGAGTGGTCGGTCGGCTATTAGACTCCCTGACCGCTTTAAGCCGAGACATGGACAACCGGATAGAACCTATATCCACTCTTGCCTGGCAACTCCAATTCGTATGCGAATTCCACCACTTTTCTTAACACGGAATGGTCCATGCCATCGATGGGCGAGCTTCTTCTTCAAGCCGGGTTTGACTCGTTCCATAAACAACCAGACTTGGTCACCTTCCTGGAACAGCGACTTGTGTGCTTCAGCTGACTCGGTTGGCCGGTCCTTTCCTCTTGACCTCGACTGCAGCAACTCAGCGAATGCCTGAAACACTCACCCATGACCTCGGATCGCGGTTGTGACGTATAAGAGAAGGTGCACCGAAACGTCGGAAGACACATTCTTCGAATGCTTTTGCCACTTCTAGTGCCTCCGTGTTACTCATTGCCTTGGCGATGACAAATCCAGTGAAGTGATCTTGGAATAGCAATAGAGCAGTATTGCCCCGCTGATCTTTGGCAAGGGAATGACGAAATCCATGGAAACTACCTGGAATGGGTGGTCCGAGACCACATTGCCTGATGAATAACCTCTCAACTGGGGTTTGCTCTTGCTGGTACTGCGATCTCGCACGCTTGGACATGTTTGACTACGTCGGCATATAAGCCGACCCAGTAGAACTCAGCTTTTACCCTATGGAAAGTTCGCACAATACCTTGGTGTCCTCCTTCTATGGAGTCGTGACAACTGTGGAGTACTTCATCAATCATGGTCGTTGAAACTACCAATCTCAGCAGGAAATTGTCCGAGCCGATTTCATCTCGGCGTCTGCGTTGGTTCTGGTAGTATAGGAGTTTGTCCTCGCTGAGTACGAAGTTGTCAGCCACTTTGCTCGCATTTTAAGCTCTTCGGTGGCTCAGTTCATCGCGTTCGCCCTGCAACAGGGCTTTTAGATCAGCCCATCTCATCTCTTCATCTTGAGCTTTGGAGATGCGTCGGCGTCTTTCCGCTTGCACGACCACCGGATCGATGTCAGCTGAGTCTGGCACCCGGGATTCGTCGACCTCCAGCTGAGTTTGGCCTTCAACTCGGCGAGTTGGTGGGACATGTTTCGTTATGTCGTATGTGTCGCTTCCCATATCAGCATCCATTATCGGTGGTGTTTCAGATTCGGTCGAGTCACGACGAGTCTCATCTTCGAAATGGACTCGGCGTTTCTGTCTTCTAGTCATCACGTTCATCTCGGCTTTGGTTTCCACTTCTACTGTTGAGTCAGCTTTGTCTTCCACATTCTCAGCTGAGTTAGTTTTGGCTTCAGCTTTTGCAGCTGAGTCAGCTTCGACATACAGTACCTCAGTGATTTGGTTCAGTATCTTCAACTCAGCTTTGCGGTCTCGGCTGAGAACAACTCTGCCAGCTCGGCTTTCCAGGGCTTCTGTAGCGAGGGAGTCGGCTGCAGCATTATAGTAACGTACTACAAGTAGCGAACCGAATTGAGTTTTCCAGTCAGAGTCTTGTGGCGTGCCAACTCAACCTGTAAAGTCTCCTTCTTGCAAGCGATCACCCCCATGGATTGCTGGATTGCAAGCCGAGAGTCGCCTGTTACAATCAGGTCGGTCACCCCATGGTTAATGTCTGCCTGGACACCGTTGTTCATGCCGATGTACTGGCGATGTTTACCGTAGTCGACGAGAGGTACGCACTCGCAGCGATCTCAATGTCCCATGCAGGCAAATGCCACAGTATCCATGAACAACTCCCATATCCACCATTCTTCTCAGGTTTTGCCGATCCATCAAATGACATGACGTGCCCCTCGAAATCTCGTGGCACGTGAGTATATAACAGTTCTGGGTCCATCCGAATCGTAGCTGAGTTCTTAGACGGTGGAGCTATGTGCGCTAGCGACTCGTCGAGTCCGATGTGAGGTGTGATGGATGCTTCAAGAAGCTGAGTGAACTCAGCGTAGCGTTCCCGGATTCGTTTAATCTTGAGGTTGTATGGAGAGAGCAATACTGCAAAGCTCACTGCTCGGCCATAGAGTGACTTTGATTGGAACACCCATTCCATCGTAGAAAATCTCGTGTATACGTGGAGAGTTTGGCCGGCCAGAATGGAGTAGCAGACTTTAAGCAGCTGTAACAATGCCAGCACCTCCTTCTCCGCCGTGTGATAGTTGCCTTCGTTTTCTTAGAGGACTCGTCCACAGAAACTAACTGGATGGAGCTTCTTATCGTGAATCTGCATCAGTGTGCCACTTAGCGCCCAGTCGTTAGCAAAAGCATGATATGTACTTCCTTAGCTGAGTCGAAATGACGGAGTATTGGTGCTTGGGCCACCTTCTCCTTTAACTCGGCGAAAGCTGACTTGGCGGCAGTTAGATCACTGCCAGTGACGAAGTCAGCTTCTTTGATCTGGTACAAAATTGCTCCATACACTGACAGGTTCTGGATGAACCGGCTATAGTAGTTCAGAGCCCAAAAACGCTTGCATCCCTTTCTTCGACGTCGGAAATGGTAAGTCAGCTATCGCCGCTAGTTTTTAGGATTAGCGGCGACGCCTCTTGAAGTAACTTCGTGAGAGAGGAAATCCACTCGCTGTTTCACAAAAATGCTCTTGGTAAAGCTGACACTGATCCTGCACTCAGCGAAACGGGTTAAAAGTCTATCCAAGGTGGAGAGACAATCATCAAACGATGTGCCCCCGAAACGGATGTCGTCAACGAAGGAACGACGGTCAAAGACCGGCGTAAACTTCGATTCGTCTGGTTCGCCGGTAGTAAACATGTCGCCATACTTGTCGTTCACCAGTTCCTGGAGCGAGTCCGAGTCAGATGCAGCGCGGTGGTCAGCTTCGAACTTACCACTGCCGCCAGCTGAGTAGGAACTCAGCTTTAGAGGTTCCTTGGAGTGCAATTCCCTTTGAGTTGCTGCTGCCTTCTCTGCTCTGCGCATGCGTTCAGCAAAGGCAGCCCATCCACCCCTGGGTTGCACATAGCCCCACAAGGCGTTGTCGATAAGACGTTGGTAAATCATCGGTGCATTTTTAAGTCCGAACGGCATACGTAGCCATTCGAAGTGTCCTAGTGCACATACAAAGGCTGAGATCCATCGAGCTCGCTGAGTCATCATGACAGCCCAGAATCCACTAGCCGCATCAAGTGAACAGAACCAAAGGTAGCTCTCTAACTCAGTGAGTAGGTCGTCGACCAGTGGCATGGCGTATTCCATTAGCACCGTGATCGCATTCACCATCTTGTAATCGATGCACAATCGTATGTCGACTCCGTTTTTCTTTAGCACGATCACGATGGGCGACGCCCATGGGCTGTTGGAGAAAGCAATTAACCCGGCTTTCAGCAGGCCCTTCAAGAGTTCGTAAAGTTTCTTGAGGTGCTTCAGAGGAACTCGGCGAGCTCGTTGTCGTATAGGTGGGTGGTCGCCGACGTCGATATCACGCACTACACCATAGGCTGGAGATGGAAGCGCATTCCCGCTTGAGATCATAATGCGTTCATGTTTCTTCAGCACAGTGACCAGTTTCTGTTGTTCCGCTGGGGAGTGGACTGGTGTCACCACATTTGCGCCGGTGTAATCGAGGATGGATGGTACCAGATCAGTCAAATCAGGGAGAAAGGCCAACTCGTGAGCATAATCTTCCAATACGAGTTCATTAGCTGAGTTCTCGAACTCAGCTGGCGATAAAGAATTCTCCTCTTCACACATCGTCATTGCAGCAGCATATCGTAGTTGTAAGTCTTCCTCTGGATCGTCAGCTTCTGCGTCGTCGGTAACATCTATCACATCATCGAATCGCTGAGTCAATATCGTCGCTGCTGGGCCAGTTGTTGTTTCATTGGCGGCCGCCACTCTTCTAGCCTCCTCCAATATCGCCCTCATTTCCAGCTATTGATGCTTTAGCCGAGTCGAGTTGGCTCTTGGTGGACGCTGACTCGGTTGTTGGAGTCAAGTCTTCTAACCCGGTGGTCGAATCAGCAGGCGTTTGTTGGTCACCCACTCCGCCAAGTCGGATATTAATATGCTTCGCAAGTTATTTTGACCCTCTAAGGGCTCAGCTGAGTTTATGGACTCGTCTGCCGTTTCGCTGACTTTATTCACCGACCCGACCGACTTGGCTGGCCTCATGTTTGATTTTGCTGAGTCTGGGGTCTCAGCTGTTGACTCGCCGACTTGATTTACTTGTGTAGCCGACTCAGCTGAGTTAATTCTCAACTTAGCTGAGTATGTGGACTCAGCTATTGGCTCGCCGACTTGGTCCACTGGTGTAACTGGCTCAGCTGAGTTAATACTCCACTCGTCCTTCAGTCCAGGTATGCCACAGTCAGACTCAATAACCGAGTGAAACTCGGCGGTTGGTCTGGAAACGTTCATTCCTGAGTCGGCACTATCCAAGCGTAAGCGTTCCCAACGTTGAGCACAAGTCAACTCGGCGTCTTCATCAGAGACTGTACATTTCGCTGCATCACCCCTGTTGGCTGTGCATATTGTCGTCTATCCACAGCGGGTGGTTGTCGAGCCAGCCATGCGGCGTACAATTGTTGTTCTTTCTTCAATAGGTCTTTATCGATCGCCGACTCATACGCTAGCACCTGCCAATCTTGGTATTTATCCGACTTCAACCGGACATACCCATCGTCACGTGGTAATTCATCATGAGGTGCCCACAGTACCACTGGAAAGTGAGCTGGGCACCACACTAGTCGATCGGTCGTATTGGTAAGCAGCACCTTGGTGACCTTCCCATGTTTGTTATGTATCGCAGTCGGAATCCAATCTTTGTTCGACGAATCCAAATCTCGTGAGTTTCTTCACTAGGTTGTCGACGCCTTAGCCTGAAATCAGCCGTGAGTCGACTTTGGAGACTCAGCGACTCGGCTGGGCCGTCACTCTCATGTGTCCCATAAGCTGACTCGTCTTGCCAATTACTGGACTTGATGAGTGGGATTACGACTTCATCTGGCAATTTTGCCGTCGAGTTGTACAAATCCAGCCGGATGCCAGCTGGTATCATGAAATCCGTTCCCAGGATCAAGTCAACTCCAGCGTGATGGGGCATAATCCAGACTTCAAACTCGTAGACGATCTGCCAGCCGAGCGTCACCTTCACTGTGACTCTTGATGTCGTCGGCACTTTGTTCTCACTTATGCCTTGTATATCAATCTGCATGTCATTGTTCGCGTACCGCTTCAATCGCAGTCGCCGGGCGAATGACAAGCTGACTGCCGAGACGTTCGCCCCGGTGTCTAAGAGTATCTTCGTTCGTTCGTCGTTCACAGCGCCCATCACAAGAGCTCGCATACGGACTCGGCGGTCGAACTTCTGCGCTGACCACCATCCTATGCGCTCTCCGGGGCGCAACTTCACAATCTTGGAGCGAATCTTGGCCTTCTCTGGCCTTCGAGACTCAGCTCTCGCGCTCTACTACCCAGTGATCTTCCTCCGAATCACTGAGGTCAGTTATTCTGTCATTTTCACGTTCATTACCGTCGCTTCTCTCACACCTGATCTCGGGCCGTTGCGCCTCACTCACAAAAGCAAACACGTAGTTCGCTTCGACTGCAAGCTCAGCTGACTGTGGCAGCCCGTTGTTATCCAACCCAGTCAGAGTTGGCGGGCCACCGAGTTTAAATCCTTCGGCTCGTAAATGTCTTGGAGGTCAGCGGGTACAGCTGACTTGTCCACCGTGGAGCGAACGAAGCTCGTCAGTTTCTCAAAGCGTTGAAACAGTTCGCAGCGTCCGACATCGTGTACCTGCTTGCAGAACTTGCATCTCTTGCGACAATAGTGTGCTGAGTGACCTTCGCTTCCACACGCAGCGCAGGGTCCATAACGTGGACGCTCGCGAATCATCTCGAGATAGCGACGTTCTTCGGTCAGCTGAGTTGCAGCTGAGTTCGGACGGTCAGCTGAGTTCGGGGACCGGCCAGCTGAGTTCGACGGTCGGCCAGCTGAGTTTGATGGTCGACCAGCTGAGTTCGGAAATCTGCCAGCCGAGTTCCCTCGATCCGCTGAGTCACGAGAACGATCACTCGCTACTCCTGTGTCCAAGTAATCTTTACTGTCGTCGGATCCGCTCTCTTCATCTTGGCTGTACGCACTTTCTTCGCTCGACGAGTCGTGTCGACGACTTGAATGACGCTGTTCTGTACCTGCATACAAGTCGTCGACTGACACATCGGCGGCTGCAAGTCGACGACCCCGGTCTCGGTGTGAGTCATCTCGGCGTGATTCTCGCTTTTCACTTGGGCGGCGATCATCCCGGCGGTCATCTCGGCGGTCATCTCGGCGTCGATCGTTCGGACGAGTGTTGCTACTGCGTCGATCCTTGGTCTTACCTGTGACCAACTGATCCCGCTTCTTTCGCTTTTCGCCGAGTAGTTTCCTGTTGATTATCTGTTCCACTCTTTGAATATCGCTGAGTTGGAGCGGGTACAACAGGTCCATAACTTCGTCATCCCCACAGTTAGCAGAAACTGCTCGACGTGATCAGCTGAGTCCGCACCGCCCTTCTCGTACTGGATCTTGGCGGTGCGAGCGTATCCGTTGAGCCGGATGAGAAAGTCGCAGATAGGCTCATTCTCTTTGCGCTTGGCCGAGTAGTAGCGAGTGCGCGCCGACTGGTCGAACTGCGAACAGTAATAATCCAAGAAGGCCTCGCTGAGTAGGCTCCAGCGTTGTTGAGTCTTCTTCGGTAGCTGACGGTACCAGCTTTTCGCCGCTCGACCCAGACATAACGAGAATGGCTCGCACCACGAGTTCTGGGGCATCCTGGTTCCTTTCATCTCATAGATGAAACGTTTAACCACTGCAAAGAGGTGTCGGATCGGTACCGTTTACCCTCAAACTCCGCTATCTTGTCCAGAGACGCATGAGTGCGTAGCTCCAGGTATTGGACGTCGTCTGACTCGGCTTCATCATAGCTGAGATGACGGATCACGTCTCGAACGGACTCCTCGTATTCAACCCCGTGATCGGGTTCACCATCTTGGTCATCGCCCAAGTCAGCTTTTCAGTCGTGACATAGAGCTGGCTGTCACGACTAGCTCTGGGGGTGGTATTCTTCGGGGTCTTCATGTGTGAGTCCTCGAAGTACGGAGTGCCGTCAGTTGACCTGAACACACCTTGCATCTTGGTGTTCGGAGTCTTGGGTAATGGGATCTTGCTCGGGTCTACCCCCAGGTACTCTTGGGGTTCGGCTACGCGTCGGGCAATGGTTTGAAAACTGCCCGGGCCTTTTCTAACCCGAAAGCTGATCTCAGCTTACGCTTCCACTGCATCAATTCAAGCCCAGCTCGGGCGACATTCCAGTCTCCCAAGATCAAGCTGTTGGGTCGGCTGTTGCACCGATAACCCATGGCTCGTAGCAGCAGCACCGTATCTTCGACAAGTTGATTGATGCTGCTGTTGTTCATGGGCTGAGTCAGCTAGGACCCAGCACTGGCCATTTTGCCTGCGCCATCGCAACCGGAGCGAACATCATCATCCACTCCGATTGCGTCCTCATTTCTTCGCCGAGTCGAGCCAACACCTTGTTGGCACTCGGCGTGTCGGCGTTCCTCGTCGCTCTCGGAATCAGGGGTGGACGTTCCCTTGAGCAACGCCTTGATCGTCATCGTCCACATCCTCGCTGAGTTCAGCGGTCAAATTGCGCTCAACAGGGCGCGGGTTTCCCACACGCCCCACTTGAACTTGCAGTCTCTCCACCTCGCTGAGTAACTCGGCTGACGACGGCACATCGTCGTCTTTCTCTTCTTCTTCTTCATCTCTCTCACTTCCTTGGTCTTGGGCATCTTCGTCGAATTGGACACCGCGAGCCACGTCCGCGTCGACGTCTCGCTGACTCGCTGGGTCTGACCTCGCGAGAGGTGAACCCGCGGTCGTGGCCGGACTTCCTCTACTCGGCGAAGGCGATCCCCTGACCATCTTGCTCACTTGTTACTCGAAACTTGATTAACTTGGCACCTGCGAAAACAAGCACTCCCTGTTCCCGGGTCGCGGCACCAGTTGTGGTATTGCAGAACACACTAATCGTCAGATATGGATATCCCGTAGCAACAAACACAACAATCGCCGAGTTAGGTCGGCGTTTGTTAGCCCGCCGCTGAGATGCCCCCAGCGGTTCGGCCCAGCCGGGACAGTGGTGTGTCGCAGTCGCAGAGACCAGGCAATCAAGCCAGTCAAACGTTGGAAGTCAGCTGAGCTCGCTGACTTCCAGAAAACCCCGTGCCCTCCGCCAAAGGACGGACGACAGCGCGCGAGCGCTTTACGGGTCACCTAGAGCAAAGGCTACTCGGCTAGAAGTGTCACGACACCCGGGCTGTCCGGTGTACCGGCTCGCTGAGTCAGCGAGGCTTGTTTAACGCACGAAGCGAGACACGCCCTTCCCCGGGCCGACCTTGTTCTCTTGGCGCTACCAGGCAACACCCTCAAGCTATGCCTCTCGGGTGTCGACGGCAGGCATAATCCAGCCCGTGCAGGGACTTACCGGACAGTGTACACTTGTCTTGGACTTAGAAAATTCTGCTCCGTTATCTTATATCTTCCGGGAGTCCCGAAGGGACCCCTCCTAATGGTTTCCTAATCTCATATACGAATATCTAGTAAAATGAAGTAGTTTTGGATCTTAGCGACCCTTCGCCGACTTCCCTTGTAACGACCCGGCTTGCCCGCTGACTCTAAAAGTCCGACCCAGCTGAGTTACCGTAGCTACTCAGCTATGTTAACCGGCGACTCAGCTAAGTTCAAATCTGGTGTGGACCACCCCGATCCGAACTTACTACACCACATTTCCCACGAGAAAATCACGTAAGGAGCACATGTAGTACGTGCCAGTGGCTGGACAACATGTAGTCCGGTCTAGATAAATTCTGGAGACCAGCGTTGTAACCTGTTAGTCGTTTCCAGCGGTTCACGTCCGCCGCTATCTGTCGGTCTCTCTCAGACTGCCCATTTGCCGTACACGCTGCCAGCCACGTTTGGCAGTAAGCTCACAATCTCTCCGTCTGAGAGCCATCGTGTACTAGTTGACGCAGTAGATTGACTTGGTCCTCATACGCCTCCAGTTCCCCCATTCAAGTACGAGTTTGGTGGAGAGTCCCTATGCCGCAAGCTCAGGATAAGGCAGGTATGAGAACAGGTGCCGAAGCGCGTCCCTGCGGCAAGTCAGTCGTGTAAAGATTTTGCGCAGTGACAGCTCTCCTGCAATATCGTTCAGAATGGGAAGGTGACGTTGCACTTGACGCAGCCAGTCCTGCGCTGCCACTTCGTTTTCATCCTGGAGGTGGCGCATCTTCTTCCGATCTGTTAAAAGTTCCGGTTCCATCTAGATGGCTTGCAGCAAGCGCGAAATGCTGCTGCGTCCACTCGTCCATGTGTGGAGACCATGTGCCGGGAACTTGGCAATTGAGCCAGGCTGGAGTGCTGTGAGCTAGCTTGCTGGTCCTCAGGTAACGCCCCTGCGGCAGCCTGAATGGCTTGTTCAGCTTTCTTCATCAGTAATACAAGGCTGTCCTCATCGTATTCGCTAGAGTCAAGCTCATCCTTCCCAAGCCGAGTTTAGAGTAAGTCGAGTCTCTTCCGCATGGCGATTCTGCAAATAATTGCCACATTCACCTCATTCGTGTCGTCCATGATATTTACTCCAGCCAGGTCCTCCAAGTCTGCGCTTCGCCGTCTGGTATAATGTTGATGCTCGATAACCACTCAAAGTCGCCCTTAATACTTTCAGCAAAAGTAGGATCACCCTCCGCGTTCCACGTCAAGGACAGCTCTCCGTGCACCACTCCGTAGAAATGTTGCTCGTGCTGCTTAAGCACAATCATCGTCGGCAGAATGTGAAGACGCCGGAAGTGGGCAAATGGTGAATTGGCATCGGCATCAGCAAGAGGGCCACCGCATCCTGTTTCATGCTCAGTGCCATCCGGCAAAACGTAGTCTCGATAGTAGTATTGCTGTACGTGGGCATCGTTATGAGCCATTTACATCCAGCACGAACATAGCTCACGTAGGTGCTGTGCCATCGCTCGCAATACTTCCGTGCCCGACCAAAGGACGGAGGAAGTTTGGCATTAACGGACCTGGTCCGTTCTTGAGCATAATTCGCGAAGCGCAGCTGTTACCGCCTCTGTCGTGGTTGGGACATGTTGCGACGGATGCAGGCGTTTCAGTTCGCTCTTTGGATCTACAACTCCTGCTGCAACGTCATATTTCAAATTGGCCATCATGAGTGTGTATACCTTCCTCTTTAGACTGTTGACCTCTCGGACGGTATGCGAGGAGTACTGCAGCTTTCCCGTCTCAAAGTTGGTCATGGTGGCGTAGTACGCGGCGAAAGCACAGTGTCCATTTGCTGGTACCGTAACTAGCGATGCTTGAAAGCCTGCCAAAAAGACAGGTAATTGTTGCGGTATGGACACACTGTAAGTTGTTGCACGCATCTTGAAGCCCTCTTCCGAGGTTGGGCTGCTTAGTGGGGTGAAAGCGGAATCTGCATATTCGCTCTGGGCGAGCCCAAAATCCAGGTTCTCCACTTGTTCTACGCCCTTGGCATCGTCGCTTAGTGCCGATGTCCGGCTGTCAGGACGTGGTTCCATTTGTGTCTGGACTGGCGAAGGTGGCGAAGCTGCCAGCGAGTAAGGGAAGTCAGACCCGGGCGTCTGTTATGACATTTGCGTCGAGGAAGGCGCCGAAGAACCACCATATCTCGAAAACTCATCAGTGAATTGAATGGACATTCTCTGTGTGGTGTCTCCTCTGAGGTTATGGGTTTAATATCGCGCTGCCTCGCGCTTTCAATCTCCATGTCTCGGGCCCCTTGTCGATCCCTGGACTGTTGTCGGTAGTTTTCGACTTCTGTCTTCGCCCGTTTCTCGTGTGAGGAACTTGGCTTGGGCTTCTGGTGCCCTGCGATACCCGCCTGCTGTGCGTCGTTGCATTCAGCTACCTCCATTTTGTCGGAAGGCTGAAGCACGCCGTTACCCTCACTATCGTCTTCCCCCTGCGCGTTCTCAGGTACGTCGGTTGGGTACGCATAAGTGGCGTCGTCATTGCCCTCCACACTGGTTCCCTCCGACTTAGTCTCTTCGTCGTCCATCAGAGCGTGATATTGCCCAAGTAGCCGAGCTTGTTGGAACAGCTGGAATGAGGTCGGCTGTCACCGTTTCCGCTGATATGCGGTTCCCCTCGTGATAGGGGCCGCCTCGCTCGTCGTTTCGTTCATCTTTGCCGCCTGGTGAGCGTGCCCTGCCCCAGCACTGTTGCTCTGTTTGTTGGGGATGATCTTTTCAGCAGGAGGCATCGCTGTTGCAGAAACAGCTACCTCAGTGGCATTCCGTTTCGTTTTAGCTGCTTTTGTTTTCGAGGACCGACTAGCTACTTCCACAAAGCCCTCTGCATCAGTCTTCGGGGAACCTTACGCTGGGTTATGCCGTCAGGTGGGGCAGGAGCTGGAGATGATCCTCGCTGCTGTTTCTCCGCTACATCTTCCAGTACTGTCAGTGTGGCAGCAGTGACATGTGGAGGTACTGAACGTTTCACCTCTTCCGACAAAACTGCCAAAAAGGTAGACAAGCTATCTTCATCCGAACGGCAATAGGCGGATGCTGTGCCAACATTTAAAGCAGGAACATGTCCAGTAAATGTTCGTCTGCCACGAGTGCGAACCTCAGTCAGTTGTGCATTGAACACTCGACAATATGTCGTCGTATGTTTAGGACTCAAGCATCGCATGCAAGGATTGCGCGCATGTAACAGGTGATGATGAATGGTCACCGCAGTTTCTCCAACTATCACCTGGGTGACACCTTGTAGATCAGTGGGGCACCGCTCTTGAGCGAACCGGACGACTATGTACCGATTGTTAACGACTGCGGTGCTGTCGACCCGTGGTCTTTCTACATCCAAGACAGGGACTCCAGCAAGCTGCGAGAAGGCACCATCAGCGGGATGATTCCTAGCTCCTCAGCTCCGAGGACTCTTATCGAATACAGGCGGCGGGTTTGCGCTACGTTGAAAGCTCCGTGGTGCTGATCCGAGCGGGGTAGTTCAGTATCCTCGGGTTCAACCGTTGCCCTCTGTAACTGCAGCGTATTGCCCTTGTAGAACTCGGCCACGCGACGTGAGTAAAACACAAATTTTAACGTATGTATCCCGTCAAAATAAAGCATCTTAACGTCTTGCATCATCCAGCCCACCATTTCCTTCCCATTCCTCACGTCTTTATTAGCAAGATAGAGCTGTTCAAAGAGCGCGACATGACGAATATTTTTCCTCAATTGTACTTGAGGGTGACATCCGCAGTTAAAACTGCTTCCACGTGTGTTGCGTGAAATTGTTCCATGATGGCCCTCTGCAAGACTGGCATGGTCGCTTTCAAAAAGTTAGGCGGGTGGGGTATTTCAAGCTCCCCTCGCAAGTAGGCCAATAAAGATTCCGTCTCATCTTGGGTTCTGGCTCGCAGCGATCCGTCTGGATGGACGTCCGACGAGGTCAGCGCAATCACCCGTAGTGATGCTAGGGCCGCCGATTCCAATGGTGGGGATGGTGTTGTCCAGTCCCTGGACAACGTCGCCGAAAGCTTGGCCAGTAAGGTCGGGTGCCAGTGAGCTTTGAGCGTGTGTATCAGAGGAAGTGCCGATTCACTCCGTAAGGGCGCCTTGTTCTTCTGTACTACCTCTGCCTGGTGCTTGGTCCATTTCGACGCCGCCCCCGGCATTCATGTGGCTTGTGCATCTCCTAGACTGGGGGTGCTGCGCGTCCGATGGTGTCGTCACAGTCCCAGCCCCCGTTCTTGGGAGCGAGTGAGGTGGCTCCACTTGCTCCATGATCTCCATGATGCCCTCCTCTTCGCCATCGCTGCATTTCTCTACTCGTTGCGCCTTCGGTGGCTTGGGCGCAGACGAGCTTACTCCTGGAATAGGCGCGTCCGGGTCGGGAGGGTGGAGGGTGGCTGGTGCCGGGCCCACCTCGATCAGGAGGCTCTCCAGCCATTAAGGCAGCAGGGAGCGTAGGTGTTACGGCGCGTAGCAGAGCGGAGACGGTTGGTCCTGAGCGGACGGTGGGCAGCAAATCCTTTTCGGGGTTCCGAAGCGAATTGCAGAGTGATCTACCTTCGGACTTGGTGTTACTTTTGCAGGGCCACTGTAGTTCCCCACTCTTGCGCTTCCAGGCACTTGTGGTTTACAAGGAAAATTCGACTCTGATTTATGGTTACCTTCCTACACCCTACCTGCCCATCAACATATGTTATCCTCAACCGGCTATTACCGGATCTTGTCTTACCCATCTGGGATCGACGATCCAAGATCGTCGATCCTGGATCTCCGATCTTGACTCCTCGGGATCGCCGATATTGACCATTCAGGATCGCCGATCTTGGACTTCCGATCTTGACTCCTCGAGATCGTTGAACCGGGAATTCCCAAGGACCGCATTTCGTGCCTACGACTTCACCACAATCGCATATTGTACGGCTTTGCTTGACTTTTCAAGTATTCGCTATTCCGTCAATATAATACCAAAGTTTTTTATTAAATTGATATTTCCGATCACTGATCTCAAGGCAGGAGAGTGCAATCTTACGATCAATTCACTAAGATTGTCCAATATATTGACCGCCGCTTCGTTAATTCTTGGCTTGAGCAATAACCTTGGAGACTAAGCGACACGAGATCCCAGTTCAGCTTCAATAGCACAACAGTCTCGAGTGTTGACGAGAGCATACTCTTGCCTATAGTACTATATATTTCCACGACGAGATAGTTGCGAATGGCCGTCCCGCTGCGCCCAATATGTTTTCTGGTCGCTCGGTTGCTTTTTTCGGCTCTGGCGTGCTTGGCAATCGCAGCGTTCTTGCACCCCCTCCCCGAGACAAGTTGGTGGAGAAGCAGGGTAGCTCGCCGTTGGAGGTCTCGACCCAGTTTACTGTGGATCAAGTTCTGGTGCTCAAGCTGTGGAAAAAGTGGCGCTATTAGCGTCTTAGGTCTTAGTTGCGTTCGCTTGGTCTGTTGACTGCCGTAAGCACATTTCGCCATTTGGACCGTATACGGGCGTGATACAGCGTGGATTAGCTGTCTGGGTTTGGGAGCGAAGTGTTTGGTCACGTCAGCTTTTGAACAACAAGAGCGGGCTTGGATCTAGTTGTGCTGGTTCGGGAACAGCTTGGGATACTTGGAATTTGGATACGTGGTCAATTAGGAGAGCTCGGGGAATGTGGGAAGCAATGTTTGGCTTTCCTACAGGTATGGGAACACCTGGTGAAGAAGGCGCAGGGGTGCCGGACAGCGGTGAATCGGAAGCATCGGTGACGGAAGTTTTTTTCCGTCAGACGAACATGGAGATCAGTACGGTTCAAGGTACTGATGTGCACGAAGATCATTACGGAGATGTTGCTGATACACAGGGAGATCAGTTTGGATCTGGAGATGGAAGAGAGCATGGAGACCGTGCGGAGCACGATGAGGGCGATGATGAACGATCGCTGGCGGAGCTAGCGTCGTCTATTAGATTGGATACTAGTGACAAAGAAAAGTCGTCAATGGCTGGTACGGCTGAAGGCCGTCAGTCGTTGAAACATATATTGGAAGAGCGTATGAGGGCAGCAAGGCGTGCTGCCACACTCGAGGCCAGGCGAGTAAGAGCGACTGCGTCTGCCGCAACGCGGCCACCGGACTCTGAGCAACACCGAGTGGGTCGGCTCCGCCGGCATCGGGTGTGCCGGCGACTGGAGTGCTGAGCACAGGAACAGGTATTGGTGCCGCGATACAGGGCGCGCGGGTTTCTGGACACGGAGGGGCTACTGGAGCTCCTGGACTGGGTCACGAACCTAGGAGGCAACGTGTGCCGATGCTGGTGAGCAAGGGCAGTTGGTGCCGCTATCAGGTACCTGGCCATCGACGACAAACCAGGCTGAAATGACTTTCCTGCCCATGAAGAACCTGGCTTGGATGGCCACAACAAGGCGTTAGTGGATTTGCAGGAATGCCAGGGTATATGCCCGTGTCGTACGGAGCTATGCCTATGACCGAGCCTGGAACCGCAACCTGGCCGGGGTAGGTGTTTCCGAGTCGAGAACCTCACTGGAAGAAGGAGTCGATACCTATCTACACTGGGATGGAGAAGGAGGCTCACGCGACAAGTACGAGACCGGAGCACGAACAAAATTCACTAGCGTTCCTTCTGGTGTTTTTGGTGAAGGTGTGGAAGGCAGTTCAATCCTCCCGTTTTATTGGTATCCGAGACAGTTCTCACCAGGTGTACCAACGTCAGGCGTTACCACGACAGTGTATCCGGTGACGACTACCAGAACGCAAGCACCGTACCAACTACAAAAATTGCGCCGCAGGGTTCTTACTTGCCGTCGCAACACTCGAGGCATGGACAGGGGCCTCGAGAAGATCTGGGCAGGGTGACTAGTAAACCAAGGTCGATGCGTCCAGCTAAGCCCAATAACACTTAAGGTGTTCCGGACCAGAAGTCGTGGGCCGGACAACAACCTCAAGATGGAACGGGGGCTCAGTCTGGAACGACGGCGTGGCCGACACCTCTACCTGCAGGTACGATGCCTCAGTGGAATGGTATTGGGTAGCAGTGGGATGCAGGGATGCTTGGACCTGAATACTATGGTGGACAGGAGATACCCCCGTATGAAGGCGTGCCCGTGTACATCCTACCTTCGCAGTCACAGGAGAAGAGGTCAGCTTGGAAAAGAGCAGAGTAGATTGCTCCATTCTACTCCGACGATGCTACGTCGGAAAAGGCACGCGAATTTTGGACGAATTTTGAGAGGGACACTCGATGACTGCCTGAGTCGGCAAGGATACTATCGTTCGAACGGCGTTTGAAAATGACGAAAGGACGAAGTTGGTGAACTAAGTCGCGAATTGAGGACTTCGAAACCCTGCGCATGAGGTCTCACAACAAGTTTATATTTGAGACTACGGATGAGCGGCTGGAACGCCTGCAAACGATGATGCGATACTGTGGTGAGTCTATTGAGGAGTGGGGAGACCGAGTGGCAGCCTTGTGTGACTCCCTCAACATCCACGACCAGAAGGTTTGATTCCAGATTTTCTGCAAAGGTCTCCACAACAAGGCGGTGCGTGCTTTACTGATGGGCAGTCCTGCAAAGAACATACCCGAGGCGTGCATATATCTCCTGGAGAAGGAGGCGCACCACCCCGTCGAGGAATATCATGAGTTTGTTGGCGAGGTGCCCAAGACGACTGATACGTCGCAGAAGCGTGTTGACAAGTTAATGGCTCAGATGACTGCTATGTTGTAGTTGCAACTGCAACAGCTACAACAGAATGCACAGGGCGGACATCAGGGGGCGCGTTCACCGATGTGTTCTAGCCCGCATATTTCTACAATGGTTAAGCCGCTGCCCGCTACGCAGACTCTGACGAGAACAGCTAACAACGGCCAGCCTATTCGTGGCATCCGCCAGGGCCTGACAAGCACACACAAGATGGATTAGTGTTGTGTGGCCGCTGTCAGCGTGTCGGGTGTAGCCGTATAAAGTGTCAAAAACAAAACGGTACCTGCAGCAAATGTGGACAACTCGGACATTTCTCGATGGAATGTCCGGAGCCTAGACGGAGCCGTACCGATAATGGCTGTTCTGGTCGAAGTGGGGTTTGTTTCGTTTCAAGTTGAAATACGGTAGCACAGTGTCCCCCAATGAACAAGTTGCGTGAAGTGATGCAACAAGTTGGCGCCGGTCGAGCTGGTGAGGCCTCACTGTGGTCGCAACGTCCGACCCAGCAATGACGGGGACAGGAGGGAGGGGATGGGTGTGCCGGACCTTCTTCTTGTCTGGACGGTGACACGGGGAGGAACTGCATTGAGGTGTTGAGTGATTCTGGGACTGAAAATGTGGTGAATCCTAGGGAGGACGGAGTGGACAGTGTGGAGGGTATCTCCGTCAATCATGAAACGATGGAAATTAACGTGAGCGAGGTTGCTGAAGTAAATAACGAGTTGTGACTTCGCTGGCCTTCGTGGATAAGGAAATTGGTGTCGAGAGGAGTTCCTGCTGCTAGCGGAACGCATGAGACACTGTACGCCACAAAGGAAACGATAGTTTCCGGCGACACCGAGACGAGTGGGGCACTGAAAAAACGGAAGTGACATGTGATGAGGTTGAAGAGAAGGACGCCCAGCGTTCGATGGACAAGCCTCAAGTGAAGAGGAGTACCGAAGAGAGCTTAGTGAATGGTGCGGAGGCCGATGCTGCTCTGACAGCTGCCTTGCCCGTAGCCCTTGGTACGTCTCCTCATGCGCGAGTTTGCACCAAGGACGACCTGAATGCTCTAGAGAAAGGTCGTGAGTTCACGTTGGAAGAGGAGGTAGAAGAATGTGACAAAGAGCTGGAAGACGGATTGTACCCTATGGACGAGGTGGTGTTGCGCAAGAAAATGAAGCAGAACGCTGAAAATCTAATGTTCATGACAGTGCCTGGGTTATGTGCCGTTCTCGGTATACCGGAAGATGTTCTGGAACGGACTAAAGAGTCGCCGACAAGTGAGGTTTCTACTCTTGAGTATTGGCTTCGCTAGCGACATGCTGAAGAGCTCGTCTGAAGCGAAACGAGCTCCCAAAATTGTAGAACGGTGTCATCGAGGGATTCGAACGAGATAACACATGGTTTCGCGTGTGAACCGCACTACAATCTGCGTATTTCCATGTATAGTGGGGTAGTTTCGCTTGCAGCATAAGAGCTCGAGCTGCATCGGCTAGTGTACAGTGTGTTCGCTCAATGACTCCGTTTTGGTAGGTTCACTCATCTCGGTGGCTAGTCCTTCGTTTGCACATACTTCACGAAATCCATTAGCAATAAATTCACCGCCATTGTCAGAACGAAAGATTTTTAAAAAAATCTTTCGTTCTGATAACTTGACCATCAGTTGTGGTGAAACGTCGATTCACTATGTTCATGTAGTTATGTAAGCATGTGGTCGCTTCGTCCTTTTTCAAGAAGTGCACCGTCGTTTGTTCTTTCTACTTTAACGCGTAATAGAAGCGCATGCCATGATAACTGTGTTGGAAGGGTCTGGCTAAATCTCCATGACAAACTTCATTTTGTGCGCTTTGGCACCGCAAGTTTTGGAGCAGAGGCTCGAGTAATCTTGCTAAGAGCGCAAAATTCACAAGTTTTTGACGGTGTAGTGGAGCCAATATGAAACCGGCGAGAGCTACGCTCTGTGTCAGCATACACACAGTATGCGCGTAGTGAGGAAGCGTAAACTTAAAGTTTGTATGTAACATAAAAATACATGGGCTCGCGTATTTCTAAAGCAAACACTTAAGACATTAGACCAAAAATAGAAAACGGAATTGAATAGCACCCCGCCGCGTGGCGGGCTGACCTTATCTTTACGCTAAACCCTCTTAAGATGATATCTATTTGAAAAGGTGAGAGCACGGTTGGCTCTCACGCGTGTGCATGAAATGCATGTACATGATTGGTTGAAATGTAGCCCATTCAACCAATAGATGTGCGCCTGACCGCCCGTCAATGATAGTCGCATTGTCGGCTCGTAATGTTGGTCGCTAGTATGTGTGGGACACACACACAAGGGGTTTGCGCGTATTAGTGCACCCCGCGTGCACTATCTTGTGTAACCCTGCTACACAACAATTCGCAATCCTTTCACTGAGTTCGACTTGCTCAACTCGAAGATGGAACGGTAGTTCAAATGTCCTAGACGTTGGTGCCAATCCTCGATAGAGTTTGTACGAAACGCCGTTCTGTCATTGCGTGCGGTATGTTCAATTTGTACCCGCCGCGATGCAAGGATGCCCGCATGATGCGTTTTTCGTAAATCAAACACTCCTTATCGGTAGATTCGACCTTCATGCCCACACCAATGAGCCGTTTGACCGAATCTGGGGTGTGTGAGAAACCAGGGGCGTAAATCACATTATCTAATACGGTTCCGTTGAGTTCATCCACTACCATGCTTCCTTTTATTGCCACACCGTATACCACCGTCCGCAATCTCAACCGCATGAGGTTCGCATTCACGGAGATTGATTGAGCGTTCTAGTGAGCCGGTGATATAATACGTCGACCCGAAGTCAATAATAGGGGCACCCTCACGGATCCCAGGGTCAAAACCTGGGATGGTCGTTTGTGATCGTTCCCGTGAACCTCAGTCGAAGGAACGATGGTCATCACTTGCCGTTAGCGATGTGTCTCACTCGTTTCCTCCGGTTGTAGCGTGGGGACATCCTCAGTAGATCGAGCAACGTTTTCCATCCCTTAGCTGTCGAGCGACGTATCGATCATGAAATCCGGTTGTATGGTCCATTTGCTTGCACACACCAGATCTCGCACTCGAAAACTCGCGTTTCTTGATCTTTCCAGTCGACTGTGTCCCGTTGTTGCCCATTGTTCTCTTCCCCGTGACCGAGGGGAGGGGTTGGACCCATTCGATTACCGTGCGGTTGAACGTACGATGCCTTGATGGCCGGTGATAGTGCTCAATTTCGAAGTGGCACGGTCGAATTCATGAAGAAGATAACTGAAATCTTGATGGATATTTAATCTGAGACTGTCCGAATGCTTGAACCACGCGTTTTAAATGAAGGAGCTCAAAGCCATATTGTTTGAGTCACAATTGTCTACTCAGTCGAAAGTTGTCGCCGCTGCCATGGCACGTAGCCAAATCGAAATATTCACGGTACGTTTCCACCGGCCATTTGACAAGTTTGAGACTTGGAGAGCTTTGAGTCGAACTCTCCCTTGAGTGCGCGACCAAGGCTGTCGCAAGATCGTAATCGATTGTCATACAGGTTGGCGAGGTACCATTGACTTGCGGCGCCAGTGAGGTTTTGACAAAGCAGAGCGTTCTTCATGGTGTCGGGTAATTTCACACGATGAAGATCCTCCTGCATTCCGAGTAGGGCCTCAAAACGACGAAACCAACTGGCGACGCCCGAATTGATGGTGCCCGGTTGCGCTGAACCATTAAATGGATCGCGTTTGAAGGTTTTGAGGACTCGATCGAAACAAGATTCAGCGACGAAGGACTGTCGGGAGCTACCGTCATTGTCATGATTCAAGGAGGGTGAAAACGTGAGTCGCGTGGGAGATCGTGGCCTAGAAGCAGTCACGTCGCTGACGCCAACGCCCCGGGTGAGTCTCAGCCGAAGGAGCACCAGAAGGTGGGTTGTCTCCTGGGTTGGAAGGCTCAACACGCGATGGTGAATCAGCATTCATGACGTCGAGATGTTCGCTCAGGAAGTAGAGAGACGGGCTGTTAACCTGTTGGAACGCAAATTGTAAAGTGATTTATTTCAAGTCGTCGTCAGCGTGCGTCATTAGCGCACGCTGTGCATTAAAACTACTTTCTGCCTAGCGTCATCAATGCAGTGGCTACATCAAGATGAGTCCCGCAACAAAGAGCACCGACAGCAGCTACTGAGCGCAGCAAAGATGGGTTGCTCCAATGCACCTAGACTTTGATTAGGTCCCCACCCGCTCAAGTCGCGTGCAGCCTTCTGATCGGCATGTGTTGTTCCCAAATTATAGCCAAACGCTTTGTTGACTCGATCGAACTGCCATCCTTCGCGCTCGACAATCTAATTCACAGACAGGCTCCCATCGTTAGCATGCATGGTCGCCCCACGGCGGAAGGAGTGCGAGGTAAGGTCAGGTGTGAGTTTAACCTGTCTCTCTTGTGCGACATGCTTCACTCTAACCAGCAACCTGCTTGCATACGCTTGTGCACCAGGAACAGCATGCTTTGTGGAGGACTTCTGGACATCATTTAGAGACTCCGGACTATCGTCCGCCTCGAGCAGCTCGACGAGGCTCAGCTCCTCCACGTCTTCTGCGTTTGCGGCGCTACGCTTCGTAGCAAGAAACGGAGGAAAGAAGCGTTTGAAAGGAGCCGTCCGCATTACCAGCGTTAAGAAGCTCGTTTGGTCCTTGAACAATGAAATACCTAGCATTAAAGCGGTTTCACTCACTTAAGTCGAAGGAAGAGAACGCCACCTAATTGGTGTGCTGATTGTGTAATTATTTATTTTGGTGGCAGGCTTCCCGATGAAGGATGTAGGAGGGGCGACCAAGTACTTTAGAGAGTTGGCAGATTCTGGGCATGGATGGGGGACTTTTGCTTACGCCGACGGCCTAAGCAACGGCGAAGGCACGCGAAAGAACGAGAACACCACGGGTTTAGAGTCATCTAACACAGAGCCAACAAATAAACACATTACCTGGTAGTACTGAGAGTCGTTGCTTCTCAGGTTGCTCTGCGCCGGAGCTACGCCCATACAGATACCACCAGGGACGCATCTAGACGCTGCTCGCAGAGGTAGAGCTATAAATTAATCGGACGATTATATCCCCAAGGTCTTGTTTGGAGCACGGGGGTGCTTTCTTTTCAAAAGAGCCGTCCTCGCGGATTTTGCAGAACTTACCCAGTCCTGATAGCCATTTCTGCAGCTGCGGCTTTACAGTTTCATCCTGCTGTGGATAGTTGTCCACCAACCCGTTCTTGATATTTCCGATGTAGGCAAGATACGTGTTCGTCGAGCGAGCCTTGTCTGTCGACCTGCTAGTGAATATGCATACTTGTCTAGCATAATGCTAAGTACCTTACCGGTCTTGTCACCACCGATTAGCTCGTGGGCTTTGTCGAGTGTCATGTTCTCAGCCTAAAGAAATATAGTAAATGAATTTATCGCCGTCACCCTCGCCTTCTTGCTGTTAGCAGGAGCCAACGACGCGATGGACATGACTTCAACTCTGCAAACTGATTTTAACTGTGAACGGCGGCTACCGTCACCAAGGCCGGAAACCTCGGGATTTTTTAGAAAATGCGTTAATATGATGATTCGTATGGAATAGAAAATATCATCAGAATATTCCAACTAAATATGGTCGGATTGTTGGAGCTCTGATTTTTTTACAAGCTCGCATGATTAAACAAAACTACTGGAGTGACCCGTTCTTATTGGTGGACTCACCATTCAGAGATGTGCACAGATTAGATTAGCGTGGATATTATGGTATGGTACAGTCCATACCATAAAGCTGCCGACATCAGCCTACACCGTGCCTACACCCTCCTATTGGATAAAATAGGAGGGCGTAGGCACATCCCTGTCGGTGCCCAGATTGATTGATGTTCATCCAATTACAAGCAATCAGAACAATCATGCCAACTTGTTACTTTACGTAACTGCTGAGGCACAAGCATTTGCCTCGTAGCTACATGCACTTGAACTGCAACCTCTAACATAGGTGGACAGCATTTATTGATGGTGTCAATCTAGCCTGCTTCCTTTCTCACTTTTGCTTTTGCGTTCACTCGAGCCGGCGTTCTGCTAGCAACCGTTCTGCGGAAACGTGTCAGTGCAATGCTCAAGTTAGGTGCCTTTGTTGCGCGTCTCTCTCTACTCCCGACGTTCTGCTAGAACATCCGGACAGAGAGTGATGACTATCAGCGAAAAACAAGGGGCGGTCTGATGTGTCAAAACCAGAGCGGAACCAAGCGATAAGTACTCGCTCCGTGGACTGTACTCGGTCAGCGACGCGCTTCGTGGCCACGACTTTATGTCGATCGATGGGCTGGCACCAATCGTGCGCCGTCTAAACGCCGCGGCTGGTGGCAAGTATTTTCATGGCCACGTCAAGAACGGCTGCTACTCGACTGGTGCGCTCCACAAAGAGCTTCGCGCCAAGAGTTATCAGTTTAGGTATTTGAATAATACTAGCACGTTTAATTGTAGCCCTAAGATGTGGTTTAATAAGCTAGCTTTGTCTAAGTTTAAGCACCTGATCATTATCGGGCGACATGCTGCGCAGGAAGATAAGACGTGACACTGCATCGCTCGTGCAGCAGTCGGTGACACACACTACCTTCATCGACTCGGACGATTCATCTACAAAATGAGCACCAAAAGGTCTGCTCCACTTCTTTGCAGAGATAGCAGGCGTTTACGCGGACGAACCAATTAAAACCACAGTATAAACCCTCTTTTACCAAAAATTAGCCTTTTTAACCCTTTATGTTTAGATTTACAAAAATAAATTCTGAAGTCAACCAGCACATTTTAGTTCAAGAAGTCTGACAAGTTGGTGTCCTATGAAGAAAACTACGCAGCATGTTCGACGCTAGACCTTTCACATACTAATTCTTGAGCTGTAACCTCTGCTAACATTTATTACTTTTCGTAATAAACGCAAAAGGAGATTATGCGTAACCTCAAATGTGTCAGAAAGCTGATAGACTCCTACGTTAATAAACTGAGTTCTATGTGCACCGACGATTGCACTTGTGCTGCGCATAGTTTAACTGCGCGTGAGTAGCTCTCGAGTTTCAGGAGGGGTGGATCCTTCGTGCCTCCGATAGCGACACGGGCTCGACATGCGGTGATAGTGGATTTGGCTTCTCCTTACGATAGAACTTGCGGTGATACTTCAACACAGAGGATCTGTAGTGTAGTGGAGATCGCAAAATCGCGTTCACGATCTACTAACGCACAGCGCCCGAACTACCAACTAACGGAGCGGGTACTCCGATCAGCCGTGAAGTGCTGAAACACTCCTCACCTTGTGTACCCGTTGCGGGGCTGGGTCTGCTCCTCTGGTGTATCTAGGAGACGCCAGCGATGTCGGACGAACTGTCCTGGTGAGACGCGGGACTGGGTGCTGCTACACGGTAGATTCTTCAGGTAGCAGCGGGTTTTGGTGTCAGCCTCGATCGATTACTCGAGATCGGGGTCTGGCGTGCCAGATGTGTCTGGGCCCTGGGGTGCCTTGTGGGGTGTGTGTTCTCCTGTTCCTTTTCCTTTCCCTTCCTTGTTGTGCTTGCCATTTCCTATAGCGGGGTCTGTGTTGTTGAGAGTCGAGGTGGCCTGGCCAAGCGTTCCAGGATCCACCGCGTTGTTCTTTTCAGTAACATTGCGAGCGCTGGGTGGGCCAATATACCACCCCGCCCCAGGCTGTCGATTCTTGGAGGCCACTTGTGCAGATGGAGGCAAATTCAGCTCTGTTTGTTTCTTAGCTTTCCTACCATCCACTAACCTTCGCTTCTCCTCTACTCTCCCCTTACACTTCCCTTGATGTATGGTCGCACTGGCTTTCGTTACTGGAAGACTGTAGCAAAGATCGTGCCTCTCAGTTAGTCATCCATGTCAGAATCAGCATTCTATGTTGGATTTCGGATAGTCTACGATAGCAACATGGAAGAGATTTCTAAGAGCGGTATTCTGAGAGAAAGCGCGAGGTCCGATTCACGAGGCGGTATCAGGTCGTTTCCCTCTTACACAGCGATTGCTCAGATCGTTCGTGTGGCCCAGACTCTCTCTCTGATGCCGCGCTGTTTACGTCCCCACCACTCCTATTTCACGATTAGCCACAGACCGATGAAGTCTCATGTCTCGCACCAACTCCTCCCTACGATCAGCCTCCCTCTCGTCCGCTGGTGACTCCAGCGTGCCCACGTCATCTGCTCCGGCTTCTGGAAGAGTCGGCCTCACGTCGTCCAGCACTCGAGGCTGAGCGAGTCGCGAAGAGGGCACGCTGCTATAACCACCCTCTTCCAGTCAACAAAGGCGACGAAGATTCCCCGCACCCCGTCCTGGACATTCTCTTTTGATCGTGTGATAGTGGAAAACTATTTCGGTCGTCTGTGTTCCCTTTGGGCGTTGTGTCCTAACAAGTTTAGATGGCAAGAACAGAAGTAAGAGATGTACTTTAGAGCGTGTGTCGCACTGACCAATATGCGCGTACGCGCGCACCCTCTCCGTGCCGACGATGGCACACACCACAGCGAGTACCTGCGGCGTATGTATGCCATCGGGAGAGAGGGGCGACAAGCGAGAATCGAGTCGAGTATGAGAGCGAGAGAGAGAAGGCAGCGCCGCGTTGTTGCGTCTCGAATGGCTGCAGGATATTCCGACGACGATTCAAGCAGCCAGGAGTACAGCCAGGAGTATTGAGTCGTTAAGTGTCTTGGTCCACCCCGATAGGTCTTTGCGTGCTACCGATCAACTAGACCACTATTTCCTACATCGCAGTGTAATTAATGTAGCTCCAGTATGATCTTGGAAATCAGAAGTCTCGCGTAGTGGTCGTCACTCAAATGATCGAGTAGGAGGCTGCCTAGGATAGAGCAGTGTGTCTGCGCAAATAGCCCCTAACCAGGAGAAAGCTAAGCTTCGTTTGTTGAGAGAGAGTCAATGACACAGATATCATCCCGTATATACAGAAACAAAGCCCAAATTACAGACCATGTGTTTGTGACACACAGACTGTGTGCCCCGTACAGAAAACACGAGGGCTATTACAAAATCGCTGGGTAAAAATACAACTCCAACAAAACCGAGAGCAAAAGTGGCTTTATCTTGGATAGAGTACGACCGTGGCAGTGCTACATTCATCGACAATCGAATACTTGGCTGTCGGTCGTAGGTAAACTCAATCCACGCTTCCAGCTTGTTTGATTCTTCTCATCTTCAAGACGTACGTAGTGATATCGGTGGGTCGACATATAAAGGGAAATCTTGATATCGCCGCTCTCTCGACACGTAAACGAGGTAAGTGTAGAGGTCATGTTAGACTGCTCTAAGTTGCCTCACGACCACTAAGTTTGAAATTTGCTGACTTGATCATCAGCCTAATTATGCCAAGGACGAATTATGTATGGAAGCATGTGCTTTCATGTCATACAGAGCATCAGCTTGATACGTTTTTGGACCAGCAAAAGCTACATCTCAAGAAGAAAAGTCAGGCTGAAATCTGCCAAATCTGCAGAGTGAATATAGATCTACGTGACATGCAGTAGTGCATGTACAAGTGCAATTCAGCCATTTGTCAAACGGTCAACCAGGGCAGGAAGTCGTGGGTTTCGAATGTAGAGCAGTGTCACGTTACGGATCTCAGTAACATCTACCAGCCCAGTTCTCACATTTCGGCAGCGCCTCCTCTCCACATCCAGAACGAATTTATTTGACTATGAAGCGCTTCATTTTAAACCGCGCAGAAGCAGGTGACAAACCTGCTCGAATTATGAACACAATGGTTCTATGTCAAACTGACAGAAGTCGACCATCGTAAAATTCTCCCGAAAGTGCAGTCGTTGGTACCTAAAAACGACTTTACTAGATAACGACTACATTGATGTCATGATTGATCAGGTATCACAGCATCGATTCCGGAGAGATATGAATGAATATGGTCAATCCTCCGACCTTCGTGTCGTAGTCCCAATACAAACTTCTAGTGAGACGCCGTCGGAGCATATCGTCAAATCTCGACTCGCTATCATTTCGATATTCATACTGTAGCCAAGTCAAAAGGGCATGGGATGATCCCGAATGGTCGGAGCCTTGGGGACGGATGTCATTGACGCTCTAGCAAGTGGAGGTGAAGATTGCGAGCCGCAGCGGGCTTAGGGTTTGTTTCAGAGCGAGCGAAGCGAGCACGGAAGCGGAGGTGATGCTTGCAACCGTAGCGGACTTAAGGTCGTGCCAAGGGTGAGCGAAGCGAGCCTCCTCGTTCAGGGTTCTTCGCGTAGCGGTGATAGGATCGCGTGACATCCCATCTATTGTCGTTTTTATGTGCAGGTCGGAGGAAGTCGGAGGGTCGGAGCCGTCAGGGTATGGATGAGGCTACGCCTTTTGCTTTTGGATGTAAGACCAACTCAAACAATGAACCACATCTTGGTGGTGGATCAGAAGCAGATCCATTAGTTATCGGATTTCAACAAAGTCATTGATTCGTCGCTTACAGCGCGCTCCAGAGTTTATTTTACACCTGGACGCTATGTTTTTAAGCTCAGCACCAAGGGATACCCGGTTGCTGTTTTTGGGCTTTCGGATCTGTGGCGTCAATTTCACACGATCGCGTTCTTCCTAATGTCTGATTTGAAACGCCCTCAGTGGCAATGGGCTACAGAATCTACTCTCAGTATATATCGAGAGATATCCGGAGAATCAGCTCGTATCGGCTTTGTTATGATGGATGCTGACGACGCACAACGAGGTGCATTTGAAGATGCAGCTCGAAATTTGGACCACGAGCCGAGCTATGTCATGTGCTTCTTTCACGTGATGTGCAAACGTCCGTACGCGCGCCCTTAAGCTATCTGCGTGAAACAAGCAGCTCGTATACCGACACGTATATCGGATCCACTATTCTCGCACCCAGGTCGATAAGCAGATCCGTATTACAGAAGCTTTCAGCGCTTGGGATCGCAGCCGAGAATGCCGCTCTTTCAAAACATACTTTAGGCACCAGTGGTGGACCGGCAGATACACGAAATGGCAATGTCTAGAGACACCAACAGGTTTTGCCATGACCAACAATCCCGTTGAGAATTTTAACCGCCAACTCAAGCACCAGCATACATTGCGCCGGCTTTTGAGGTTAAATCCTCTTTTCAAGAACTGTTGAATCTGAGAAAAATCGATATGTTCTTGTGAAGACGTATGCCGTGATTCCCAGAGCGGCGCCGCACATTTGAGGGAATACCGGAAACTAGAAGCTGATCATTTCTCGTACATGTGACTACTGAAATCAACAATTTCCGGGTATACGAGCTTCCGAAAGTGCAAGACGTCGATGAAACCAGACAGCATAACAACGAGGGGATCGAAGCAATCACTGATGAATTATTTTAGATGGGGGTCAGTCGTACATTGGATGGAAAGTCAACATCACCTCTGAAAAATGTGAGTGAAGAAGTTGGTTTAAATTGGGGAGTTGCGTGCATCTGATGGCAGCTCAAAGTCACACCAGTTTGCAATATGATTGATCTCCGGTACCTCGAGCGATATTGGCCGACAAGCGTCGCATAGGAAGCAGGGCCGCCCTGCCCAAATTGGGCATGGTCTCAGTACAGATTGATTATTCAAAAAAAACGTAAGATTTACGAATGCACAGTATATATTGAAATCTTTTACTTCAACAAATCAGCATAGCTCTTTTTCACAGCTTTCCGAGGCAGCGGAATCGTGAAGGTAAGAGCGGAGATTCTACCTCTTCAACGGCTTTTCTGCTTGTGTTTGTACTGCTGAGAGCTTTGACCTCTTCTTTGTAGTCAATTCGTGATTGATTTATCCGAGCTTTAGCAAATTCCTCCGAGGGACCATCTTCGGTAGGATCAGGATCAAAGGAGATCACTCCGCGGATGGAATCAAATACATCTGCAAGTCGGACCGCAACTGCTACAAAAGCTTCATGTGGTGTCAACGCATTATCCTACAATGAACCGCCCTCTCCACGCTGCTCATAGCACTCTTCAAAACACCTGCTAGACTGCCATTGTCGTAGGATATCTGTAGCCGTATCAACTCCTCCTTGATGCGACGACGTGATATTTGGCTAACTTCCGGTAAGCCGAGCCCCAGATCATCGTGCTGAAGTGCAGCCGCTTCCGCAAATGGAACGACTTCTCGTTCGTCGTCCTCGCAGTTGGAGCTGTAGATGATTTCTTGATTGCATCAGTGGGAACAGCAGCCCCGTCCTTCTTAGACAACGTTTTACGCCTTGTAGCCTAGTAGACCGCCCATCTTTAATCCCAGAAATGTCATTGCCGAACTCATTTATGGGGTCTCGATATTAGTCTGGCTCGTTGGACTGCTGACAGTTCAACCATGCCTTGCGAAGCCGCATTCCTCCCCGCCCAACCAGCGATTTGCTGTCACTCTCGAAGCGTTCTTGGACCGGCAAAAGTTTACGTAGTGCAGCGTATTTTTAGCGTATTTGTTGCCGTTTGTAGTAGCAAAATCCCAAACAGCTCGGTGTAGTTGCATGCTTGAGCCTCTGTTTTAGAATGAAAAGACGAAAGGCGCACCTTGCTTGAGGACTGAGTAGATATTTGGAAAATGAGGATCCATCAACATGTAATCAAGGTTGTGATATCCATCTCGTCCTAGTGTTTTAAGATCATCAGAATTACCGGCACCACATACAAGATAAGGAACACCGACCAAGAAAAAACATAAGATCGGTCAGATCCGGCATATTTGTGCCGTGATAGATATATGCATATACATACTTCAAGTGATATCACGCATATTTACTAATTTAAATGTATACAATTCTCAATACATGTTGATAACCAACCGATTCCTGCCGTTTTGCTGTTCTATCTAAGTGGTACATTTGCTCTTACCTCAGCATGGAAACGCGACCGCCCAACAAACGTAGAGCTTACCTAGATCTGTGCGAGTCAATCGTCGACGGGTCTGGTCACTACATTAGCGACCAGGCTTGCCGCGTCCTCCGATCGCGCCTGGTGTCGCGAGGCAGCATTTCGCCACCCGTTCTGGCGGCGGTGACCCGACGAGCGCTCGGCAAGATGCAGCATCGGCGCATCACGCGCGAGGTCGTTGACCAGTACTTTCGCCGTCATCATCCGCCCCCCTGATCACAACCCCGACCTCGGTGAGCCGGACACCTGATCAAGGCAGTGAGCGTGACGGGCCCGCGGAGACGTCAGCGACGCTACCTCCCGCGTCATCAGCCCCACCGCCGCTGCCGTTGCGGTTGGCCAGCGCCCCGCAATCGCCGCAGGTGGCAACCCCAGAGGAGGTTTGCACGGCATCTCGACCGAGCATGGCGCCTGCCTCGTATCACCCAGCACGAGAGATGCAGGCTCCAACTTTTCCAGCGGAAGGATCAGGAGGTACGGAGTACCTCTATCGGCGCCTCTTAGGGCAGCGGCATCAAGATGGCTCGGTTCAAGTTCAAGTGGATTGGGAACCCGTCCAGAACTTGGCTAGAGTGGACGTGGTGGCTCTGCAGAATAGACTGCGAGCCGAGCGAATTTCGCGTCGCCTGTAGGCTAACTGTAGCGCACAACATGCAGGACTATGAGCCAATACAAGTCGCTGTTGACAGCAAAATGTCTATGTCCAAATCGCCGTCGACTTTTGTATGCGCTTAAACCTCCTGGTTAAACTGGTCTTGAACACTACCACCTACTATACACGAGCTAATGGACACACCTTGCGGTTCTCGTCTCGCCACACCTTTCGGTTTCAAGAACATTGACACACCTCTCGGTTTCGTCATGCCACACCTTTTGGTTTTCGGCTTATCAGTACACCTTTCGGTTATCATCACCTTTCGGCTTCTATCATTTGTCACACTACTACTCACTGTCGCTAGATAAGCATTAGACCACAAAAACTTTGGTGGTGGCCTCAATCGTACGTGCACTTAATAATTATCTTATGTTCTGAAAACAAAACAAGCAAAAGGAGTGGTGATATCGTTAGTGTCAGCTATGCATTGAAATCATAGCATAAAACCCATACCTGTGCTTGTAAAGGCTGCTGCTTCAGTATGGCGCCTTGGTACTGCTCACGCGGCTAGGTGGGGTCGTGCTGCCTCTCCTTGTTGTGGAGCTCAGTGCGGAGCTGTTATTTCTGGTGCTTGTGGGGCTCAATCTTGAGCTGCTGCAGCTTCTGGTGCTCGTGGCGCTTGATTGCGTCCTTCTGCGGCTGCTTGTGACGCTCGGTTGGGTCCTGCTGCTAGTACTTTTTTGTGGCACTCGATGTGCGTCTTCGTGGTGATGGTGCCTGTGGTGCGCCTGTTCCATCACTAAATGGAAAGTGAGATCGATCGCTCCCTGCTTGTTGGCGAGCCTTCTACATCAATCAGTTAATCAACCAGCCACAACGCCGGCTGTACCCAGTGGACATACTCTGTACATCTCCAAGCAAAGCCATTCTTTCAGCGAGTCTAGTCTGCCTGTAAACGTACGCCCTCGCGAGGTCAAGTCGCCCTGGTAGCAGCCATCCTTCTAGACCTGCAATGGTTTCATTATATTCTCGAGAAAAGAGCGTGGAGAGGCCTACCAACATCGATATTTGGTGCCGAACCTGCAAACAACGTTCGCTTGTACGTGGAGGCCAGCGACGAAGGACTAGCTGTCGTGGACCCCGCGCGGCTCTGGTTCATTCAGCTACATTTGCTAAACAGGAAGGCACTATGATCCGTCAGACGGGAAAATCCCGCCTTTGCAATACCAACGTACGAGAGCTGTTTTGTGTCGCCATAGCCGCTACCATTTATACTTCTGTCGTTTGTCGAGGATAAGTGTGTGCAACTCAGTAGCCCATCTTCTTCTTTACGCCACTGGTTAGGTCTTCCTGTTTACGCCACTTGTTAGGTTTAATCGTCTTGTGCTGGGTCAGATCTCGAAATGATCGCCCATATCGATCTTGTGATAGGTCGATCTCTCCAGCTTGTGTCAAAATACACGTACTGTATGCTGTGTCTTGAGATCAGCGTGAACAATCAACAACTGATTGTGATTGGGATAAGATTGGAATCAACATAGGTACTTGAATTGTGATAGTGCCGTGGAAAGTTGTTTCATTCGGGGTGTCCACGCACTGGATGGCATTGAGGGCCTCAATTTGAGGCTCAGGCCATGTGAATCTCGTGCTGGCGACTGAAGCTCTGGTTAATCGGTTTGGCAAGTGCTATAATGTCATTAGCAAACTTTCGAGCACTATGGCAGGCCGTTTTAATGACGACTTCAGCACCAAGTCCCACCACTTCGAGCAAGCTCGAGCGAGGCTGAGCGACTGTCTGATCGGTCATGTGGTTCCGCATGACCGACTACGTAGTCGCATCATCAGCAACGATATCGTCTTCACAAATCCACCAGCTCCGCCAAGAAACCAGGATACAACCGTGCCGTCGACTGCAAGCTCGGGCGCAAGCCGTTCGAACTACCCGAGCAATGAAGACGAGAAGGCAACGAAATTGGCTGAAAAGAAGATGAAGCGGCATGAACAACTTCGGATCGGACAATCCCGCTTTCGGCAGAAGCAGCGCGCTCAAAAGCTGCAAAAGGAAGAAGAAGAACTACACGAACTGCACCAGTCGGTTCAGGGTTTAAAGCTGAGGCGCCAAGCCCTCAAACTCCAAGGCAAATCGAAGCCAAGTCGATGGAGCATCGTCAGCGAAGTGCTGCATCTCGTCGATTCGAGTTTTCAATCGGCTTGGTGTATTGCCGATATCGAACAGATGAACACCCAAGTCGACATCCAAAGGAGATTGGCGTTCCTTCAGACCGCCCTAGCGCCTCGTGTGGCTATGGGTAACCTTGACGGGTGTGAGGCTCTAACGGAGCAGTTGAGGCGATACAGATTGTACTTCGGAGACCCACACTTTAAGGTGAAGCGAGTTGAGGCGCTGGCCCCCGGCGTCATGAGAGCCACTGGGACGCTCGGAGTGACAATTACGGACTCCTCGCTGCAATTCGTTTTCCCCCATTTGGCCAAGCTTGAAGGCGATGGCGATACCAAAGGTAAGCACCGATCGCAGCGTGAACGACTTTTAAACAAGCGCCTTGATTGCGACTGGTCGATGGGTTTCCTGTTTGACGAAGAGAGCGGGGGCGTGGGGCGTTTGGAGCTCAGTATCGATCTGTTCGCGTCATTGCGAAGAGTATTTGGTGACCTGAAGGATGCATCTCGTGTACTTGAACAAGCTCTGATTACTCCGGAAGGCGCGATTGGTGATCTTACAGACCAGGGCTCTCGAAATATAGATTGTTGATGGATATCTTGCTCGATCTCAAGGCAATAGGAGATTGCAATCTTACAATCAATCCACTAAGATTGTCCATATCGACCGCCGCTTCGTTAATTCTTGGCTAGAGAAATAGCCTTGGACACCAAGCGACACAAGATCCCAGTTCAACTTCAAGAGCACTACAGTCTCGAGTGTCGACGAGAGCATACTCTGTCCACCGTACTATTTACTACTAAAAATCTCCACGACGAGATACACCGTTGATTTTGGCCGACACCATGTTGCTCGCCGCAAAACGAGGCGATGTAGCGTAGTGGCTCAACACTGAGCTCTAAAACAATTACGGTGTACATTGGATCTAAGAGAGAGAAAAATATAGCTGCTTACCTTGTTATTGGTGTCGTGGTATTGGATCGAAGTGGGGGCATTTTTAAGATAGTACAGTAATACGTTGTAGATTTTTACACATGTGAAGGTGCCGGCTGTTAATCGTAAACCTAGTAACAGGCCCAATCGGGTGGAAAACAGAAGTATCATTTTACTGCACGTCAACCGCTCATACGGTTGCGATGATGGGTCTTACTAATAATCTAAACACGACTTTTTGAGATGTAATCCGTTCTCGCTTCAACCACTTGCATGTTAGCAACAAACAGCTACAATTTGCCTAACGGCGATTGCAATGTCATGTTCAAGCCAAATGACTTTGTCACGAAGTATGCTGCCATGGAATAGTATATTCACTAAACTCATTGCTTAAGTTACGGGCTCTGTCGATTCTAGTCAAAATTGGAGAGAGCAGTGCGGTGTTGATTGTAATCGGCGGCAAGAACTTATCACAGCCAGTTGCGAGGATATCTGCTACCTTTGAAATCAAGTCGACTACGCTGAAACAGTTTGTGCGCGAGGCGACGTCAACTTGGCCTGAGTCAGACAAAAAGCCGGATCTTGCTGCGGTCAGTCGTGTCGTCGACAAGTTGCAGTCGTGCTCTACGAGAAATTAAGTAAAAGCGCGGAGCAAAGTCATCACCGGTTCTGAGTGGTTCGCAGAAATGGATGGCAAGTTGAAACCCCAATGCATTATGCCAGACAGGATGGTGGTCAACATTCACAGCGCTGCTCGATGTGAAAGTGTAACATCGACCTCGAACCGACTTGAAGTGCACCTGCTTGTTTCTGCTTCGGAGGTTGCGTGCACGTCGCCAGTCGAATCGAGGCCCTTGATTGACTGGCGCAGGGGCGATCTGATCAGGAGTGGGAGTCCTATGACTGGCGCCAGAGGAGCATAGCGACGGAGGCGATTCGCAAGCCTCACCTCGTTTTGGAACGGGATGGATCGACCGACCCCACCTCTGGACGAAAGCCGTGACTAAACACTTCACGGTTGCGGCGACTAGCTCAAAATGTTCCCGTTATTGTGTTCTTGCTGCGAATCTTAGCAGTCGGTGCAGTTGCTATTGACACGAACTGCAGAGCGTGGAGGGCAAACCTTGAGACCAGGGTTTTGATACTGCACAAGGTCATTGAAGGCGTCAACGTCCACAGTTGTTGGCGGCACATGTCGGTGATCCCAGCGCGTCATGAGGCTACCGTTTCTTAATCGAGTCGTCTTATCATTACTTTCGGATCATAGCCGCTACGAACACATTAGAAACCTCACGCCATTCACCTTGAATAATACACTTGAGGTAAGCCCTCGTACTATTACCGTACTTAGAATAGTTTTCACTGTACGCTCCATTTTCAACTGTGCATTTCGATGCTACTGCAGATACCGCGCACTTGACACTTGAATTCCGTGGTCCAGCTGGTCGAGGGTCAGTCAGCTCCTTGACCGTCTCGCAGTCGCTTGCTCGCCATTTGCGTCTACGTCGATGGACGCTCCCTCTCCATCCGTCACTTCCGAAATTGCCACTTTCTCGAGTGCAGCGTAGCGTTCGTTTTGAGCAACAACCTGGTCAGGGAGATATCCCACTTGAAAGTCTCCGACTCGAAAGTCTCCGTTGATCGCAATGACGAAACGCTTCGCCAATCCGTTCCAGCCACTGAACCTCAACGGCACTGCGGCCGACGAGCTGGAGCGCCTTGCACGCATGTTCGTGCAGGACCACATCGGTCTCTATGAGCACTTTTTGAACGAGGAGAACAGTCGTGTCGACCCCCAACGGTGGAAGTTTGTCAATGAGCAGGGTGCGGTACGCGCCTATGGAGAGCGACGAGGGAGCGTGGACGACAGTTCTAGCTCCAGTGGTGACGACATGCCGCTGCATTCTGACACCCCGGCGGCGGACCTGCCGACGATTCTGGTCACGGGGACGGTGCTTGGGGATCTCGAGGACACCATCTACGGGTACATTTGCCCCACGCTGGACCAGATGCGCGTCAAGACGTCGTACGTGAACGACCACCTGATTGGAGCTCACGTGTTGGCTACGATCGTGCCTCCGACACCGGAAGATCCGTTCCGTGCGGTCACGGTCAAGTGGATGGAAAAAGGTCAGCGATTGCCAGTCCGTGCAATGATCAAGGACCGTGACTTTGTGTACATGGAGTCCACAGGCGTCGACTACCTGCGCAACGGTGAGCGAGTAGGCTATCAACTGATCCACTCGGTGCAATTTCTAGAGACGCCGCCGCTGGACCAGTACACCCGCGGCAATATGTCCATGTGTGCTGTCTACCGCCAGAAGGACCCGTACTCCACCGAAGTGTTCATTAAGGGATATCTCAACCCCGCAGGAGGGCTCATGCGTTCCATTGTCTTGCACTCGGCCGCTGCAGCTCTGCTGTCCGTGGCTAAGAACGTGTACTGCGCGCAGATGAAGAAGCTTGTGTGGACGATCCGGAATCGACGCCTGACAATCGTCGGTAACGAGTCTTCCAAGATGGCGAAGGCCTCGGACAAGTGCGTGACCTGCACTGCCTCACCAAAATTGACGGAGGGCCTTTTGGGTGGCAAGAAGCGGAAACGCACGTGCAAGATTTGCTTTCAGTATGTGTGCAAGTCGTGCCGTGAGGTGCGTAAGTTGTGCTTCATGCTGCCGGATCATCGCCTGGTGGAGCAAGAGGTCTCTTTTTGTGCTTCATGTTTAAAGGAAGCTCTGTCCATAAAAGCACAAGCAGTTGCAAGGGATGAAGTCGTGGCACGGAGCCACTTGTACGAGTGGAACGACACTTACGCGAGCTCCTCCGGGACGGAACTGGTGCCAATCGATGAACTCAATGACCACTAAAGGAGTGACCCCCACACAGCAACAGCAATACTCCATTGCACAGTGTATCGTAACCAAACTTAAAAGCTTGATAGGTTTGTAGTAGAATGCGTATAAAGCGGTGTAAGTCGACGGTAAATAAACATCGCTAGCAGAAAGGACCAAGAAGATGTAGCTCATTTGTCGATCTGTTAACCACCCAGCCGATGTTAAACGAAGTGCACACGAACTGAGTGCAGCAAGTTCTACAGCCATGAGTGGACATCGAGAGCAGAAAGCATTGTTCCTGCCGTAACATGTGGCTCAACTCGGGAGAACTGCCTTGTCTGCAAAGGGTTTAACATTAAGCGATTGCACTCGAACTTCCGAGTCAAAGTGACGGCATCCTGAAGCAGTGCGAACATGCTCGATCGGTGAGTCAGATATCCAACCACTGCAAAGATGTTGTCTTGCCTGCTGGACGAGATCTGTCCAAATCTGTGTCGTTAGCTAGACTAAATGATGACCGTAATGTACCTTTACTTCGAAACGAAGGCGCTCAACAACTACTAGACTATTACCAATGAACGAGTGCACTCAACGTTCACAGGCATCTTAATAGAATACGATAAGATTTTTATCGCATTCTTCCATCGACACGGGTGGCTTTCATTAGCGGACAAGTCACATGTGATCACGAGGATGAGACTCGCAAGACCAGCACGTCGGTGCCACTTCTGCTAACGAGCGGGAACTGCCAAGCGATATTGAGCTTATAATCGTCCACTTGACGCAGCCGGAGTTGGCAACGCAAGGCACGTGGTGTGGCTGTCCAATTCCCACGTCCTCCTCACTCAGAACTCGATCTTTCTCAAATCTGCGAGACCGATGTCTCGAGCAGCACGTGACACAGTCGCCATACAACTTGGTGATTCATGAGATGGCACTGTCCGACAGTGCACCAAACCATCACTTGCTTCAGACTTGAATCGAGTCGACCTCAACGCAGACAAACGCCAGAAAATCATATCCACGCATAATCCTCGCTGCTTCAAAGAGGGAGGAGAGACCGCGTGCGTTGGAGGCCTGCTCGTCAGTTTGCAATCTCCTTGTGCTTTTCCTCATCTCTTTTCCACAACACCTTTGCTTCTCAGGCTGCTCTGGTCAAAGCGAGCATCAAAACACGATGAAATTCCCCCTACCGCCAGAAACGATGCCGAGGCTGCAGCTTCCCTTTCGTGACCAGCAGTGCATTGAGCACCTGGCCACCGTCTTCGTGAACGAGACCATCGACCAGTACTTGGAGCACTTGGCAACCTCTCGAGCTCAATCCGAGCCGAGAGTTTGCAAGCAGCGGTGGAAACAGATCCGAAAGCGTGACAACATGACCGTCTACGAGGACAAATGTGCCGCCGAAAGTGTTCGACAGAAAGTGAGCTTTCGATCGTTGCTGGAGACACCCAGAGAGCTGACGAAGATGCATGTGGTCATGGGTCTGGGGCACTGTGACGGTCTCATGGAAGACGCCGTCTATGGTTCTATAGCTCCAACGGAAGAGCTCATGATGATCAAGACGGCGTACTCGTCGGACGGAGTGGTGGACTGCCGTATCTTGTCGGAGATTGTGACTCCGACTCCAGAAGACCCATTGCGAGAACTGCAAATCAAGTGGTGCGTGAACGGATCGGCACCTGCGGCCTTGTCCGAGCTCGGTATCGTGCGCAATCGGGACTTTGTGTACGTCGAATCGTCAGGAATCGTCATGACCCCAATTGGTGAACGCATCGGCTTCAACTTCCTCCACTCGCTAGAGTTTGAAGGTGTCCCGGACCTGCGGCACCTCGGGCTGGTTCGAGCCAATTTGAGCATTTGCAGTCTCTTTCGTCAACGAGACGAGGGTGACGTCGAGCTCTTCCTTCAAGGGTTTTGCGATCCATTGGGAGACATGACCGCCAAGATTGCGATCCTGACGACGGCCGAGGCCATCCTGTCGTACTCGAAAGTCGTGCGTTGCGGTCAGATGAAAAAGCTCAACTGGGTACTGAACAAGAACGCTGCTATCGTGTACGCGCAACCGCCTGAAGTGTGCTGCGTCTGCCACAACAGCCAAGGTCTCAGCCTCACAACAAAGAAATTCTGCTGCATCTGCAAGGGCCGAGTTTGTTCAAAATGTCGACAGCCACAGCAGCTCAGTTTCGTGGACCTTCGCTCGAGGAAGGTGCGCAAGTACAAACTGTCCTTCTGCTCGAGCTGTGTGAGCACAGCATTCAGCTGCAGTGCCTCGGGAATCGCCCATGACGAGCTGGTGGAGGAGAACCCGATGGGCGCCTACGAAGTGGATCAAGAGTCCCTTTCGTCCATTTCGTCCTTCCGATCCTCCTCGGATCCTGCGGATCTTCGGATGCATTTCATCGCCTAGTACTGTGCCAGCGCAGCATGGTGAAAAGGAGTGACGAGCTCGGTAAGTGTAAATCGTTAGGAAGTTTAGCATGAGCTCTAAGTGAGGCATGGTCCGATCAGGGAGATCACACCTGTCCAAAGCTTCTTCGTCTCGACCTTCAACCTGATCAGAGTCGAGGGCCGCATTCATCGACCATCGGACGGTTGCAGCTGTACATGTATCCTTATGGAGTCGACGTTGACGTGGATCTGGCATGAAGGAGCCATAATCACCGGCGCAGCTTTGCAAGCTGAGCCCGTCCATGCGAAGACATCCGCGTGACGCCAGCACTGACGCATGTCAGGACATCATGGCCAGCTCGGTATGATGCTGCTGCTTCGTTTGAGACGAAGCTTTCGATGCATTTCAGCAATTGGAATCGAGTGTGTGGTGGCAGCCTTCGATTGACCATTCAACCGATCGAAAACATACTCTTCAGGCCATCGACTGGGTGATTCAAGACTTGAAATCATCCATGCGATGGCAGATCCTAATGCACTACGGTCACTGTCGCCTGGGAGGGAGCTCCCGTTACGTGACGGTCACGTCGCGGTAGGCAATCCCCATCGCCAGCTGGACAGCTGGGAGCACGCGCATTTGACTGTCTGGCTGCTCCGCGATATCGGAGACTTTGATTTTAGCATCGCCAAGTCCCGCGTTGCGTGTGCACTTCACTTGGCCTTCCACCCAACGTGGACGTGGGAGCTAAGCGAAGTTTGACTTCGTTGGTCACACTCGAAGCAGTGGCTGTAGCTGCATTGCTCCTTTCGACACGCAGAGATATCGTCCTGGTTGGCGGTCCTCTCAAAACACCAGTCGACCATGCGCTTCCCACTACCTGCCGATACCTTCCCAGACCTCTGGCTGCCTCAGGATGATAAAGATGCGCTAAGCAAACTTGCCAATGTCATCGTCGGGGAAGCTCTCACGCAGTACCAAGAATTTCGAGGCGCTCCGCTGTACGGCGAGATCGACGAAACGCGCTGGAAGCTCATCAAGAAGCGTGACGGGATCACGTCGTACTCGGATCGACACCTTGTGGACTCGACAGCTTCACGTGGTGACGCCGCGCGAGAAAACGTAGGCTCGATGACTTCCTCCACCAAGTTGCACGGTGTGCTGGCGGTCGGAACTGTGAACGGCTCGTTGAACGACCTCATGTATGGTCTGCACAATTGTACCACCGAACTCATGGCTATCAAGTCGGCGTACATGGCAGATAAGATTGTCGACACGAAAGTTCTCGCAGAGGTCTTTCCACCCACTCCTGAAGAACCCGTGCACAGTCTTTATCTTAAATGGAGCGTATCCGAGTTTGCCCCCGTGCTGATTCGTAAAGTTGTGCGACCTCGAGACTTCGTGTACATGGAGTCCGTCGGAATTATCAAGGACGCAGCGTCTGGTGAGCGTATCGGCTATAGCTTGCTGCATTCGTTGCAAATTGCAGACATCCGTGAGCTGAGCGACTACCAAATTATCCGTGGCAACTTCTCCATCTGCGGAGTCTTCCGACAGAAATCCCCCGGTGTTGTGGAAATGTACACGACAGGCTTCGTCGACTCGATGGGCGACATTCACACAGGCGTTGCGATCCCAGCAACAGCAGAAGCTCTCATGTCGTATCGCAAGGGCGTGTACTGTGGGCACATGAAGAAACTCAACTGGCTGCTGAAGACCAAAAAGACGATAATGCTTGACCGAGAGAGTGGAGTATGCGCTGTTTGCCTGAAGTCTGTCAAGAAAGTATCTTCCTCTGCTCACACTTGTCAAGTATGCATGAATCACGTATGCTCTTCGTGCAGCGTGAAGCAGAAGCTGGCCTTCCTGCAGTCTAATGCGCGTCGTGTCGTGAGACGAAACCTTACATTCTGCATTCGATGTATGCATGTAGCTGTCCACGCGGACGCGCTTGAAGTCGCATCCGAGGAGTTACGACGGCAGAATCCGCTCGAGTACTTTGAACTCTCGTCGAACGACAGCGGGACTCCAGCCTCGCCATCAAACTCGATTCTGCCGGACATCCAGCAAGAATTCTTTGGCTGAAAACACATTGTAGTCTACTACGGACGGGATGAAGAGATTTTGCAAGACTGTCGATATCTAGTATATTACCTAGTGCAGCATACGACGGTCATTTGCTCCACGCTTCAATGGTCAAGCAATTGTGCATGTACTTCGTGTGATGTAGTCAGCTAGGCTGGTGTCACCAGCCTGCCTCGTTCGGACATGTTTTTCAAACCCAGTAGCAATGAGGTAGGAAGCACTAATCTTATGGTATTATTGGCAGCACACGTAGTGGCAACTAGCACATCGAGGTGGCATTGGACTCTGAACTAATCGCATGCTTGCTCTCCACGACAATGTACAACGAGTAGACATTGTGACATGAGACCGACTATAGTCTCGTGCTCCTTTTTCGGACCTGCTCTTGTGCCTCCAAACAATCTGCAAGCACGAGATTGGCATTTCTCGCAGTGTCCATTTTTCGTGCAGAGGATTGACAGCAGCACCGCCGCAACTATAAGTGAAGGGCACATTAATGGACAGCAGGTGAGTCTGACTGAGTCAACGACCACATTCTTGGAAAGGCTCAGAATTTGCATCGTAAAGCTTAGACGTCGTCAAAGAGAGTTAAGTTATGCGTTTTCCGCTGCCAGCAAATATCTTCCCACAGCTAATCGTCTCGAAGGGCGATGAAATCGAGCTGCAAAAACTCGCTCAAGAATACGTCGACGATGCCCTGCACGAGTTCGTGCAATTTCGTGATGTCAATAATGGCGAGCTGGACCAAGCCCGATGGAAAATTATCAAGTCTCACAAAGGAATGACGACCTACCAAGACTTACAAATTCATGACTTCGATGCCTCTCGCACAGATCCGAAGAGGAAAGTGGGCTCAGGGACCGTGATAACCACTTCCACCAAACTGCATGCAGTGTTGGGCGTGGGCACGATCGAAGGCGAGTTCAATGACATGATGTTCGGACTCCTCAATTGCTGCACTGAGACGCTCAAGATCAAATCGGCTTACACCAATGATTGCGGTGTCGACGCAAAGGTGCTCGCTACAATCGTGGAACCAACGCTAAGTGAGCCCACTCGAGGGATGTTCATCAAGTGGGGTTAGTGACCGTGGGCGGTTCATTGGTGAAGAGGGTCGTTCGGCCTCGAGACTTCGTGTATTTGGAGTCTATTGGAATCATTTCCACCGAGTCAGGGGAACGTATTGGCTATAGCCTCATGCACTCACTTCAAATACCGAGTATTCACGAGCTCGCCGAATACCAAATCCTGCGCGCGAATACCTCGATTTGCATCCTTTTTCGGCAGAAGTCTCCTAACATGCTTGAACTGTACGTGAAGGGCTTTGTGGACCCCATGGGCGACGTGCCCCAAAGTATAGCAGTGTCCGCGACGGCGGACGCATTCTTATCCTACATCAAGTTCGTATACTGTGGTCAGATGAAGAAGCTCAACTGGTTCGTGAAGACCAAGAAGATGGTCGTGCTTGACCATCAGAATGGTGTGTGTGTTGTATGTAGCAAACCTACCCGTCGAACCAAGTGCTGTAAGGTATGTATGAATGCCATGTGCTCTCGCTGCAAAGTGACGAGAAAGCTATGTTTTCTCTCTCAACGATCGGGCCGGGTATCACTGCGCAGCATGGAATTTTGTATGAGCTGCATCACCGCTGCGTTAAATACCGATGCGCTTGAAATTGCGGCGGAGGAATTGGTGCGACAAAATCCGTTCGATGTCTACGAAATGTCCGGGAGCTCCAGTCCTTCATCCAAGTTGGTGTCACCTACGGACACACTTCCACCAGATACTACCAGCGAGTTTTTCGGCTAACTACGGAAAGTAGATCAATGTGGCCTTAAACACTACTTCAGTAGGATTAAACTTGTTCTTAGGTACTCATAGGCAGGCAGTGCAACTTGCTTTGGAAAGGTGAAGAAGCAAAAATGACAGCAACGTGATCTCACAAACACTTTTTTAATCGGCAGATGCTGTCCAAGTCGCAATGACAAGAGCGCTGGAAGTGTGGTGACTTTGCATTCCACATCCGAAACTTCACTTGTATATGACTCAAACGACAGGACGACTTGGTGATGGTCGTGGCGACTTAATCGCTAGCCTCGCCGTATCATTAGTGCCAATTCTGTGGCACTTGTCAGACGTGCGATGTCAAGTTATCTCTGGCAGTGTAGTTTGGGCAAACTCAATCAATACACCTCAATAAGTGCCAGGACGAGACCTTCAGACTGGTGCCTTCTGAGTCCACCTGCATAGTCGAAAGTAATTCGAAGAGCGTGTCAACTACACATTCCAACAGTTCTAGACCTCAAATAAATACCCCCGTCGTCTGTACATTCGGCGTTCTCTTCAGGCACAAAGCACCAAAAAGATCGAGCTGTACGTGGAGGGCTTTGTCGATCAATTGCAATGTCCACCACTCTCGCACGTGGTTTTACTATTCGAACTAAAGCATGACTCGCATTAATAAAGGCATGGGATCCAACGAAAGCTTCGCTGTCGCCGCAGCCGCATATGCTCTTTTGTCCTACCCGAGTTTTGTGTTGTGCGGACCAGATGAAGAAGCTCAACTAACCAAGAAGACCGTGATGCTGGGTTTCTAGAGCAGAGGCAGTGTTATTTGCATGAACACTAGCGTCCGAGGAATTAACCCGGCAGAACTCGTTCGAGTTTTATGAGATTTCGTCGAGCTCCACATCTTCGTCCAAGCCAGTACCAACAATTCCTTCCCACCCGATTCCACCTCCGAGTTCTTCAGAAATATCAATTTAATGGCATGTACATCTATGATTGACACCATGGGAAGAACCACGCCTCGGTATTTATGGTGAGGGCGTTGACGAGACAGACGTTGCAATCAACGCACCCGTCCCTTCATTTTCAGCTAAGGATCGAGTTCAAGGACAGCTACGATGCCGTCGGAAGAAGTTGATGATGTTTTTGAAATTCGAGACGATGAAGGTGACGACAGCTCTTCATTGTCATCCTACGACTCGGAAGAGTTCGGAACTGTGGCGCGCAAGGGGTTTGCACGGATGTACGTGCTCTCCAAAAGTGTCAAATCGACTCGAGACGACGAAAAGGATTCCAAGGGAGGCCCCTCGTCAAAACAAAGTGAATGGGATCTGCTTTATGCCAGCGGCCAGCACTACTTTCATGGCCCAATTGAGCTGCCGGAGGATATTCAAGTCCGCGAAGAATCGGAAGAGAGCTCAGGTCCACCTCGCAGCTTTTTGAGAGCATTTCACGCCAACATGAAGGAGGAGTTGAGCTTTCAGATATTCCTCGATTACTTCCATTGCTGCACGCCCAACAGGATTCTCTTGCAGCTCTGGACGATGTGACCGAGCTGAGCTCTGGACAGAGAGATGCTGTGTACCAAATGTTGGAAGTCGGCGAGTTTTTCGTAGAGGAGTTGGCAAAGCCACGAACAACTGAAAGACTGGGCGGGGTGCTCGTGAATTACCCTGGTTGTCTGACGCGACGGAGAGCACTACTAACCCAACGTTCTTTGAGCTTCAGACGCATCCGAACACGAGTGAATATCTCGCAAGTGCTGGTGTTCGACTTATTGTCATGAAACTCGTGGTTCGCGGTGTCCTGCTTGACATTATCTACTCTCGAGACTCGTACTTTGTCACGCTGCGTGGCAACACTGAGGAGATTGCACTCGAAGACACTTTTGTGCCAAATGGTACACACATGAGGCTTAATCCCAACTCACATCCATGCTCGAAGACTAACGTGTCGTGTATGTGGTGTGTTGATAAATGGTTTTAGTCGCTAACGCCGGGCCGTGCTACCTAGTGCGCCGCTACAGGTTCGTTGACTCTTGTTTATCCTTGCCTCGTGAAAGCACAAGGGTATAACGTGGTGTTTTTCGTGAATAACACACAGTGATGAGGATCTGAAGCAATTGTTGCTATGGTGCCCGCTCCCCACCGACGCACCATCAACTTTGCAGCTTCATCAACGCCCGAGTCAAAAATGCGGACGGGTTTTGGAGGCCAACGATACCCAACTCTACTGTCTTATGGCAAAGCGTGCTCAAACCAAGAAAGCTGCGAAGGTGTCGAAGAAAAATAAAAACTCGGCTGCACAAAACTGCGATTCAAAGCGAACTGCAGCGGCTGATGATGACGGAGACGCTGATGATGAATCGGGTGATGTTGTGGACGATGCCGTTGTTTTCCAGTTTAATCAATTCGTCTACCATGGTAGCGCTCAACTTCCGGTCACCATGCTAGACGACCCTGGAGCACTCACTACTCGAGGTTTTCCACTCCTTCGCGCACAAGCTTGCGACCTCGCTTTTGCTGGGATATATGAAGAGCTGCTTGGACCTGGTGGTGAACATGAAGCCGAGTTTCCTCGTACCAAGTTCTTAAGTCGTTTTGCAACAGTGCACCGCCGCCTGAAAGATGAAGTCGGCTCGGTGCTGCTGGAACTCCTTGTGGAAGCTCAAAAATGGGTCCACGATTTTCTAGCTGAAGTGCCGACTGCAAGTGGTGGCAATACACTCGTTGCGAGTCATCTCGCACGTTGGTTAGAAGTAGAGGACGGATCCGAGTCATTCTTTGAGCTTGAATTGGCGCGCGGGGCATCATCTCCGTTCTCACAAATGGTTGACGATGATCATGCTTATGGGGACCAACAGCCACTAGACTTGTTGGTTTGGAAAGGCATGGTGCATGAAGCACTGCTTGGTATTATCTACCGACAAGGAAGTTTCTACATGACACTGCAGCCGATCGCCGAGTCTTCAGACGTCGTGAATGACGGCGTACTGGACGATGATGCATCGGCTCAGCTTTTTGCTGGTGTTCCTTCACACCTCAACAAAGGCCGAGGATATCTCGTTCATCGCCTGCCGAGCACGGCCGAAATACCGGCATGGTTGGCTGGTGCCAAGCTACTGCTTTGGCAAACTAGTCGCAGTCTCGATCGCGAGGAACAAGATGAAGCTCAAATTCAGGCGAGTGAATGCAAGACGCCATGCAAAGATTGGTTTGAGGACGGTGACGTGAAGTCGAGGGATGCAAAGTCTCCCACGAAAGCTCAAGCCAAGCCAATTTCGCTCCGCGCAGTGGAGCTCGCCGATGATGATGTTAAACATTTTAATGGCAACGAGGCTGCACTGCCTAAGGCTGATAAAGTAGCGCGACCTCATCACGTTCCCCGCCTTTCAGGAAGCGACTCGCTTCTGTCTCTGCAAGCCAAAGCACTGGCAACACTACAACCAGTGCCCTGGAATCTACGCACAGGTCGTCCTCTCTAGTTTGAGAACCATCGGGCTTCGTGCTAGTTTATCTTACAACACAAAATACAACAAACGAACTCTTGATTCGCATTACTGTGGTTTTGATTCGGTCCCAAAGCGGCCTGCGGGCGCAATAGCATCGTTGGAAGTCGATGCAGCACCTGACGTACATCTAGCATCATGTCATCGTGTGTCAACAGTTCACGAGCACTTAACCCAGAAACTGCAGTTAGGATCCGCATCACATCTTGCTCGGCCATTGCAGGATCTGCAGTCTGTAGGCAAGCTCGAAGTTCGTGCAGAGAGATCATTTGCGCATTAACATTACTTCCAGACGATTCACTAGGTTCATCGTCGCCGGTAGTAGGCAGTAGATGCCGTCGAATTTGGCGTTGTAAATGATGTCGAAATGCGAGGAGGTCGTCGAGACGCTGCATTTTCAGGCACTCACCAAATTGCCACTTCGGATGAACTGGTCTCGTGCGAGCATCAGTAGGTTTGGACCCCTGGTTAGCAGCTACATGAGTTGTATTCGTTAGCAATGCAGCGTAGTCAACCTGCGACTGGCTCGTAAATCACCAAGCAGAGCTCGGTGAAGCTGAATCAAAGCAGCGTCAGACTTCCACGGGAATGTGAGTCGCAGCGTTCGCACCACGTCGGCAAGTGATACACGACCAGGAGGTAGCGGAATACTTGACAAACTCGATTCATCGTTAGATGAATTAGAGAAATGCCGATCACGATCCACAACTACGAGTGCATCATGTAGTCTCGTGAGCTCTCGAGAATGATCGTTGCGTGCTTCAATCGGAAGTTCTTGGTTGAGAATAAGGTGAAAAAGACGACAGCTACTCGACTGCTTGCTGAAGCGCTCCAAACCAGCCATGAAATTGTAAACGAGCTCAATTCGATCGGAGCGGTTGTCACGAGAACGCTGTAGAAAGCGTTCTAATGCCATATTGAGCAAAGACGCTCCAGACGCAGAGCCCAATGCCATAATTGCGCTTTCACTACTACCCGATACAGAAGTACGGTTGATGGAACCTCTATTGTGCGCTGCTCTGGCTTGTTCATCAAGCTGGTCCCATACTTGAGAAACCAATTGCTCGATCTTCACTCGTGGGAGAAACAGGTTTCGTACAAGACCATCATGTTGCAAGTACTGTGGCACGTCGTTGCTTAATCCTCGACTTGGGAGGAAGTCTGCACTCGAATTGGTCGGTGGCGTCATAGATGTCAGAAGTTGTTCAGCGGATGCTGCAACAAATGCTTGCAGCTCAGCGGGCTCTGTAATGAAGGATAGCTGGGTTTGTTGATCATCGTTTTCGCCCTTCGGGGCTAGTAGTGCAAATTGCTGCTGCTGGACCTGTTTCATTCGCTTGGAGATAGTTATCGCAATTGAGTCGATGCCGTCGGGAATCGATGTAGCATTTGCGATGGTGTTTAGTAGCTCTGGAAGCTCCAGCGGTAGCCCAAAGCTGTCCAATACTCTAATGAAGGCGTGATTCAAGGCAATATGTTTGCTTCCATCCTCCTCCTGGTTTGAGCTCGAGCAATTGGAACTTCCAGCTGCTGCTGTGATAGCTGCGGTTAGCTCTTGAATTTCATGAGTCAGCAATTCAATAGTATTCTTGTCAGCTGCAACGTGCTCTCCATTCCCCTTCTCTTCAAGTGCAGCCACGGTCTGTTTGAGCTCAGCAAGTTCATCACAAGCATGATAATATCGCGCAGTGACTTTCTGTAGTGCTCTCGCGTCCTCAAGCGATCGTTCATGACCTGCTCGAAGGCTCTCATCATGCCTACGGACGCTGCTCGCTAATGCTAACGTTGAACGCTGCACTTCTAGAAGTTTGCTCTCCACTTGAGCGACTTTTCCTTTCTCGGCTTTTAGCGATGTGCTCAAGCGAGCATTCTCAGCAGCACTGGCGGCCAAAAGCGCTTGTGTCTCTGCAAGTCGCCGTTTAAGCTTGAGCGATCGTGCTTTTGCCTCAACATTGCTTGTGCTCAACTGCCGCAGACAATGGGCCTCCAGGCTTTGCAAGCGCGTATGTAACCCTGGGACCATCAAACTTCGGGCGTGAAGCGATTCCACAGCGAGCTCATACTCGTCACGAATTCGCATCAGCACTGGTGCATACACACTAAATCCTGCGATAAGTCTGTTGAGTGCTTCACGAACGACCTGAAGTCTTCGAAGACTGGGCGGTGCAGGTTTAACACCTTTGCCATCACTGAAAACATTTTTGTCACCACCATCTAGCTCAGCATGCAGGAGTTTTTGAAGCTCTTGCAGCAGTGCTGGACGCGTTCGACTGTCGTCCACGAGTCGTGTTCGAGTGTGAAGCTTGCGAACTTTGGGAGAAATGGGTGAGAACGTATCGAGCTCAGATGTGGAATCGTTTTGTCCTCGTTTTGGACTTCCCGGTGCGTATGTGAGCGGCCATGAAGCAACTTGAGCCGTTTGTTGCTGCGGTTTGTCGAGGTGGAGCCAGCTCACACTCCTAGGAGATAGTAACGATACCAATTCATTGACATCTCGCCTCGGAGATGACACGGAAGCAGAAACTTCACCAACAACAGGAAGTAATGGTGGTAGCGAAGAGTTTGTGGTGCTCGTGCTTTTGCTTGTGGTGGGCGTCGAGGTGGTGCGTTGGCAAGACCAACAGCGAAGAAATCCATCACGAAAGACTATCGGGCTCAGCAAAAGTGTGGAGTGCTCTCGGGCAGTTAGTTGTTTTGTACCGAGCGGTCGGATAACATTGGACAAGTCGTTACTCGGACTTTCGTCACTACAAGTCACACGTAGCGAGCGATATGGGCAACACACTTAACCTCGAGTCGGCGGCACCGCTCGTGAGCGATGACCCAGTTCTCAAGGTATGTGCTACTCATAGTGAAGAAAAACAATGTTGTCAACGAGTTCTGATGAAGTTTTTGCTGGCACCGGTTCAGGAATACAAAGCAGGTTGGTCGTAGAGGTTTAATGTTTCGTTCGAGCTCCAGCAATTGTGTCGGCACCAATGACCTTTATTTTGTGGTGGTGTTGACTTATATAACAGCGACCATTGAAGATTATCTAGAGGCTAAGGAGAGCTTTGACACATTGCAAGCAACAATAGGTGACAAGATGACCGTCACCCAGGTCGAGTTCGATGAGATTTTTTCGCTCGTGTGCCAGGACCCAATCGAACATTTCGAGCTATTCGATTCTTGGGAGATTGGCCAGGTGAGTCTTGGTTTCTATCGCAAGTGGTGCGCGGGTATGAGTCTCATTTGCATTGGTTTATTATTTTCAGGTGGACGTGATGGAAGTTTTTGCAGTGATTATTGTCTACTGTAATGCCACAGTGGAGGAAAAATTCCGCTGCTCTTCGATCTCTTCGACTTCGACCACTCCAAGGAGATATCTGGAGATGAGCTGGTGCTGCTTTTGCTGTGCACGAGTCGCGGACTATGCAAAGCATTGGCATTGCCACGACCAGCTACGGATACTTTAGAGGAACTCGCAACTGATGCCTTTTCTAAGATTGATCGTGATCGGAGCGGCCAAATCTCGCTTGATGAGCTTTCTCAGTGGGTGCTGAACGAAAAGAGTGTGATGGCCTACCTTGCCAAATTTGCCGGTACTCGAGTGATCTACGAGAACCAGGTTCAGTGCGACTTGATGTTCAAGGAAATATGTACAACCTTCGTCAACTTCGCCGAGCACAAGACATTCAAAGATGGACAGTGCTTTTTCTTTTGCCCAGAGGATGTTTGTGAGGAAATCATTCAGCGTCATTGTCCAGCAACGGAAAAACACGAGATAGCGTATTTGCTGCATACAATGGAGACGGTCATGCAAAATAACAACGATATCAGTCCAAAGTTGCTATCAGAGGATAACACCGAGCAGACCGAAAGTAGACCTGCCACTCTAACTGAGACAATGAGCCCCAGCACGAATGCTTTGATTTCCATGGACGCCTTTGTCTTGTCATTTCTCCGTACGTGGCATTCCTGGCAGCTGACGATGACGACGAGCACTCGATCGACATCAAGGAACTGGAAGTTCTCGTCTGGTTGCTACGCGGTTCGGAGCCGAGCCGAATGACTGTCGACTGCTTCATGCAGTCGCTGGATCAAAATCACGATGGCAAACTTAGTGCGACGGAATGGGTCTCCTACGCGCTTGAGACTGATAAACGCACTGGAAGTCAATCGTTTGCAACGCAGCTACACCTTCTCTTTGCAACTGCAGACCTCAATGGCGATGCCATGATTTCACTACCAGAGCTGCAAGTTGGTCTTGCAATTGTTTTTGTTGACCATTTAGCTCGAGTGAAAGCATCTAAACCAGCAGCTCCCGTATCACCAGAAGCTGCATGGGAGGACCTTACCGCTCCAGAACGCGTGGAGAGGAGGCGCACTTCGAACTTTACATCCATCAACAACCTTGTCGCTGAGCTTGCCAAGGAGATTATGGCGGAACTTGACAAGAACCAGTCGCAGCGTATCGAGTGGTACGAGTTCCGCCAGCATCTCGACTACCTCGAACAACGCGTGATCGAGACGAAAGCCTACATTGAAGATCATGTGTTAGACTAGTTGGAAAACGTGGCGATGGTCTCTTGTATCTCTCGAAAATACTTACTACATAGTGGTCTTCAATTGCTTTCTTGTACGATAAGCCTAATGGAAGGGAAGACAATGAGCTCAAGCCAAAGAGAGAGATCAAGTAAGAATGAAGAAACTGATATAAATGCTCTTGCTGCTACGCATCGCTGACTCGTACGCTAACTCGTGACGACTGCTGTCGTCTCCCGCGATGACCTGCTCGAAAAGAAGAGTACAGCCTAGGCCCAAATCTTGAGTAGCGTATCCCAGCTTCCTGTGCAGAGCGCCTGGCCGGCCGGGTTGACACCGAGGCACGAGACGCGGTTCTCGTGGCCCGCAAGCTGGTAAATGTGCGCGCCTGTGGTGCTGAGGACATCCCAGCAGTAGCAGTTGTAGTCGTCGTATCCCGCGAAGAGGAAGCGTCCCGACTTGGAGAAGCTCACGGACGTGATGCCGCACAGGATCTTGTCATTGCTAAAGTTGTTGAGCTCCCCGTAGGCGCGCAGGTCAAAGAGTCGACAGCTCGAGTCATCCGAGCCTGTGCCTAGCGCGTTGCCACTGGGGAAGAAGTCGACCGAGTTGATATCCGACTCGTGGCCCTGAAACGTGTGCGTGGTCTTGCCCGTGCGGATGTCCCACACCTTGGCCGTCGAGTCGCACGAGCCTGAGATGAACATGCTCGGGTTGTGCGGGTTGATGCTCACGCTCATGACATCGCCCGAGTGTTCACGGAACGTGGTCTTGACCTCTCCACTCTCAACGTCCCACAAAATGCAGTTGGAGTCGCCCGAGCTCGTGACGATGCTGGCCTCGTCAATAAAGCGGCAGCAGCTCAAATAGCCGTCGTGAGCTGCCAGCTCCTTGGTGGCCCGCATGACTTGGGCCTGGCTCAGGTGGAAGATGCTGCAGAGGTTGTCGAGGCCTCCACAGGCCACCATGTTGCGCTGCTTCTGCTCAAAAGCACAGGTCATGACCCAGCTCGAGCGCAACGGGATGGCCTGAATCTTGTTGGTCGTCTGCGCGTTCCAGACGATGAGTTTGCCGTCCTGCGACGCGCTCACGAGGCTCGAGCTGTCGCCGCCCCACTGCATGGCGTAGATCTTGCCAAAGTGGCCTTTGAGCAGGCGCCGGCACTTGGGCGGCGCCGGGATGGGCTTGGCGCTGGCGCTCGAGTTGGTGCTGCTGAATCCTCCGTCGGCTTTGGCCTCGCGCGTCTTCTCGATCGTCTCTTTCAAGCTCTCGCACTTCTTCTTGAGTTCCTGGGCGTCGGCCATCTTTGACTGCAGATTTCTCGGTGCACAGATAAAGGGTCTCAGTCAAACTTCGCACGGAATCTCGCTCAGCGTCTCGGCTACTGTGAGGTGCAAGCGGTGACGACTGCCGAGCTCGGGGAGAGGCGCGACGGGCGATGGCAGCAAGGCGTCTCTTGGGGCGCAGCAAACGTTTGTGTGTCTGCGACGGTTGGAAGCGCGAGGCTAGAATAGCAAGAAACGTCTTTTGTGGGATTTATAGCTTATGAATGGTGGTATCTGGATGGATTTTGACGAATCAGAGACGAGGAGGTTTGGCGGATTTACAGCGATCTTCGACAAAGATAGCCAAGAAACCCCGGAAGGGCACTGTACCGGATTTGTGGTACCCTGAGATGCAATGTGAAAAGAAGTTGCCTTTTTTAACATACACTTTGTCTTTGCAGAAAGTCCCAGACAGACAACTGGCATTTGTGCACAAGGAATTCATTCACATATTCACGAATGGCTGTTATGCCAGTGAGGCAGCCAATTTAGACAAGTAGCGCCACGTCAGATTCGGGCAACACGTTTCAAAACTCGTGTCATCACGGCATCGTCAACGCACTAGTGACAGACACCACGAGTTCGGTATGGGACGGAGTTGAAGCAGTGTTGCTATCGGCTTGCTGCTCGCTTGACGCGGGTGCCACGTTCACCACGTGCTCGAACTCAGGCTGAGAAGAAACAAAAACTTCGGTGCTTTCGGCTTGCGTCTGCTCCATTGCAGTTATCACGTTCACAGCGTGTTCAGGCTCTGTTTGCAAACGAACTTCGGAGACTTGGACTTGAGTCTGCTCCGTCATGGCTACCAAGTTCACAACTTGGTCGGGCTTAGATTCCGCAGCAACTTCGGTGCTTTGGACTTGGGTCTGCTCCACTACAATCACGTTCACAGCACATTCAGGCTCAGTCTGTAGAGAAACTGCGGTGCTCTCGGCTTGAGTCACAGTCACCGCATTCACGGCTTCTTCGGGCACAGGCTGCGTCGAAGCTGCACTGTTCGGGGTTGACTCCATCTCCGGCACCACGTTAACAGCTGGTTCAGAACTAGGCTGTGGAGAAATTCCGGTGTTTTGGGCTTGCGTCGAATCCGTCACAGACATCACGTCCTTCACAGGCCCGGGCTGTGCCGGTGGCGATGTCTGTTCTTGCTGCTCTTGCAATCCTGCCTCGGTAGCTTGAGCAGATTCGACTTGTTGCGGAGTAACTTGGACCTGTTTATCCTCTTGCTGCGCCGCCTTCAACGCATCAATTTCGCGCAAAATTGTCGGCGCAAGACCGTGCTTGTTGGCCCACATCGACTGACTCGAACTGTTGTGACAATTCCTGACGGCGCCCGAGTTGGGCGACTTCAGTGGGAGCGGCATCTCACAGTCCGGAAATCGCTCCAATATGTTTTGCTTCACGTAGTCCCATGTAGCATCCTCACCCTTAACCTGTTGAAAGGCGAACAATGCCATGATGGGGCCACGATACCACCAGCTCGGGTGACGTTGAGCATCCAGCTTCACGAAAAACTCAGCACCCAGCTCCTTGTACGCTGCGATAATAATCGCCTCAAAGGTGTTCTTGGCTGTAAGCTGTCGGTTGTTGCGCGCATTGTAGCGGAACGGGTCCGTCTTGTGTGACATAGGGCCCCAGAAACTGCGTTCCCACACGGCTCGGGCATGAGTGCGCCAGAACGCATACAGCTTTCCTGCTAGCTCTGGGTAGCGAGTTTCATCGAACGGTGCTTGGACGTTGCGAAACACTAACTTCCACGGGGACTGTGCTTCGACAGACTGCAGCTTCTTCATCATTATCTCTTGACGGTGAATCATCTCCGCACTCATGGGATGCTTGCCTTTCTTTTTCGGTACTTTTGTCGTGTCTTGAGTGTGCTTCGTGGTCTCACTATTGCGCTTGCGGGCACATTTCTTTTTTGGGGGAGCTTCTGTACTTGAAGGTTGCACAGCGGCTGTGCTCACTGCTGCAGACTCCCCATTGTTTTCTTGCACTGGCAATTTACTCTCGTCACCGTTCTTCTTTTTCACACTCTTGCGCTTTCGACCTCTCTTGGGCGCTGCTTGAACACCTGTAGATTGTGCGGCAGACGTATCCACTGTTGGTGGCAACTCTGTTTCCTCTACTGCTGCAGACTCCCCATTGTTTTCTTGCTCTGGCAGTTTACTCTCGTCATCGTTCTTCTCGTCCTCACTTTTTCGCTTTCGACCTCTCCTGAGCTGAGCTTGAACACTTGTAGCTTGTGCAGACGTATCCACTGTTGATGGCAACTCTTGTCCAACTACTGCTGCAGACTCTCCATTGTTTAATTGCACCGGTGCTTTACTCTCATCACCGTTCTTCTCGGCCTCACTCTTCCGCTTTCGACCTCTCCTGGGCAAGGCTTGAACGCTTGTGGCTTGTGCGGCAGACGTATCCACTGTTGGTGGCAACTCTTTTCCCACTATTGCCGCAGACCCCCATTGTTTTGTCGCACTAGCAATTTACTCTCGTCATCGCTCTTCTTTTTCACACTCTTTCGCTTTCGACCTCTTTTGAGCGAAGCTTGAACACTGGTAGATTGTGCGGCAGACGTATCCACTGTCGATGGCAAATCTTTTCCCACTACTGCTGCAGACTCCCCATTGATTTCTTGCACTTTACTCTCCTCTTCGTTCTTCTTGGCCTCACTTTTCGCTTTCGACCTCTCCTGAGCGGAGCTTGAACACTTGCAGCTTGTGCAGACGTATCCAATGTTGATGGAACTACTGCTGCAGACTCTCCACTTTTTTCTTGCAGTTTACTCTCCTCATCGTTCTTCTCGGCCTCGCTTTTTCGCTTTCGACCTCTTTTGAGCGGAGCTTGAACACTTGTAGCTTGCGCAGACGTATCCACTGTTGATGGCAACTCCTTTTCGTCTAGCTCTGGACTTGAACTCTTCTCGTTAGTTTTCGCAGTCGTCGTAGTCGGATCCTTTACCACTGGAGGCTTTAGGACTGTCTGCGAGCTCTTTCTTCTACGCCTTGGCGCTGACGTACTTGAAAGACTTACGACAACAGGAACCGAGCCAGCGGTTCCTTTGTTAGCAATCACGGCAGTACCTGCACCTTGTCGTCTCTTGACAACAGTTCCAGGTTTGCTATTGCTACGAACTGCAGCAGGTTGCTGCACCGACGTTCCTTGCTCCTTCACCCGCTTTTTCTTCTTCGGTCGTACAACTTGTCGTCTCTTTTTGGTGACTTCGAGAGGCTCGGTACCATTCGTCACAGCCTGCCTCTCCACTGTTGACGGCGGGGGTGACCACACAGGCGCCAGCTGGGCTGGTCTGGGCAGCTCAAATGGAATGACGCTGATGACTTGAACACCTCTGTCCACGAAGAACAACAGCGCCTTCTCACTATGCAGTACGAAGTCCAGGAACAAGTGCTTGAGCAGCGCAATGTTGCGTGTCGCCGCTCGTGACTGCAGATACAGGAACACGCAGCCTCTGGTGTCCAACGGGAACTTTGGTTTGGCCAGCAGTGACTTGGCCATTTCGAGTCGTTTGCGACTCGTTCGAAGCACGGGGAACACCGTAATGATCGTCGAGCCTTGCTGCATCAGTGGCACCAGCGTGTTCTCGTGCTCGTTGAGGAAATCGGCGAATATGCGGCGCAGTAGCGACAAGTTTTGCGATTTCAACCGCAGCTCCAGGTACGCCGCAAAGTCCTGCAGCATGGCGTGGTCTTTGGGCACCGAACTGGGCGGCGCCTGACCCCAACTCACGTAGCCGTCCAGTGTCTCGATGGAGCGTGCCGATGTCATTTTGGACGCCGTCGCGGCGGGGATGCCACCGTAGGCTGCATCGGCGAATATCGGAGACTGTCTCCGATATCGGTGGGATGATGTGCTTCAGAAACAGGACGAATGGAGAGGAGCTACTGTTGCTGGTCACGTGAGACTTGCATTCCTTTTAGTCGAACGCCATGCTGGACACGTCCCAAAGCGTTGCCAACGCGTTGTAGTTTGCATCGTATTGCTTGAGGTCTGATGAATGAACACGGTTAACGGTGTTGAATGTTGTGTGTGAGCCACGTCTGGAAGCTTCGTGCGAGGAGTTTGGACTGGTGGAACACCTTGGCCATGGCGAACTTGCCTTCAGCTTCAACGAGCTGCTCTGCTCTGTCACGTGCCCAGGAGCTGGCGATCCGTTCAATACGCTGCTGAGATCGAAGTCGACGCGCTTGGAATTTGGCACGCTGGAGGATAACTCGTCGCCACCGTCGGAACGCTCTTGCTCGACGACATCGTCTGGCTAGCTGCACGGCTGCAACGAGCTGACCGGGCCCTGCACGATACAGGCGTTGATAGAGATACCGTCGAACACACGTCTGCATGGCAATAGCATTAACTGCTTGTTGTGCTAGCAAAGCAGCTCGACTCAATGACTTGGAGCTTGCAGGGGCCTGCGTTGCATTCACAGACTCGAATTTTGACTGTACGGCCACCCGAAGCTTCACGCATGGCCGTCTCCTCGCTACGCGGACGAAGCAACGTCTTGCACTCGTGTTCGTCGCAATTCGAGACTTGGACGCTTGAACTTCTTCACCCTCCAGCAGCGTCGAAGTGACGACTTCAAGAGCACCAACTTCTTGCTGCCACTCCCGTCGCACCGACGTGCTGCCCACCAGCAAATCACAGCTCACAGCCCTCAAATGCTCGTCGAAATCTGCGCAAAACGCCATTAACGAAGCTCTGCAGGTGCCCAAACCACCCGATCGGACTTGATCATGTTCGAGTCGAATTCGTTGCAGTTTTCGGTCAATTGAGCTCGGATTTTCACGAAATCGACTCGGTTTCGATGCATTTTCACTCTCGACCTCATTTCGCTTCGCATTCCGCTGCCGCTGCTGAAAAACTCGCTTAGCTCGTGCCAGCGCCGGGAACGCCATGGTCCCAATCCACCTCGTGTCCTTTCGCGGCCTTGACTTGCTTTCACTATGGTCTCTATTTGATGTGGTCGTTCACCATATTGTAACCCACAGCTATTTGATGTGGTCTCACACCACATTGTAACCTGCAAACCCATTGGGTCATTTCGAGATCGACCTTGTAACCAAATCAGTTTACCGGTAACTTACAATGGCGGCTGATGATGGAGACTGTAAAGCGAGCGACAGCGTGCGTGCAGATTCCTGTGGGGGCTCCTTCGACTCGGCGTGACTATGCGAAGGCGTTTCTGGCGCGTGTACATCGTCAGATCGGTCAACTGGTGTGGGGAGAGCTTGTCTGGCCTTGTTACCGGCTTTGGTGACGAGGGAACAAAAGTGTAAACTTTACCGTAAAGTTTACATGGCTTACATGAGCGGAGTGTACACAAGTGCGTGCATGTGTGGCGTCTTAGATGCGCTGCGACCAACGAGAGGCGGTCTGATGGGCCGTCTGGAACCCTAGACAAGATGGTGGAGGCGCCTCCACACCGGGAGAGACTTTGTTACATAGTGGGGAACCTCGTCCGGGCGTGTTACATGTTTTTGTTTACCTCTTTTTTCTCCTCACGCCCGGGTAAACAACGGGGTGTAAACATTCTAAAAAAGGATGAAACAAATGTTGGGGTTTTAGTGGGGGTATTCAGGACTGCTGTATTTGTGTGTATTTTGTGTATCATTCCGCTCTCCATGTTACTTTTTTCGGTATTTTTTACTCTTGTTTTTCTGTTGACTTGCTGGTTCTTGGGACTGCGTCAATTGCAATTTGCACTTGATGTGGTCATTTTCACACTCGAGCTCTCTGCTATCTCCATGTTAGTTTTGTTGACTGAATTTGTTGTGTCACGAGCATTGTGAGACGTCTTCGATCGCTGAGAATTCCGATTCGGAGCCCGTTGCAAGACCTGCCAATGACTGCCAAGTATTGGGGAGCACAAAGGATGGAAATCGAGCGATGGACAGCGACACAAAGATGTTGAGGGATTTTGGGACGATGGGGCTGCGTCCTATCGACGGGTTGCCGTTCGACTGTGTTTGGTCTTTTGAGGCTGAATGCGGTCACGACGTTTGCAATAAAGGTTCGCCCTTGTCCGTTGGTAGGCGTCGGTGCTGTCGTTGTGGGGTCTCTTGCGTCTTTTTCAGACTGCGTTGTTTGTTTGTTGCAAGGTCTTCCTGCGTGTCCAGTGCTTGGTTCGTCCTCGCGAATCCCCCAAATGTCAAGTCTGACTGGCCGCCAATTTATCATTGTTTTTATTCTTGACATGTAGCTAATCATGTTGACCTGCCATGAGCAGTCAATGTGTTTGATCGTAATCGATAGTGTTTCAGAAAATAAATATTAGTAAGCCGTCACAGGACGACGTCAAATTTTGCACCGGTCGCTTCGTCCATCAAAGCACTTCAGTTCCCATTATTAATTCATTAAAACGCAATGATTGCTCGTGCTTGAAGGACGGACACAAACTTCTTCCCACCTCTGCTTTTCTCTTTTGGTTGCTTACCGCAGGCGCTCATGAGTAGGACCATTGCCAGATCATCTAGCAAGAGAATTTTGAAGCTTCAAATCATGGTTTTGGACGGATGCATAGAATTCAAAGACCGACTCCAGTCATTGAACTGACAAGACAACTGCATAAATTACGCGCCAAAAGGAACGCAATCGCTGTAATAACAGCGTCACAACCAGCAGCGGAGGCAAATTCGACGTCAGCGAGTTTGGTGAACGTCAGAGTCATAATGACGAACATGCAAGCAGTGATTCTAGATTCACGGGAGGTCCACAACCCCATTCGTTAAACGCCTATGTGAGCTCAGCTCACGCTAGTTTTCGCTTTCAAAATAACGTCCAAGTTTGCAATCCGACCCGCATATTGAAATTGTCGTTTTTCCACGCGCAACGAAACTCGTGCTCCTTCGATATCTCCGGATCTACATCGGGATAATGCTGGGCAAACCAATGGTGCATGTCCTCAAAATGACACTAGTAGTATTGGTCAAAGTAACGTTGGTGCAACCTTTGCGATAGTTGAGTGCAGGAACAGCACGAGGTCGAAGTTTTGACATTCAGCAAAATAATTATTGCCGCGCCTGTGCATTCTTTCGATCAATTCGTAGTATGTGGTGACGAGAACATTGACAGTAGTGCGAGATTACCCGAATGCTCAGCGCAAAAGTATAGTGAAAGAAATCTGGTGGCCGCCGTAATCTAGTGGATTTAAGACTGTTTCGTCAAACATCATCGCTGCAGGAAATACTCAACTGCAGATGAACAACTTTGACTCAACAACTCTTACATTTGCGGGTGAGACGGGCGTGGGCGTTGCTGCCGCCAATCCAAATAAAGTTATGAAATCTGTCGTGTCGTGTAATAATTCCCAATTCCTTCAGACATTATACAAAAGCTGAACATGAAAACCACAGAACCATTTCGTAGCAATGAATGAAGTGCTGCTACTTTAACCTCGAGGACTTCCAACCTTCTGCTAAGTTCTCGGTGGCATCGTGGAGGGATAATGTTTAGCAAGCCAATGGTAGATATCTTTCGCGTTTTCTCTCTGTGTTCGTAAAAATGCTCGCTCATTGCATCCACTGTGATATTGTGAATGCAAATACAATACCACGTCAAAATCGTGGCTCGAGGCCGCCGCATCTAAAGCAGCTCCTGTGCACCCCTCGGTTCGGTGTTGATGCAACCACTGAATCATTTCCAACGGCGCCACGGTCGATTCCTCATGCTGATTATCAGAATAACAAGGATGCGCTTCTGCCGCAGCCAGATCTATCGCATCAGTTGTGCATCCTTCCGACCTATTTTCGTGCATCCACTTGACAATGTAAAGTAACCCAAAACGAGCTGCACCATCCATAGCATCGGTAGTGCAGCCTTCTGAGCGATTTTCATGAAGAAATTGGACGACATCCAAGTGTCCATATATCGCAGCGTCGTCCATTGCTTGCGCCGTACACCCGACGTCTGAATTCTCATGAACCCACTTAACGACTTCTAAGTGGCCATTCTTCGCTGCTCCATCCATGGCTTCTGTCGTGCAGGCTTCTGTCCGATTTTCGAGTAGCCACTGCACCATTTTTAAATGCCCATTTGTCGCCGCAATATCCATTGCGTCTGTCGTGCAGCCCTCAGTTCCGTTGTTGTGCAGCCACATCCATGCAGTTTGAACCTGCGGCCTGATCCATTGCTGCCGTTGAACATATAGGACTCGTGCGACTTATAGGTTGTTCCCGCTTTCGCTTCTTCACGCTACGTGCAGTAGCTGGTACTTCCTCGTATAAGTATTTCACCACGTCCAAGTGTCCATACATTGCTGCTGCTTCAATTGCATCAGATAGATCAACAAGTTCATACTCTGGTGGCGCACCTCGCTTGAAGAGGTCGACTTCGGGGTCGTCGCCGAATGTCTCGAACAACCAACGCACTACATTAACGTACCCTCTTGAAATAGCGCCCATCAATGTGTCAATGTGTCGGCAGAGATCCACGCACATGAATCCCGGGTATCTGGAGGTTCAAAGTGTTCTTGTTCGAGAGGATAATCCAATTGCTCACAAATATCGTGCCAGTGAGCAGCATAAAGCTTCTGTGCAATATCTAACTTGCCATGTCTAGCAGCGATCCCCATCACTCGAACCGCTTCTACCAACTCGTGCTCCAGCAGCCAGGCAACCACATCTTCTTTTTCAAACGCAGCATACAGTGCCGCGATCGCATCTGACGTGTAATTGTGTTCATTCAGCCACTCCATGACATCCAATCGACCTGCTACTGCTGCTTCCTCCATTAACCCTGTCGTATCGTCCAACAAAGCACAATTTTTTGCTTGAATCCACTCGAGCAGGATCAAATCCGCCGTCTTCTCAGCAGCCTTGACGAGTTCACCAACCTTGCGACGTGCTGCTGGAATGTGCCGATGCAGCCACCACACTACATCGTTGTGCTTGTTCCGTGCTGCTTCTGTCATGTCATCCCCGCCCCACAACACAAAATGTTTGGCACCATCCGGGAGCGGCGTATCATCCCGAATGTCTCTTCCATCTTCAGTCTCCAGTGGATGTCCCTGATTCAGAAACATCTTCAAAAGCTCCAAATTGCCTTGTCCTGCAGCGCAAGCCACGACATTTTGAGAGACACGACACCCGTGGAAATGGTCCCATAACCACTGAATCACTTCCATCCCCGAGTTCTCCACAGCTTCTTCCATTCCGAAATAAAACTGGAAGCGATTGTAATATTTATCTGTGCGTAAATATCTCCGTCTGGACCATTTTCCACTATGTCCAGCACCTGCATCAGCTGGTGAAGTTTCACTCTCTGGATTTGAACTATTCTAGATCCGCTCCAGTAACTTGACAGAGTTAAATTTACAGGCGCTGCAGAATTCCATCTCCACGGACGTGTCCAAATACTCGGAAGTGGCGGCCACGATGTGAGTGAGGGCATCGAAACCAGACTTGGAGCGGAACACGAGACCGACGAGCAGCAGTGGTGGCGGTGGAACCGTCGACATCGTCTTCGTTTCGCGCACGTGTCGGATAATCTGTTCTAAAACGATCTAAACGTCCTAAAATATCTTAAATGACCAGAATAAATTTCACATACCCCTGTTATTATTACACTGTACATGTGCGGTAGTGTGCTGTCAATCAGCTTTTACAGTGCCAATATTTATAAAGGTACAAGTTCTGACAGGCTTTTTACTTGGATTTGACTGTTGACTTTGTGCAATGGTTTAGAAATTGGTGCAAAAAGGTCCTCGATCAGCAATTCAAAGCACTGGACGATGTCGACTCTGCCGACGCCAGCGCCACTGCTGGCCGTCACGCTCGCATTTCGCTCCAGACCTGATTTTGCTGCCTTGCACCATGTTGCTGAGTCCACGTCCGCGTTCCTGGATACGTCCGTGGAGAAGGAATTCCGTCAGGCTTGCAAACTCAATTCAGTGAAACTTCTGGACCGGATTTGGGAGAGCTGCAGTCCCGAGAGTGACAAGTCTCCTGCTGATTTGGGCCCGGTCACGGCCGTCACTGGTCCAGACGGAGATATCTCCGAACCGATAAATACTACAAGAGCTTCCAATTCCGATTCGGAATGCTCGAAGCCGTGACACAGTGCGGGATGGAAGTGGTGCAGTGGCTGTTTAGCCATTTTCAGAGCAGTGTCGTCGACCACGAAGTGGTGGAACACGCAGCAGCAGAAGGGAAGTTGGAGGTGCTGAAGTTTTTCAAGGAGCACGGCACAATTGTGCCGGAAGACGAGGACGATCTGGAACAAGAGAGTGAGGACGAGAGCATCGTTGTTCGCTGGGGTGGCAATGAGCTGGTCAAAGCCATTATGAACCAACAGCAGGAAACGGTGCAGTGGCTGAGGCAGAACGCTCCCGCTCCGTTTGATGTGCCTGACGTTATGATTGCCGCGGTGGAAAAAGGGGAGGTGGAGATGGCGGAGGAGATTCTAGCTCAGTATCACTACGTTGCCAGTGATACCTACGAGCTGATCGCGGTGGCTGCTGGCGCTGGCCGACTGGATACCATGCAGTGGCTTCTTGAGCACAACTTTGTGAACTCGGCCTATCCAGCCATACACTACGCGATAGAGAAGAAACGTCTAGACATGGTCAAATGGCTGCTCGAGCACAACCTCGTGGAAGCGTCTCGAGCTATGGTAGCTGCTGCGTCTCATGGGGAACTGGAAATTGCTCGGTATGTCTATGATCGCTATTGGCGACACATTCGCAAGCAGAAGTATTACCCTCTCACGGAGCCCGTCGCCCCGGATGATTCATCGGACGGGTGCCGATGGATTTCGAATGAGACGATGCTTAGTGCTGTATCTGAAGGACAACTAGATGTTGTGCGATGGCTTTTGAAACATTCGACAACGACCCTGACATCGATTTGTTCGAGGGCTCTCAAGCAGTCGGTGCTTTGACTTTCATCGATGCAGCTGCACAAAATGGCCATTTAGAGGTAGTGAAATACCTCCATGAGCTGGAGTCTCTGATCAAAGGAAACAACAACAAGAAGCGAAAGAGGGGCGGTACCATGAATGGTGCTGGTCCCACCTGCACAACGATGGCGATGGATGAAGCGGCTGCTTGCGGCTACCTGGAAGTGGTTCAGTGGTTGCACAACAATCGAGGTTGCACAACAATCGAACTGAAGGTTGCACTACACAAGCGATGGATAATGCAGCGGCGTTTGGGTATTTGGAAATCGTGCAGTGGCTGCATGCAAATCGGACAGAAGGTTGTACGACACGAGCTCTCGACGAATCAGTAATGAAGGGGACCTCGAACTCGTGAAGTGGTTGCACGAGAACTCCAGCGTCGGTTGTACAACGCTGGCAATGGATTTAGCCGCATCCACCGGCCATCTCCATATCGTGAAGTGGCTTCATGAGAATCGAACCGAAGGCTGTACGACTCGTGCGATGGAACGTGCAGCTCAATCTGGGAGACTCGATATTGTGATGTGGCTGCACGAAAATCGGGCCGAAGGCTGCACAACTCTGGCGATTGATCATGCCACGGGCGAGAATCATCTCAGGGTCATCCAATGGTTACATTCGCATCGTACGGAAGGCTGCACAACGGCTGCTATGGATTGCTCGGCCGCGTGGATGAATTTCGATGCGGTCTTGTTCCTTCATTCTCGATATCGCACAGGATGCACTGCCGAAGCTTTTCTCAAGACTGACGAGGAGCTCAGCAAAGATATCTACGGTTGGCTTTACGAGCATTATCCAGACGTGGAACCAGATCCCTAGATCGAATATCCTACTTGTTGAGCCAACTTCACATAAGTTGCATTTCGCTGAATTGATAACTGCAAGTGTGTCGAAGAGGGCTTACGACTCGATCGGGGTCTGAAGGTTTTGAGGTCAGGATTCAGGCTACACCCGAAGTTCTCAAATTCAAGTGAAAATGAACAACTGATTCCCAACATAGAGACTTAGTGAGTACGCGAGTCGTTGCCGTGCAGGATAGCGAGCTGTCACTCTAATTTAACCTGGTAATAGGTTAAAGTAGACTCCGACAGCTTGCTGCCCAACTTGTTACCACACTCGGGTTTATTGGGTCGTCTGGACAAACCAAACGGCGATACGTCGGTAAGAATTCGATGTGGGTTTAGCAAGGCCTGCAGACACAATTCCGCTGAGCGGATCTGGAACAGTTCTCAAGTCCCGGGAGTGAAAAATCCCCATATCATTCTGACCCCACTGCACAAAGTTTTTTCTGGTGGACATCCGTCGAGTCGAATGTCGCTCCAGTCTTGTCCTCACCCCCATTCCGCGATGAAGGGAAAGCTCAAGCAACTCCAATTTTCCATTAGCAGCAGCAACATTCACGTTAAGGTTTGACACGATGCAGCCGTGGAAGTGCTCACTTAATCGCGTCCATACCCGACTGCCTCACAGCTTCATATATTCCATTACTGAACTGGAAGCGCTTGCAGTAGTAGTATTTATCCGTGTGTTGGTATTTTATGCGGGAGTACTTTCCCCATGGCCGGGGTTTATGTCAGCGCAGTGCTGCAAGACAAGAGAGAGCTGATATCTCGTCGTGCTGCAACACAACGTTCCAGCTCAACACGACGTACATGGTGTTCTAAAACTCGCAGTGAAAATGGCAGTGTGGAGCAACTGGACTGGATCAAATCAAACTATGACATTACAGACAACCAGTTTTACATGTTGACGAGAGATTCTGTTAAAGCCGGCCACATCAACATCTTGGAATGGGTTCTCGATCGAGGGATTAAAACAGGAAGTCTGGACTGGTGAAATGGTTGCTTGAGCACAATTAGGTAGATGCACTTCGAGTCATGGTAGTTGATGTCTCCCACAACCAGCTTGAAATCGCGCGATATATTTGCAATCGCTGCTGGCAGAGTGGCCAGCACTACCTCTGGTTTAGACCGTTGTTGGCGCTGTCAGTGTCCGGAGCTCTTTGGGAGAACGATAGTGGCTGCTGCTGGATGGGACACCCGACGCGGTGCGTTGGCTGTTTGAGACTTTTGGGGCCATGCGTGGCATTCATCTATTCAGTAGGAGACCACTTCTTTGGTCAACTGCAATTCATGTTGGGAATGGACACTTCGATACCTGCACCAGCAACTGACGCAATTGGGAAAGAGAACAGGTGAGATGCACCAACGTGCCATCATGTACAACGGCAGCAATGGACAATGATGTAGATAATAACCACAATTAACGTTTTTCAGTGGCTGCACACTGACCGGTCGGAAGGTTGAACGACAGACGCAATGGGCCTCGCCGCATCAAATGAACATCTTGAAATGGCGGATGGAAGGTTGCTCAGAAGTAGTTATGGAAATCGGCGGAAGGGATTCAGTGGTTATGGGACCGTTTCCACGGGTGTCGTGTGTGGTGGCGTGTGTTGCAGGGCAAGGCAGTTTGGAGCCCCTGAAGATGTTTCTTGATCAGGGACACCCACTAGAGACTGAAGATGGTAGATACATTCGGGATGATACGCCGCTCCCGGATGGTGCCAAACATTTTGTGTTGTGGGGCGGGGATGACATGACAGAAGCAGCACGGAACAAGCACAACGATGTAGTGTGGTGACTGCATCGGCGCATTCCAGCAGCACGTCGCAAGGTTGGTGAACTCGTCAAGGCTGCTGAGAAGACGGCGGATTTGATCATGCTCGAGTGGATTCAAGCAAAAAATTGTGCTTTGTTGGACGATACGACAGGGTTAATGGAAGAAGCAGCTGTAGCAGGTCGATTGGATGTCATGGAGTGGCTGAATGAACACAATTACACGTCAGATGCGATCGCGGCACTGTATGCTGCGTTTGAAAAGAAGATGTGGTTGCCTGGCTGCTGGAGCACGAGTTGGTAGAAGCGGTTCGAGTGATGGGGATCGCTGCTAGACATGGCAAGTTAGATATTGCACAGAAGCTTTATGCTCGATATTTGTGAGCAATGTGATTATACTCTCGAGCAAGAACGCTTCGAACCTCCAAATGCCTTCGGTGAGATGCCAAGTCAATTCTGAACGAATACACTGTTTGTTGTTACAACGTTGTTGTTCAACGCTCCAACTTGTACTTGTCGAGTGGCTGCACCGGAACATCCCAGCACCAAGCAAAATGCATGGGGTGTTAATTCTTGCGGCGATGCGAGGAGATACGACGCTGCTGACCCGGACTCGAGAAAACTACCAAATGGAAGACGCTGACTTCCTAATTCTGACGAGAGAAAGCCGTCAAGGAATGGAGACTAGAACAAGAATATCTCGAGAAAGTTGACATGGAATCGTGACATGGAGCCACATCAAGCTTAGCACGTACAAGTTCAAAGAGGATAGCAAAGCTGTGGGTCGCTCTCCGAATGGAACGGAACAGCCGTATCCCGATCAGCTGTGGCGGTGCCATCTTGGAGATAATTTTCGGTACTCGTCACAATCCCGTTCAAAATGAATGGAACGTTGCAAGGCTAACGTAAGCAAAAAAGAAAAAGCCCCTGATACTTCTTCACGTTCAAGGCTCGTCGCCTTCGGGGTAGTACTCATCCAACCACCCGTAAATGACCACTGGCCGCTCACCACCAGATTTGGGAAACTTATTTTCGCTTTGCGGTTTGTCGAAAGCGCGTTCGGTGCAACCTTCCATATACTCCGAGTGGAAGTACAGCACGAGTTCAAAATCACCGCACATCGCTGCGTTTGTGCACCCCTCCGTTCGATGGTCATGCAGCCAATAAACGACTTCGTGATGACCTTCTCTCGCTGCACCATCCATTTCTCCGGTGGTGCACCCTTCCTTGCGGTTTTCGTGGAGCCACGTGACAACATCTAGATGGCCAAAGCGTGACGCTCCATCCATGGCTTCGGTAGTGCAGCCCTCATTGCGGTTCGTGTCCAGCCACTTGATGACGTCAAGGTGGCCCTTGCGCGCTGCGTAGCCATGGCTTTGGTGGTGCAACCCTCGACCCGATTATCATGGAGCCACTGCACCACTTCCAGGTGCCCGTTCTGTGCGGCGCGATCCATCGCTTCAGTCGTGCAGCCTTCCTTCCGATTCACGTGGAGCCATTTCACCACTTCCAGATGACCATTTTGCGCCGCGTGATCCATGGCTTCCTTCGTACAACCCTCAGATCGATTATCATGCAACCACTTCGAAATTTGAGGTGCCCATTTGAAGCAGCGAGATTCATTGCGAGTGCCGTGCAGCCTTCAGTCCTGTTCCTGTGGAGCCATTTACCATTTCGAGATGGTTGTTTGCGGATGCTTGATCCATCGCCTCGGTCGAAAATGGCGGGCAATCGATACCGCTGACCAGCAAATACTTCAGTACTGCTAGGTGGCCTCTCTTAGCTACTCTTTCCATGGTTGATTTGGGCTTATGTGCTGGAAGGTATCGCACCGATGATTCATCAAAGAGATCGCATGTTGGTTCGTCACGAAATGTCTCGATCATCCACTTCACAGAGTCAAGGTGCCCCTTTTCAGCGGCGGTCAGCACTGTTTGCTGACAAATCCAACCTGTGAATGGCACAGACGTCTTGTTAGGCTGTTGCAGAGGATAACATTGCTGCTTGCGAATGTGCTGCCAGTACCGATCATAAAGCTGCTGAGCCATTTCAATTTGCCACATTGAGCAGCCACACTCAGGGCTCGACCTGCTTCCACTTGTTTGTGCTCAATCAACCACTTGACCAGGTCCAGGCGACCCCTGTAAACGGCTTCATACACCGCCCACCCTCCATCCTTAGAGTACCTGAGACCGTAGAGCCATTTCATGACACCAATCTGGCCAGCCGCCACGGCTATCTTCATCAGATATTCGATATTGGTGATGACACCGTATTCTCGCTGAAGCGAATCAAGAGACGCTACATTTCCAGCCTCTATCGTGGCTCTAGCAATTCCCCGCACGTGCGATCAGCATAGGTGTTGTTACACAGCCACTGCACCGCGTCGTCGTGTTTGTTTTTGACGGCGCAAGCCACGTCATCTCCGCCCCAAGTTTTGGTATTCTTCGATTCGTCCACGGGCTGAGGATCCACTTCAGGTTCTTCCAACCCTCCACCCTCCACAGGATCGAATACATCAGCTAACCGAAGAAACACCAAATCTCCAGCTTCGTTCATCACCGGCATCATTCGTCCTTGCACCAACCTCTCGAAAGCCACATTCCCTTCGGGAAAAGCTCCTCACGGAAGAACCCCAACAGGGCTTCATTACAACGGTCAGCAGCCGCAGGAAGAGCTCGATTCAGCACCACCTGCATGAGCTGCCGATTCGCATCAGCAACTTCCAGAGGACCATTACCCTCGTTTTGGTCGTCACCATCCCTTTCAGTCTGAAGGAACCGAGCGAATGCATCATCGATAGCTAACGCCGGTCCCTCTGCATCCACCCGAACCGGAACTCCCCATTATCAAGAAAACGAGCAGCACCCCTATAGCCGGCAGCCTTTGCCGTTGCCTCTCCCGCTCCAGCTCTTGTCGAAGGTCGATCTCCCCATCCACGCCGTTGTCCTTTTAGAACTGTAGGATGTCCCCACTCTTCCCGCTCCTGCAGCAAAGTCCACGGCCTTGTTGGGCACCACGCAGCCTTTAAAGTGGTTGTAGAGCCAGTACACGACGTCCATGCCCAGGAGCTGCACGGCCTCCACCATGGCGAGACGGAACTGATAGAGATTGCAGTATTTATCTGAACGTAAGTACTTCCTACGGAACCCTAGATAGCTAGATAGCAAATTCGAAAGTGACGAGGAAAAGAGGAAAGCGCAAGTAACGAAGGAATCCTTATCGCGACGTACTTGAAGTTTGTATGTGGTAGTTGCGCCATACGAAGATCAAGTCGGACATTACCCGAATAGAAGGCGGTCAACTTCAACTTGGATGTGTAGTGAACAAGAGGTTTTTATTCGGTGTGACAAGTATGATGCATGCAATTTGCCATTGCAAAGTTGTGGCTATGTAAGGCGTAATGGGGAGTTCGAGCTGCAGACTCGGTGAGGTGAGCGAATTAACTGGCTGAAGTGCTGACAAGTTCTGTGCAAATGACCACAGATCCATTGTCAAAAGCCATGTACTCACGTTCCGTTTATAACTTCCTGAATGAAAGCGCTCAGCGTTGTCAAACTCGAGGTGCTTCCGAGTCTACCATGCTAATTTCAGCTCTGTGATTTTCTTAGTCCACGATAAAGTCTCTGTCATTTCAAAGTTGTTATTGCCAACATGCACCTAAAGAACATTGCGCAGGTGGCACCGACGCCACAGGCTGGTCTCCACTTGGCCACTAACAATGAATCCGGCGAGATGCTCATCACTTCGTGGTGCACGCGAGCCTTAAGCTTCTGTCGGCGTTTTGCAGACAACTACAACAAACTGCAGATCAGCCATCGCGGAATGCAGTCGGTCGAGAGGTTGCAAGCATTTCAGTTGTACAGCGAAAAACATCAGTGGCGCGTGCTGTGGTTGTCTGTTTGATCACACCATTACCACCACTAATCGTGACGGTACTTCTGGAGTTCATCCCTTTGAGCAGTCCTGACCTGGGATGGAAAGCCAACTACATGTTTTGGATCCGCTTTTTCGTGAGTGGTGTGATTATTGATATGGGGCTGACGTACCAAGTTAAGGGTATGGTGAACAATTTGCAGCTGTCAACGATGCGATGCCTGGTTGTTGCAATCGTGCCTATGGCTGTTTACGTCTTGACTATATTGATGATCGCAAGCCTTTGGGTATTTCCCGTCCCATTTAGTATTGTCCTGGGCACGGGACCTGCTTTTTCGTCTACGTGTGCGTCTTCTACCTTGTTATCGGCCGCAAGAAATTTAAAGCGAACTCTTCGCTGGGCCGTGAGCTAAGACTTCAGCTGTACGTGCTAGGAGTTCAAGCTATTCTCGTTATGATTTATCCAGCCTTTAGCAGACTTTACTTTGAAGCTACCAGTGGGAATCAAGCTGTGCTTGTGCTCTTGCTCCCGTTCACAAAACTCATCATGAAAAACGTTGTAGCATGGGCTTGTGCACACGTGGAAGAATATATTCCAGTCATCGCAGTTTTATCAGTGGAGGTTTTTAATGTGCTGTACCTGGCGACTTGCATGCAGGCTGTAAACTCTGGCTTGGCGACTGGGATAATTATTGGTCTTGATGCTGTTCATGCTGTCCTTCCATTTCACGACTTGCAAATTCAAATTCGAGAAGTCCACGAGAAACAATTGAAGGTGCTGACTTCATCGACGGACGCAAAAGGTTTCTCTACAGCGATCGTAACGACAGCGCTAGAGACCTGCCAGCAGCTGCGAATATTCCGAACAAAGAGGGGGAAATTGATAAGAGTGCGTTCACCCATAAAACATTCTATCAGAGCTATTAGTATCAGTCACTGCAAAATGTTGGACGAGCTTGATACTCGTCAGCTCCAGTTTTCACGTCATGAAGCAAGAAGGGGTTATGAGGCGTTTGCCGGATGTAAAACAATCTCTAACGTCGAGACTTTCGATTCTCGAACTTACGAAGCAACTCCAAGAGAAGCGCATCAAGTTGAATTGGTGGAAAGCACACTCAGACTGCTTTTCCGTTGCGAATATCTTGCTTTGGTCAAGTTTGTTGAGTGTGCTGTGCCAATTCTTTATGGAATCTACTTGACAATTCTGTGTCAGCTTCCGACGCACGAGTATTTCCCCACACTCGAGATATAACACGGGACCAACTCAAGGCCACACTACAGAATCTCTGCATGTACGTGGCCATAGAAGTCGTTTCGTTCGTGGTTATTCATACTGTGTTAAAGCGCAAACTTGGGCTGTCCCCACTTTTCCTGCTTCATTCATGTTGGAGAACGAAGCGGTCCAGATCCAGAGTCGGCTTTTTGTCTGGATCGTATTTATTCTTCAGCTCACATTACAACACTACGGAGTCGATTTCACCTTCCACTTCGCGTGGATACAATAATTGCTTAATGGAAAATGTTCCAGAACCTAGCATGTTTTCTCGATACTTTAGACGCTGTGGTAAATATTGCTACAGGTTCCTGATAGCTGTTGTGCATTAATCCAAATGATCGAGATCAACGGAGTCTGAGTAATGCCTTCTAAGACCTCTAAAATGAATATGTCAGGATCAACTATAGTTAAAAAAACGATTTGTCCCCAACGTTGATTGTACTTCGAGTGCTAGAACAACATATCAAAACTATAGGAGGTAGCCGCAATAGCCGTGTCAACACTCGTGTAGCGGTTTTCATGTAGCTAGCAAAAAACTCCCAGATGATATTGTCCCAATCGCCTTCCATAGCAGCACCATCCATCGCTTTCATTGCGCAGCCTTTATCCTGATTTTCGTGGAGCCACTCCACGACTTCGTTTAAAAAAACTGCGCTATCCATAGATTTTCAGTGCAGCCTTCTGATCGATTGTCGTGAAGCCTCTTGGCCATTTCCAAATGACAATTCTAAGCAGCAAGATCCATCGCTTGTGTGGTACAACCCTCTCTTCTGTTGTTGTGGAGCCACTGGACCACGTCTAGGTGTTTTTGAGCGGCTGTATTATCCATTGCCGATGCTGTTCAAGAACGACCAGTGCAGTGTTCGTCTCTCTCTCTCTTTCATTTATTCTAATACCAACTTCAACAATAGGTAGCTCGTGCAAGTACATTACCACTTGCAAACATCCATTTCTTGCTGCTGAAATCAAAAGCCGTCTGGGGTTCCTTGTATTCTGGATCTAGACCGAAAATATTAATGTTGGGATTATCGTTGAACGAGTCGATTAGTCATCACACAACGTCCAGGTTACACATAGCAGCCGAAGATCCAAGGAGGTAAAATTGCCGATTTCAGGTGCGAAGTTGAGCGAGCTAGTGGATAATGCTTCAGCTCTAAGATTAGTCTCTAAAAATGTTCGTATACATATTTCGCAGAGGCCGCATCACGTGGTCGTCCGAGACGACTACGTGATGCGGCCTATTGCTAAGCTCGAAGTGCTTCCACAAACTGGTGTTCCGATAGCCACTTCACCATGTCCAAACGGTTCCTTTTGGATGTAACATTTTCGGCAGACGAAGTTGCGTTGTGCTGGACCAACCACTCCATGACGTCGTTATGACCAGCTTCAGCGGCAAACCTCAAGAGCATCAGTGCACTTTTATTCACGGTACCATTGCGAGCGTGAATCCAGTCTATCATGTCAATATCTCCGATTCTTACCGCAGCACCAGCAACCCCCACCATCCGCCATTTTCATGCAGCCATCCGACCATCTCGCTCTGCCTTTTCCCTACAATTCTCCAGACGACAAAGTGTCTTGTATTTGGCCTCAGCACTCCTACCCCTCGACCTCTGCCCGTAGGAGCCCCGTGGTCAAGAAATCTGCAGCATTCCCAAATCTCCTTTACTTGCTGCATGGATCACTTGGGAGTGGCCAAAACAGCCCATCGGACCACTATCCTATCTGGAAAGTTAAAGCTTTTCCCATTCTACAGGAGATAACTCCGACATTTGTTTTTTTCGATCACCACCACTGCACTTCGCAATGTCGTCATCTTCTTCTCGAAATACTCCAATTTATTTTCTCAATTGCTCCACTTTTTGCCCAGGATTTACAGGATACACAAAGTCCAATTCACATAATATATAGGAAGATCGCCAGGACAGGAGGAGAGGTAGATTTGGGTGGTTGATACTTCTGGGCCGCTCCTGGAACGGTAAAAATGTTGGCGACTTTCATTGCTATGGTTGATATCTTGATATGCCTTGCTGATTAAACCACAGAACCATCTCTAGGTGCAGCTGGCCAAATACAGCTACATCGCAGCTTCCAGTGTCTTTCTTCATCTTTATATTTTCTGCTCCGCAGGTCGCGCAAAAACAGCAACACTCTTAAATTGCCGTTTTAGGCAGGAGCATCCATTGCAATGGTGTTGTACGCTTTTTGGCAGCTGTGTTGATTGTCGTTGCGAAAGAGATGGATCCGGGTATCACTATATTCATCGTAAAGCCCATAGTAATGTCTAGAAAACTCTCTTCGCAGCCAGCGTCATAGTATTCCCAGAAACCGCATCAACTCCATTTCAACTGCAAAGCACATCAAGTCTCAACTCTACTCTATTCGATGTTCCACCCCTTTCCTCAGAACCCTCTCAGCTCTCTTATCTAGCAACAAGCTGATATCACTTTTTGTGAAAGAACTGCAGAATGTCTCGTTCACCACTTCACCGTCGAGCTCTGAAGGTGCTCAACAGCCACTGAACAAATCGGCAGGTTCTGAAGTATCACCGTCTCATACAAAGGCAACGCAAATTGATATTGCAGTAGTGGCAATCGCAGCGTAGGAACCTCCGTATGGACCAGACATTGGTGGTCACCACTGCACCATTCGGCTTGCCGGCTGTGAATTCCTCGCCGCTGCTCCAGATGCGGTTCAGAAGAGTCAGCGGTGTTGCACTCGACAATCGGCATCTATCAGCGAGGAAATTCTCCTACACTACCTGCATCCTGACTAACTCTAAAACTAAAGTACACCTTTAGCTTTGAAGAACTGGATGCCGCCCGCCATAATGGTGATGAAGATGATTACGAGAGCTATCGTAACACTCCAAAACCACCCCGCTGCATCCTCGATCCCGGATGCCAAGTTCATACCGAACACCCCAGCAACATACGTGCCTACGGACAGGCCGATCATGACGAGAGAAAACACGAGGTCCACTCGAAGCAAGTAGTTTCGGGCCGTGTCGAGCTTGAACATAACGAGGCTCTCCGTGTTGGTGATCCGATGCTGCACTAGTTGCACACGCGTTTTCGTCGAGAAAATGTCTTGCAAATAATTTTCAATCAGCACTTCAGCCTCCTCTGAATCAAAGCTGAAAAGGTCACTTTGGAGGGAGGGTTCTTCGTGGAGCTTCGTGAGATAAAGTAAACGAAGATCCTCTTCGTTGTCCAACAGGTCCATTAGCACACGACGCACGCCATCAACCTGGGACTCGAACTCATTCATCGTATTCTTGAAGTCACGCAGCGTCTCAAGCTCTCGCGAGTGAAGAACTCCATGTGCGAGTCGGTCTAACGAGCTGATTAGCACCGGAGAGAGTTTCTCGCAGTCTGCTTGGAAGTATCGAGCAAGTGTTGCTAGTAGTGCTTCCAGTGCTCTGTGTGAGATAAATTAAAAAGTGTCAGCACTTGCTTGATGACGTACTCAGTCATAGCTGTGTCGAATACCTGAACTCATATCGTGCTTCAGCATTCTCCCGGGCGGTCAGAAGGAAGTTGTTCTTCAGGATAGACAAGAAGCTGTCTGCTCCGTCAGGAACGTACACCAGGCACTGGTTCCTCAATATAATCGCACGCAAAGGATCTACACGTTACAGCAACAAAGCCAACGTTAAGCAAACGACAAAACGTCAACATTGTGGCTACATCTTACCAGCACTAATAAGAATTGCTTGCTTCCGGATGACAATTGACGGTTCATTCGACACCGAGAAAACATTCTCCATTCGTCGAATATCGCGAGCATGCACACGCTGGTTATCCAAAGCAATCAATCAATGAGAAAATCTGCGTTCTGGATAATTTCACATTACAACCCTCCCATACCTGGACATCGCAGACCGTTGCATCCTTCGTATCACCAGGTGTATCTCCTCGCGTCTGCAGCATGACTTCTCGTTCCTTGCTGCTCAGACTTTCTAGTCTTCGTCGTGGCGTGTTTTCTTCCTCTCCGACCTTTTTCAAATCCTCTTTCTTGGTTACTGCACCGTCCTGAGTCATGCGCAGTACATCCACCCGACTCATCTCTTTTAAAGTCGACTCGCCATTACGGTTGAAATCCAGCACCAACACACGCGCATTCTTGGATCCGGAATCAAATTTGCACTCAAAGCGCTCCAAAGAGCTGGTAACTGGCGAGTTGGTGGTGCTCAGCTCCGTTGAATGGGTGGGGTACATCTCAATGCGATGGTAGTCTCCGTTGGGGCTTGTGACACCGGAGACCTGATGCTCGAAGACTCCATCACTTCCACGCACACGTAAGGAAGACATACTGGAATTGGTCGCTGTGGACATTTGTGCGGTCGAAGTGATAACTTCAAATGAGGAATGCCTCCATCCAGTGGCAGCAGCAGCAGCACCACCAATATAAGTATGTAGGTACAGTCTGTCGCATGGGATAGTTTTGAGCTATGATGACAATCTTGAAGGCGTGCACGGACCAGACATCGCTGTGATGGTGAACGAACACACCACTTGCGTACCAGTTAACTCCATCGACCTTGCACGCACACCGACCGGAAGGCTGTGCAATGGATCGCGCCGGACAGTAATGATCTGGTCGTATTCTTACTTGCATTCTAAATATTTTTATCGCACCAAAAAGTGTCGACTCGGCCTGAAGACGAAAACCCGTCAAGTTGATTTTAAGAAGAAAAGGGCATAATATGCCCTTTGCGCCAAATTTGGCCGGAATTCACAATATTCACAATAATATTGTGAATTCCGGCGATCAAGGGGCGATTCTGTGCTCAAGTAAAACCCGATCCAATGCAAATCCATGTCATTTATATTGTGGTCGTCGACTGCTTTGTCCTACCTTTCCGGGTTATGATACATCCTAATTCACTGCAGTTCAGACAACAAATCGCATCTCAAATCTGAGTGAGGATAGGCTAATGAGGGTACATCGGAGAGGTGAAACGACTGGTAGAGTGCAACAAGCCGGTGTTCAGCTAGTGTTCGAGACGAGCGCTACGATGTACTCGGCAGATTTCCGGTGGAGAGCTACCACTCTACACTACGCGTACAGTGTCGCCTATGAACAAGTCGGTCGTATTTTTGGGTTTCCGGCTGCACTGTACGTCGATGGTACATGTATTTCAAGTCCAGCCGGCACGTAATGCCAGATAAGTATTGCAAGAGGAAGGTCTATGACCCCGAACTGTTGGCGTATGTTGGGCGCTATGTGAAGGAGCACCCGTGTTTCTACGCGGAGGAACTGCAGCTCGCACTTCGCTCTCGGTTTGGAGAAGGGAGAAGTGGTCTGTCGGCATCGGCTATTTTGCTACTGCTAAAATTTAATCTGGGTCTCAGCAGGGGAGGCTGTGCCTCGTGAGATTGAGGCGTTCATGGCTAAAATGCGTTGCTGGTACACGTTTCCTGAACAACTAGTCTTCGTCGACGAGACCTCGAAGAATGGGCTAGACTGCCTTCGACGCTACGCATGGGCCAAGCGCGGCGAGAGAGCTGTCGTTCGCGGGGAGCGAGTATCGATCATGGCTGCTTGCGATATTAGTGGCTTCGTGGCGTGGCGTACCACCCGCGGTACATTCGATCGTCTGGAGTTCCATCGGGCTTTCGTCGACTGCGTGTTCCCACGTCTCAATCCGTGGCCGTTGCCAAGGTCAATCGTGGTAATGGACAACGCGTGTATCCACATGTACCCTGAACTTGAGGACGCAGTGCATTCCGTCGGCGCTATCCTGCTGTTTCTACCGCCGTACTGTCCGCAGTTTAACCCCATTGAGGTTATGTTTGGACAGCTGCAATAGGTGGCTTGCCCGACACGCTAACCTTGCTTTTCCGCTCTACCCGGAGAAAGTCCCGGAAGTGGCAATGCCGGCGTGTGTAAAGAGTGAAAATGTTGGCGTGAATTTGTTTCACCACTGCGGGTATGGCGACGCAGGTCTGCAGGACCAAGTGTTAGCAGCCGACTTTGAGCAGTAACCGCGGGGAGGCGGAAGGGGAGGGGATGGGGGATTTAATCGAGCGAAGCGAGAAAATTTGCGTGTGTTTGGTTGCGTTGCGCGTTAATCTAGATCCTTAATTGCTTAAATGATCCACGTCTTCAACGTTTTCAGCAGACTCTGCTGGAGGTTGGAATATAGAGAACAATCCATCAGCAATGAGACTACAGTCGGGCAATCCCAGCGCACCTCGAAGCTCTTGCACATTGATTATGATGCATATCGCTTGAGCCGTTAAGCCGGACGGTCACCGTAGTGAAGGTGTTCTTGTCCCTATTCTCTTGTGTGTCTGGGGTGCGCATGGTATCCCGATGTTGCATCTGACGGAATGTTGCACTATCGGGTAAGCTCACGCGAGTGTCGTCGGTCTGACGTGCTTGGGTCACCGCCCAGTGAGTACGGGCAATATCGCCGACCTGCACCTCAGGACGTGCGGTCAAAAACGATTCGATAGCACCTGCAGCTTCTGCAATACGAGCAGGCGTCGCACGACGAATGCCTTGACGAACTTCCTTTGTGGCATACATGACCAGGTGTACAACAAAAGGACCAGTGGTTGTCTTCTGCTTACGGTAGTTTGCTCTAGCTTGGGCTAGCACGTTGAGCCAATTCTCGGCTGTGAGCGCGACTAGCTGCGACTGCTCTGCATGCTGACTTGACATCATGTACAGCTTCATGTCGGATCGAGTAGACTTGATAGAATAGTCCTTTCGGGCCGAGATTACCTTGTTTAGGCAGATGAAAGCATGTTCACGAAGCTTTCCTGCTCTTCGTCGAACTCGAACTCGGGATCTTCAACATGTACGCTCGTTCTGCTAGTCCGACCAAATTCACCAACCTTTAGTGAGACTCGAGCTCGTGTCTTCTCCATGGCAAGTTTATATGGGCATTCTGAGCAGTTGAATTATAAATAAACGAGATGGGACTTTATCTAAACGGACTACAAATCGGAGATGCGGGGTCTAATAATATGGCGGTCCCCGTTTATATATAGTAATTCGGATCGTATCCTTCTCCAAATCGTTCGATTAGCAAATAAATCAGGACATCCTGCTCGATTTTCACAAATAGCGAATCGCCCCAAAGCAATTGGGAAGCGCAGTAACCGCTCGCCTAAGTGTGATTCAGTTTTGTGTGGCTCGGTCGATTGGTCGCGCGATTGAGCTCGATCGATTCAACCAATCGGTACTGAAATGTTTGAGTAGAACCTACAACAAATGGATACCCCTGAAGAAGAAAAAGTTAGGCTGCAGCGACCACAACGCACACATAGTACTATTGAAGCGATTCCACAGGCTTTCTGTGACTCATAAACCTAAATTTAAACCTCCAAATAAATTTACCAATGTGAGTACCGACTTCCCTATGTCAAGGGAGACACCCCAAGTACATGGATGAACAGGTGATTCAATTCGTTGATGTACTGCGTCGTTTCGACGACAAAGTGATACGGTTAGTAAGTTTAGCCTACTGAAGATTCGATCTCTAGACTGTTGTCAAAGTCGGAGTCGGAGTCTATCTCCCCAACAATTTCGTCAATGGCATGAACGTATGCAGTTCAGCAAACACAGCGTTAGTAAATATTCCTGCTCACCCGGAGGCTCTCGAGATATCCAGAGTTCATTGCCACCGATTCCTAGCACAACCACGCGTTTTTAAAGTAAATGTAATTGGGGTGAGCAATTCCTTACCGCGAGCAATCCAGTTAGCAAATATTTTGCGGTTGAACGCCTCTATGCAAAAGGGGTTTTCGTTGTCTGCATGATGATTTTTCAGCTGATCTCGCAAGTACGCAATCCATACTCCTCGCATTCGCGCCCTACCGGCTTAAGCGCCTTGCTCTTCGCTCAAGGTTGCTCCTGTTCAGCACGATGTTCTTCAACCTCGTGCTCTGGCATCGGAATCTTGACAGGCCGTCGGGCGGTGAGAACCAACAAAATCGAACCCTTCGACTTCAACAATCGAATCTGTCCCCCTTAAACAAAGGCGCACAACAAATAGATCCTATTGGAAGAAATTGGTGGTCTCCTTTAAAATGTATCCCTTGACATAGGGATGTCGGTATCCACCCGCAGCAGCACTGACACAAATTTTTTCCGCACTCAGTGCACCATGGACTAATACGACGATGAAAACAACCACACGCTGCTCCTTCCCATGCTTGCGCTTGCCGCAGAGGGCGAAAGCTGCAAGCGAAAGCGGCAGCGCGGACAGAACTACCTCACACGAGCCGACCTCCACCCGGCAGCCACGGCATGGGACGGCATGGGAGGCAATCGATGTAGCCGGCAACGACAAGGTATTCATCGTGACCACTGGTTTTGACGTCAGTTGCTTCCACTACTTGCTCGGGCACTTTTAAACTCGGTAATGAATGCACTAAGAGTAGATTGTACAATCATTGTAGCATGGCTGTGTCTTTTTGTTTTCGGTTACGTTAAGATGAAACGACACTCCGATAGGGCAAAACCACGTAGGCGCCTGTCTTATGGGTTTCCCGAAGTCACAGACGCGCTCATGTGAAGAACAATGACGCCGATCCGTTGTCATAGCCGTGTCCCACAGCGTGGCCAGCGGCAGTGCAGTGATTCCACGTGAGATGGTGGCTGCAGGCACCTACACCCAGTTGAGGCGAGGCGGTGAAACCTTGATTGCCCTAGGTGTACAGTGCAGGTGTCTTCCGGTAGAGGGCGAACTACTCCACATACGAGACGTAGAACACTGACGGTCAGAAGTACCCTTGGAACACTTGTTCCAGGGTGGCGTGTGGGCCTTGTGCCAATCCCTTTAGTTACGTTTACCTTTGCGGGTTCCACCCACCTGTTCGTGGTCTGTTCAGCAGGAATATACGAGTGAGGTTAGTGCCGATACTCCCTTTCCTGGGGTTTCTGTACCAGCGAGGTTAGATAACCACCAACCACAATATAAAAACGTTATACAAGTCTCTTATTGTTTATTCAATGCCCAGAGACACGAGCTGAGAGTGCCAGGCGCAATTGAGCGTTTGATCCTAGGGCGGCACAATTGAAGGCCTGTAAAGACCCCTTACTAGGCTCGGATTAACCGAAAAACACTCTAATCCTTAAAATATGTCGTAAAAACAGCGTGGCGTAAGAAATAAGCGTAAAGGTCTGCGGCGACGGCCGTCGTGCATGCTGGGCACTTCGACTACAGCGCAACCTGCCGCAAGAAGGAGGGACTGCACCAGAGTAGGGGCGGAATGTTGTCGCGCGCCCGCTGCTTGGGGGGCGGTAAAAACAAACAGGTCGCGTGGCGAGATGAATGAGCATGTGATGCATTTTGTCGTTAGGTAGGTGGCAGACGGACTGTGTCTATTGATGGCGAACCTCTTGCTCTTGCGCGCTTGTGTATAACGCGCGTGAGGCATAGCCACCATGCTTTGGTGTGTATTGCTCGTGTTGCTGCACTAGTACGCAGTAAGCCTCACAGCTCCGGATGCAAGGAAGTGCAGCATGCTAACCACCCCGTCAAATGCGGTCAGGTGGTGAGAAATTACTCGGTCGGTTCGGGGAGCGTGGTAGGCACCAGCCGCAGCTGCCAGCAAGGATTGGAGCCAGCCGATCGTGTTAAAATGCATCCGTCGCTGCTTGAAGCACCGACGCACCGCTAAGCACGTTGTGTTTGCCGGTAAAAGCAGTCGATGACTGCTTTCCGGCACCCATCGCCTTCACTTGGAAGGTATGCTGGGCTATAGTGCTGCGTGTTGAAGTGGTTAGTGGATGCATGCATAGCATCGCGCTGACATGTGCGGCGTTCGAAATGACAATGATGGGCGAGCAGGGCGTACTGGCAAGAATACTCTTGCCGTGAAGAGAGCTGGGGGTTTCTGTAGCTGGTTGCAGACACGTGGTCGTGAATTGAGTTTGAAGAGTGGCCAAAGGACTAGAAATTGGTGGAGAGGGATAGAGGGGTATATCCGACGAATATAATTTGGTCGGACAATTTAATCATCACAATTGCAAGTTCTAGGTGTTTGATATCGATAGCCGTAGGCAGGTGCAGTGCGATCCAGTACGGTAGATTGGCGGATGGATCGTGCAATCTATGGAGCATAAACAGAAGGGACGGTCGGATGGGCTCGTGTGGACGCATGCACGATTGACGGTTCTAGTTACTTGTAGCAGAGACCGCAGTAGCTGCAGGTATTCATAGAAAAGCTCAGCGGATACTAGGAGAATCGCGAAAATACTCAGTGCGTCGTACCTGTTGGAATCAGACACCAGCGTTGGGCTTTCCGCGCGCATCGCTAGGTTTGGATATCTAGCCGGAGCTATAACTCCATTACCCTGGGTTGGTAGCGACAAATACACATTAAAATAAATCGATAGATACGAGGAGCATCGCCTTGATGTTCAATACGTCCCACTTGTAGACGGCGGTCGGCAGTCGGTACCTTTCTCGCATGCCTCGCTGATTTCCGGGTGGTCAGTGACACTAGCGGTCACCAGTACAGTCTATGGCCATAAAATTTGTAGGTGTTGAAGTTGAAGTGTCACCCTTTGTTGCAGAAGTTCGAGGAAGGAAATAATATTCTCCGTATTGAATCTGATTAGAAATACGAGGAACTGCTCATCACAGTTGAATTTCCGCTACGGTGAACATGGCGAAAGGACCGAGTACGCGAGCTGGTAAGGCTGCGCTAAGCACTATTGGGAAGTTTTGCGAGGCCTAGTGTTGGTGACAAGCCAACAAAAATGAAACGGAAGCACCCTACCGCAACACTTGAGGACCTTGAGATCCGAGCAGCACATAAACGTTCGGAGGAGACCGAGATCGAAACTCGGTTGGTCAAAATTTGCCTCCTTGTTCTTAGCGAACCAAGCGTTCACCCGACCCCAGCTCGTCACCGGAAGAGGCTGATAAACGCTGTAAGTAGGGCACAAGATCTAATTCGTGGGTGTTTGTTGCAGATACAGCGTTAACTCTTGTCAATCGTTGATTTGTGTGCAGCATTCTTCGGGGCAATAGACCAAGTGCTTCTTCGAATCTGCGGTAGCTGCGAGGAACTTGCTAAATCTTTTCGTGCTGTTCAGTGATCCGAATAGTAGATACTTTGCACCTCTTAAAACCAAATATGGCGTGTGTGAAGTCATCGATGAGGCCATTGCACGTCCCGATCCTAGCGGAACATAATTTGTCTGGTTTTGCAATCGATGACATATTTCTCTTCTGAAACAAGAGACCCCCAAGTTTTGCTGTGCTAGTGGTTTCCGAATAGGACCTATAGCTTCCGAACTCGCTGTATCGAATCGAATATAGGCCAGACTGGTTGGCCTTGGTATCTCGTTTACGACGTGTATCAACCTGTATTGAGATCAAAATGAATTTACTAGGGGAAATGCCGTTAATTACTGGAGCGATATTGGCGAGATGGCTACGTCACTTCCGAGGCCGCTTTTCAAGTCTGGCGTTGTTCTTCTTCAAACAAAAGACAACAACGGGGATGCCTTCATCCGCGTTCGGCCGGAATGAATCCGGCGAGCGCTGCAGTGGCTAATTCATAACAATCCCCTATATGAACACGTGTCGATCTCGGAAGACGCCCTCGCAGAAATGTCAAATATAAATGCTAGTGCAGCAATTCCAGTACTACCATTGAACGAGGAAGAGACTAGTGACATCGGGTTGATCAATAATCAGAAAACGAACGAAATTCAGGATCCACCGTCCCCGAGACGCCTTGGACAGCGAACACTCTGTAATTATCCCTGCTACTCGTGCTAATGCAAGGGCTGGTAGCCCGATCAAAGAGACGTTAGATATTGTTGAGTCTTTTGAAATGGAATCGGACGGTAATGACAACCAGACCGAGTCAGAAATGCTGAATGAGACCGTCAATGCTGTGGTTGGTAAAGCGTTGTATCCAACAGGCGAGTTGCCACATCGGAAGAACGCCATTAATGAGTATACCACAAAACGGTCGATGCAAAACTGCTTTCCTGTCTTGTTCCCGAACGGGAAAGGTGGGTTTCATCCGATAGTTGAAGAGGATCGTTTGCATGACTATTCACTGTCGGAGTACTGCGCCCATGTCATGAAGTGGCATGATCGGCGGTTCATAATCCACGGCAACTATAAATTCTTTTGCCTGAACTTAATACAGAGGCGCCAAATCGATGGCCTCACTCGCCAATTCTCGATGCCCCAAAACGGTGACTCCATGGCGCATACATCAGGTCAATTTGGGGGCTCCATGGGCAACAAAGCAGAACCTAAAAGGCAATGGAGCTGCTTGAAACCCTTAAGCCATACTTTC
>JAAVTI010000758.1:0-55693 GCA_011947335.1 Phytophthora constricta
GACGGCTTGCGTCGGGTGCAGCTTATCTTTGGCCTCGCCCAGTTCCCGTCTTGCCGGTTCGATGGGTTCGTGGATCGTCCTAAGCGAGTTGCGAGCCTCGTACGTTCAGGAGCAAGACAACAGCACAAGGACGCTGCTGTTGCTGCCGGTGCCTCGGTTCAAGCCGAATAGCTCGGTTCATTATCGAATTCAAGTCGTCGAACCGACCTTTAACCCCAGGCGCTTCAGAGCTCCACTACCTGCAGACAGTCAAGATGAGCATCGGCGTGACGGTACTCCAAGTCGTGGCCTCCATGTGTACGCTGACCATGATACTTAGCTCTATGCCGGCGGTGTATCGCATCCACAAGCAACACGACACCGGAGAGGTGGCGCTGTTTCCCCTCGCTGGTCTCTGGTTAAGCTGCCATTTGGTGTAAGTTTTCTTTGTATTTCTGCTAGCGACTCTGCCCTGGCACATTGCTGACACAGATGTTGATAACGCAGCATGATGTACGGTTGGTCCACTGGCGCCTTCTTCCCCCTTTTCGCCACTTACTCCTTCGGCGAGGGGATGTCAATCATCTACGTGAGCGTGTTCTACCAATGGACGAAGACGCGCTCGTACGCGCTCAAGACTATTTGCGCAACACTCTTCATTATCCTACTGCTAACCGTCTACACGACGCTGGGCATGACTGGAGTGACGGGTCAGAGCGTCGATCAAGTTGGAGACGTCGTGGGCTACATGATGACAGTCGGCTGCCTGCTGCCATATGCAGGGCCACTGGAGACCATCAAAACGGTTGTGAAGACGCGCTCGGGCGCTTCTATTCCTTTCGGAATGTGCCTTGCCGGGGCCATCTCGAATGCACTGTGGATTCTGGAGGGCTACCTAGTGAACGACCTGTTCATGCTATACCTGAGCGTCGCGTGCTCCGCCATGGGGCTCCTCCAAGTGACGCTGTACCTCATCTACCGTCCGGGCCGATACGCACCGCACGTCGAGCTGCAGATCGGAATCCCCGAGGGATACATTCTCCCAGTCACGACACCGAAGCTGACATCAAAGAGCGACGCATCGGCGGACACGCTGCCATCACCAACGTTCATCGCTATCTGTTCGCCGAAGTGAATGGCAGCGTACGACACCATTCCCTCAGTGTAGAACCATAGAGATAGCGATACCGAGCCAAAATAATGCATGCTGTGATTTAATGATGCTGCTTGCCTTGCATCTCGGTCGAATGAAGACTGACGTTCGAGATGGATTCCCCGGCAAGGGAAGCAAGATGCCGCATCTACAGAAGATGAGCCATTGCACCCGGAAGTCGGATATGTACTGTAGTGGTTCCCAAACTGAAGTTGGACCGGTCTCTGTCTCAGCGTGTCATGTCGTGATGTCTCCAAACCAGTCAAGTCGGTGCAAGTCGCTGACGCAGCATCTTGGCGGACAATAGACGCGACGCAATGGCGCTACTCACGGCGGCAACCGGGATCTTCTCGTGCGTATGGACAATCACTCCTGAACAAACTTCCTAACTGTTGATACGACGCGTAGCGGTGCGTGCCTCAGTCTGCAGTTGGGCGTTGCAGTTGCAGCTCCGTTACCACCAGATTCGGCGCCAGCTTTACTCAAAGGATCCGGAGACTCAAGCTCGGGCTGACGTCAGTGACGGCATCAAGAGACACACGAAGCTTGGCCAAACACCAAGCCTAGGAGCACTGCCGGTCGCGATGCTCATTTCTGAATTGGACTCGTTCCACCGACGTTGAAGACAGGACCATCGTGTCTGCTGCTCCCGCGCGTATTCACCCACTTCACGAACGCCCAAGCGACGATCAAGATGAGTGTTGGACTCACCATCGTCCAAGCGCTGGCGTCCATCTTCTCGGTGGCCATGATCCTGAGCTCAGCACCGGACATGTACCGCATTCACAAAAGTAAAAATACTGGGAGTGTTGCGGTGTTTCCCTGGTGGGGCTCTGGTTGAACTGCCACATGCTGATGCTCTACGGTTTGGCCACAGCAGATTACTTCCCTCTCTTCGCGACGTACCTTTTCGGCGATTTCATGGCGATTGTTTACATTGCCGTGTTTTTCCGATGGACGAAGGCACGTGTGTACGCTGCTAAGGCAATTGGAGCAGCCTTCATTGTCGTTGCCATGGCTGCCGCGTACACGATTCTCGGTATGACCGGCGTCACTGGCCATTCAACTGACCAGGTCGGTCTCGTGACGGGCTACATGATGGCCGTGGGCAGCGTGTTGCTATACGTCGCGCCGTTCGAGACGATCAAAACGGTGCTGAAGACGCGCTCTGGGACGTCTATTCCCTTTGGTATGTGCCTTGCTGGCGCGACGTCCAACGTCCTGTGGGTGGTCAATGGCCTCCTGACGGGTGACACGTTCATCTTCCTTCTTGGTGCGGTGTGCGCAGCACTAGGACTAGTTCAAGTTGTGCTGTACCTGATCTTCCGGCCACGTAAAAACTCGTCCACGTCGGAAGTTGTAATTGCGCAGAGCAGTAAATCCGACGCGAAGTACGCCCTTCCGATGACCGTGTCCTCGACACGCAGTGGCGATACGGTAGACTCGCTCCCGTCGCCCGTGTTCATCGCTATTCACTCTCCGTAGATGCAATTGCTGCGGTGCCGCCGCATTCCAAGACACTGAGATAGATAATATTGGTAATGAATAAGGTTATGACTATATTCGTGTCTGATAAGCTCTGTACTGCTTCGCCATGCATGCCGCTGAACACCAAGACAGCCACAGCAACGGCGAAGGCGCACTCAAGCTCAGAGGTGTGCGTAATGGACTTGGATCCTCGCTTCGCTAGGGCCAACACGTTCTTAGCTTGGTACGGAAGTTCTTGTATTCTTTCGGTAAAGATCACGCCGCGGGGGTTAGCACGAGTTGTTTTTAGCGCGATACCAACGAATCTTCTTCAATATAATATACACATCGATGCAAATGAGATCTCGCCACACATCGCTTATCCAGTTCTAGTAGTAAAATTTGTTTTAGAGTCGCTTCGCATTCGTCTTCAGAAACTGAACTTTTGCCTCGTCTATTGTGAACGTTGAAGTTGTCACTGCCTCAGTTTCAGCTCTTGAGTACATCAAGCACAATAGACGAGTCGAGAAACGGTTTTGCAACACACACCGCTTCCTATCACCTTGATGTGATGCAGACCGAACTTGATGCAGCGTCGGGCTGACGTCAGTGATAATCACAAAGCCATGCTACTGCCAAGGACGCCAACCTAAAAGGGATGCTGCATCTGCTTCCAGTGTGGAAGAGTTCAAGTGCCGGCGCTCGGTTCATTTCCGGTTTGGACAAGTTCAAGAGAGGTGAGCACAACAGCGCTGTTGCGACCATCAAACCGAGGACCAAGAATGAGTGTGGGAGTGACCGTGCTGAAGGCGTTGGCAGCCACGTGCTCGGTGACCATGATTCTCAGCTCTACTCCAGCGGTACACGGCATTCACAAGAACCAGAGCACGGGGAGTGTGGCTCTGTTACCTCTTGTTGGCCTCTGGCTAAATTGCTACGTCGCGTGAGTCGCCTCGATTGTTTGTTGATGTACGTCTGGAGATGTACTGACTCACTTTTTCTGTTTAGAATGCTGTACGGGTGGGCAACGGGGAGTTATTTTCCTATCTTCGCCACTTACGCCTTTGGAACCATCGTATCGATGACATACCTCAGTGTATATACTTCCACTGGACGAAAGCCCGCTTGTATGCGTTGAAATCGATCAGCGCTGCGTTTGTGACTCTTGTGCTCTGTTCAGTGTACACCGTCTTGGGAATGACCGGGATGCTTGGCAAATCAACCAAGCAAGTCGGGACCGTTCTGGGCTACGTGCTGACAGTTGTCTGCCTGCTGCCCTACGTGGGCCCGTTCGAGACGATCAAAACCGTGTTGAAGACGCGCTCAGGCGCTTCGATTCCATTCGGAATGTGCCTCGCGGGTGCAACGTCCAATACAATCTGGACGATCGAGGGGCTACTCACTGGGGACATGTTTGTTCTTTTCATCAGTGTTGCTTGTGCCGCCTTGGCGCTGTTTCAAGTAGCGCTGTGCGTGGCATTTCGACCCGTTCAAAAGGCACAACCTGCCAGCGTAGTGGACTGCATCCCCCGTGATAGCAGTGGCCGCGAGCCCTCGCCCTGCAGACAAAGTGATCTCACCTAAGTGTGACGATGTGGACTACACGACTTTTTTATCTCACATCTTCGTGGCTGTCTGTTCGCCGCAGCATTTGCTTGGAGAACCTTGAAGCAAGAGCTTGCAGACAGCACTACGGAGGCATAATTATTATACCGGGTAGTGTGTTGTCCGTTAGACAAATAATCAAATACAGTAGTATGTAATATCGATTATCCGTTTGCATCTCGCTAAAAGCCATACAAGTACTGTAATACCGTTGCTATCCCGCAGCAACTTGAAACAAAAGTCCTGAAAGGTGGCGGCGACCAGACACCAGAGCCAGTCATGACTTAATTGGGACGCACCGCTCTCGATGCACTTGGGTTGCCGTGGTCTTCATTGTCGATATTACAATCGAAGTAATCATAGAGGGATTTCACTTCAGCGAACGCGGTGCTCTTGGTCACCCGGTCGTCTTTGCCGCTACATGTTTCAGGTTCCAGGTCGTAGACAAGGGCCTGCTCGCTCTTAGTGCACGGCTGGTCGTTGATAGGGCTGAGTGGGGCATCCTTGATCTTCGCAGGTCGGTAGATGATGTACACGATGATCTGAACGAGCCCCAGCGCGGCGCCCACCGCGTTCGTCGTCAGCACGTACATATCGTCTACGAGCGCGCTGGTCCAGACCCATAGAATACCGTTGACGAATGCTACGACGGACATGGTGACTGGCATGGAGGATGCGTTCTTGGTGCGGACGATCCTCTTTAGCGTCTCAAGGGGCGCTACCTTCAGACAGAGGTTCATGACGACACACATGTAGCCTAAAATCTTCTCTACTTGGTGCTCCGACTGGTGCGTGTATCCCGCTACTGCAATTGCTGCGTATATCGAGATGAGCACCATGCCGCCGACGGTCGCCCCCAGAGGATGTAGAACCTTCCGCGGAATGTGCACCACCACCAGTAGACGACGCCGAACACGAGGGCCGAGGCAGTTTGAAACGCGCACACCGAAAAGAGCGGGAAGAAGTTGCCAATCAGGTACGAATAGATCATCCTGATGCACCAAACAGCAACAACGTCAGCGTATTGCTTTAGGGGTTGTGTATTATCGGCGACCGCGTCGCACCAGAGATAGGAGTTCCCGAAGAGTGTGACGACGGGAAAGATGGACACGTCCCCGGCATCCTGCTGCTTGTGCACTCGATGGATTTCCGGGTATGGACTCAATCCGACGGCAAGCGCCGTCACGAATGTCAAGACGCGCAAGGTGATCAACAGCGTGTCGTTCGCCATCTCGGTCTGGGCGCTACTGAAGGAAAAATTATGCGTGTCCTTCGCAACACGAAAAATGTTTGATACCGTGGTAATCGTTGATGAGTGTTCGAACAACTAGAAGGTCTCGCATGAATCCTATCGTGTCACATGCTTTCATTAGAAGCGTGCATTGTAAAAGCAGGTATACGACTGAAATACAGCATAAAAGCTATGGTACGGAATTGCCGCGGATGCGATGGGCACACTTCCGCCTGGATCTGGTGGCTGCTCTCAGGCCAATCAATGCCTTCACAACTTTCACCAAGGAGTTCGTGTTTATAAAGCTCAATGACCACGTACGGTATGGTTTGAACGCTTGTCAGAGCAATGACAATGATGAACGATAATATACAGTATCTAGTAGTCAAAAGTGCTGACCTGAACATCAACTGCATAACTTCTACTCGACGACAGAGATGGGGAGTCGGGCAGTGCTCACCACAGTGTCGGGAGGTAACTTCACTGCGTGTGCCGGCGTTCTTGACGGTTATCGCAGCAAGCCTGAGCCATGTCCTGAATCTTAAGTCGACGACGTATTCATCTTGCCAAATTGTAACGCTCTTCGCGTACTCCTACTTACAATGCCATTTTATCGACGAAATGTTCGTACTGACTCCAAATGTACGCTGGGTGTCATCGACTACACCAATAGAGCTACGTTGAGCACGTCGCGCATCGAAGATAACGAGCGGGAACATTCGGCGAGCGAGGAATCCTTTGACTTGGATGCTGAACTGGGCAGCCGCGGAGGACTCCTCGTCCAGACTGGACGGACCAAAAGTGCAGCATTCATTGAGATGGGATCGCTTGATGGATAAACATCTAGTGCATTGACGTTCACTTCGGATAGGGGATATGCGGTAAATAAGAGTGGAGCAGCGCTCTTTTCTGGACGAACAGCAGCACCGGACCGATACGCACTCGGTAGACACGCGCGGTCAATCAATGGTGGGCACGGGGTCCCTTATACTGTAAACAGAGTTTCCAGTTGCCCTCAACTCGTGTTAAAACGCCTAGTCCTTGGCCGGAGCACCAGGCGACATGCACTAACACTCTTTGTCGACTGGAACTCACTTCATGGGGTCTTGACTTCGATAGGAAAGGAACTCCATCAAATTTCCAAGTGGCAGGTCGACTGGCGCATTTCTCAACTACTTTGACTGCCACAGACGCGATAACGTCGTCCCGAGCACGTATAAATTGGCCGTTCTCGTACCAATATTCCCGGTTTTAGCGCCAGCTATGCATCCAAACATGTCGATTGATGCAGACTTGCCACGGTCGCCGTTGCGATGTGAGACAGACGCAGACCATTTGTCCGTTTTCGAGAACCCTCACTTTCCAATTTGCCTTCTAGCACTCAAGTGCTACATCCACTGCACGTATCGCTGCAGTCTACTCCACTCAAGCAAGACCCTCCCAAGCCTCGACTACTCAGATATCTATTCCGATGGTGGACAGCACAGTGCTCCTCGTCGTCCGGATCTTAGCTGCCTTCGGAGCGATTGCTTTGATCAGCAGCCCGTCCATATTGATGTACCGAATCCACAAGCAGAAGCGCGTTGGTGTCGCTTCCGTTCTCCCGCTTGTCATGCTACTGGTGAACTCGCACGTGTGGATGATGTACGGCTATTTGGCGACAAACTACTTCCCAATCTTCGCTTGCTATATCTTCGGCGACCTCGCCGCGACGTCATATATCGCTGTCTACTGGCGGTACACCACCGAGCGTCGGTACGTGAACCGGGCTCTTGCAGTGATTCTGGCAATCATGGTCATTCTCACCGTCTACGCGATCGTTGGCGGTCTCGGCTACACGAACCAGACTCGCGCTGATGTAAGCCAAACTCTTGGTTATGTTGGCGATGCCACCGCTATTTGCCTGTATGCGGCCCCAATGGAGAAACTCTTCCAGGTGCTCAAGCACAAGTCGGCCGTGTTTATAAATCCACACATGGTGATTGCAAGCTTGACAAACAACGTGATGTGGTTCACCTACGGCATTTTGACTGTCAACTGGATAATCATCGCGCCCAACATCCTGTTCGTGACGTTGAACTCATCCACGCTGGTGCTTTACTTGGTGTTCAACCCGAAGACGCACCCACTGCGCGACAGCTCCTTTGCTGCTGCGGTCGACGATGGCTCTCCGATCGAAGTGACTGTAGAGATGTCGCCGAAGACTACCGGCAGTAAAATGACAAACGTCCCCAGTCCGGAGTACAAGGCCATGCAGTCTCCATTGGAGCCGCTGCGCCTACAAATATCGTAGATAGAAACTAAGCTAAGCGAAATGTTAACTATGTTGAATCGTACATGAACTGCTGTCCGTGTTGGGTCAAGTTGTTCGTGTTTGCTCGGACGCGATGCCTCTATTGCGACCGTGCGACTTTGTGCGTGCATGGAGGATTGTGTAAGCTCGTGCGTTTACTGGAGCTTCTTGCGCCACTCGACGCTGAGGTGGGCTCACTTGTCACTTTGCCAGCCGGACGCTACGTTGGTCGCCACGTCCGACACGAAACACCACTCAAAATGGTCGATTCCGTGGGTGTCATGATAGTGCGCGTCTTCGTGGCGTGCACTACAGTGTCCATGGCCTACATGCCGTCGCTGTTTGTTCGACGTATCTACCGAGCTAAAGCAGTCGGCACAGCGTCGATCGTTCCCCTCATCTCGCTGCTGGCCAACTCGCACGTCTGGATGATGTACGGATACATGTGCAAGACGTGGTTCCCGAGCTTCCCGAGCTTCCTCATTGGCGACATCGCTGCAGTCTGTTACCTCTCCATCTACGTGTACTATTCCCCGGAGCGCCGTCGAGTGCTCCACACTCTCGCCATAGTGATGTTGGTCTTGGCTGTGCCATCGATCTACGTGATCGTTGGCGGCTTGGGGTATACAGACCAGACGCGAGCTGATGTGGGCAAGACGGAGGGATACATTTGCGCCGCTACGGTAGTTTCTCTTCATCTCGTGATGCTCAAGAATCTCATCGGGGTGGCCAAGCAAAGGTCTGCAGCTTTGCTAAATCTACGCTTGCTGGTCATGGGAACAGCAAACACGTGCGGTTGGTTCACGTATGGCGTCGTCACCAACAACTGGGTCATTAGCGGGCCGCACACCTTCGTCATGGCACTCCATGCGACCGCGCTGATACTGTACGCAGCATTCCGGCCGAGAGGAGACACGGTGGTCACTGCGGCAGACAATGACCCGATCCGAATATCTATTGAGCGGTCACCGAAGGCGGACTTTGAGATGAGCAGCAAGACGACAGCAATGTCGTTTCCGAGTCCCGAGTATCATTTCCTACCGTCACCAATGGAGCCGCTGCAACTCTGCTCTGAGAACCCGGACACGAAATAGCTTACATAGTACACAAACGGGCTAAATTAGCTGCATTCTAGCTGACCTCGTTGGCAACATTAAGGCTGGATGTAGGAAGATGCGAGTTGGTATTTTTGTCGAGTAAAGTTAGCAATTTTTATCGCATGGCTTAAACAGCTCTGTAAAAAAGTGACAGGTCACTCTTCCGCGCCTCGATTCGTCGCCACTTTGGACTGGGCTGCGTTTACGGGACAGATTCACTGTTCATGGCTGCGTACCCCACAGGTGGAGCCCAATTTTTGCGGGAAAAGTGGGTCCCATCCCGTATTTTCCGCGGCGCGTCCCGTGCCAGGGTTGACGCCATCTGTTCGAGTCCGACGCTCTGCTTCCTATCTTCTCGATATGATGCAGCCATAACCAGTGATTGTTGACCGACGCCAAGATGGAGCTGCATCAGCTCGCACTGTTTAGATGCAAAGCTTTAGCGTCCAAAGATTAGGATCGATGAGGCGCTCGACTGTCTTCAGTTTATTGTCTTGCAGAGTCCTCACTTTGAGATTTTAGAACACGCCTGCAAACACTTCTCCCAGATGGTCGACAGCACTGTGCTTCTCGTTATTCGGATCTTCACGGGTATCGGAACGCTTGGACTTATCTGGAGTCCCTCCATTTTGATGTATCGGATTCACAAGCAGATCCACGTCGGCATCGCGTCAGTCCTTCCCCTCGTCATGCTGCTCGCGAATTGTCACCTGTGGATGGTGTACGGCTTCTTGGGCGAAAACTGGTTCCCCATATTCAGTTGTTTCCTGGTTGGAGACATCGCTGCGCTGTCGTACATCGCTGTTTTTGGCGGTACACAACTGAGCGTCACTACGTGGCTCAAATACTTGCTGTTGTGCTCGTTTTTCTTGCCTTTGTCACGGCCTACGGAACTATTGGTGGACTGGGTTACACTGGGCAAACACGATCTGCGGTGGCCTCTATCGTGGGATACGTCGGCGATGTGACCGCCATCCTTCTGTACGCGGCCCCGATGGAGAAGCTTTTCCAGGTGCTCAAGCACAAGTCGGCAGCCTACATAAATGTCCATATGGTGATTGCGAGTCTCACGAACAACTGGATGTGGTTTACCTACGGTATTTTGACGAACAACTGGATCATCCTTGCGCCGAACATCCTGTTCGTGGCGCTGAACTCGTTCACGCTGGTGCTGTACATGGTGTACAACCCAAAGACCCACCCGCTGCCAGACAGCTTCTTCGCCAACAACAAAGACAACAACGTTCGAATTCAAGTGACTGTGGAAGTGTCACCAAAGGGTGCAGACAGCAGTAAAGTGCCAAACATCCCCAGCCCGGAGTACAAATCCATACAGTCTCCACTGGAGCCGCTGCACTTACAGCTGGACAGAAACGAAACTAAATTAAACTAAACTACAGATGGACCCCTCGTTAGTAGTCCCCAGACTTGGAATACACCCTTAGATGGAATAAAATGTTGCCGATGACCAACTAGGCACGCGTGGTTTTACAAAGCTAAGTAATTATTACTAAATCCCCTCTGACGGAATGTGGAATAAAAAATCGACATATATTCCGTCAAAAGGGTGCTTAACTATGGCTAAAGTCGAAGTCGTTCAGGTCGATCTATGAAGTCTAGCATTGACACCTGCATCTTCGGCGGCTGTAGGCTTCTTAACACCCCGAGGTTTCATCGACTTTCCAATAAAAAACGGTGGTAGCCGTTCGGAGCCGTATGCGTTGCATGTGAAGGCAATAGTAAAGCGCTCCTTGTCCTTCTTTTCCCCGCAAGGCGCTTCTTAGCAAGAGTGCGGTCGGGAGGCATTGAGAAAACAGCCCAGTCTCATCCATGTTAAGGAGTTGCGAAGTTCATAGTCCTTGAACTTTCGCTGAATATAAATGATTGGTGCATCAACTGCCGAGCCGCTCTCTCCATGCGACTTCATACTGGAAAAGCCATGCCTTATATTGACGCGATGTACCCTTCCATTAGACCACGTCGGAGGTGTATCGAGCTTCAAAATTTCTGCAGAGCGTGCTGCCTTCACCCTCACGGCTTCACCCGTGACGTTTACACCTTTTCCCTCGCACCACGTTACCCAGTTTGCGAGAGCAGAATCAAGCTCTGGAAATCGAACTGCATGACGAGACCGCGCAGTCAGCTGCCCAGGTGGTATCGCTTCCAGCATCTTCTTCTGTTTAAGAACCTTCGAGATCATGGCTTGAGATGGTAGTCGTCCGAGAGAAAATGTCGTAGCACTCCAGGCAGCTAGTGCTTGTTGAGTTTTTCATGGGTGTTGCATGTGGTGCTGACAACTTTGCAGCTTTTGAGTGTTGGTGAGCGACATTCGAGATGTTTTCGTTGGCGACGACATTGCTAACGAGCGTGAGATTGCGAAATGTGCTCTGTGAGCTCTGAGCACAATCAATGGGCTGTTAGAGCTTTCACAACGGCAGTTCTAAACAGGTGCCAAATGCCATATTTGGCATATGGGATAGAATTGAACTCTCCACCGGTAGTGACAAATGCCAAACAAATATGGCATCGCCCGCTTCAGTTCTATTTCGCAGCCATATATGGCTCGTCAAATAGAACGAAAAGGCGATCATTTTGTAAAGATGAGCAAAGGGGTGAACTACCGCACGCGCGAGGACAAAGCTTTGTGCATGGTGTGGCTTACGGTCAGTGGTGATGCTGCCATCGGTACAAACCAGAACCACGACATTTTCTTCTCGCGCGTAAAAGAGGTCTTTGACGCCAACATGAGCGACAATCCTGTCGCCGACAGAGCATCAGCTTCGTTGGCTTCCCATTTTGGTACAATTTCCCGCATGTGCCAAGGGTAAAACTACAGACTCTTCCTCTTCTGCTTCCTCCAACATATCAACCACCCAGGCAGCAGCTTCAACTTCGTTCATTGCTCACTTGGAATTAGCAGTACCGCTGTGGCGAACGACCTTTGCAAATGACAAAGCCCAATAAACATGTGTTTCAGCTGCCAAATTTAGGATGAAAATAGCACCACCGTTGTGGATGCTCTTAGGTTGGTCTGCGGGATGAATAGCTGAAGCTGCACCTTAGTGTACTCTAAAACGGCACACCCCGAGATTAGAATACCTCTAAATTGGAATAATTTTGCCGTTCCCGACGCTATGACAATTAAGGGGTTCATCTGTACATATGAACCCTCAATTGTCATGGCATCGGGAACGGCAAAATTATTCCAATTTCAGGGTATTCCAATCTCAGGGTGTACCGTTTTTATGGTACCTCAATTATCTCGTTAACCAGTCACCCTCCAAAGCACATAACAGCCAACTATTTGTTGCAAGGAGCTCATCAACGCTCACCAACGCCTAAAAAATCTGCAAATTTACCAGCACTATATGCAATATCCATGGAGAACTCAACGTAACTATGTGGACTTCTATAACATTTTCTCGTGGGTGATTTTAGTTCGTACCGATACTTAGGGCCGTTCCTATTTGGAAAACACCCGAGAGTGCACTCTAAGGCGGGCTTGTGATTGGCTAGTGGAGTCCCACAAGAGCGGCATGAGCACAATCATGATGTGCAGAGATGATACAGCGCACTCCCCAAAGGGAGTACAGTAGCGACTCCCTTTCGTGAGCGGCGAACTCCAACAGCTGTCGCTTAGCGGGGGTTGACCTCTCCCTGCGTTTGGGTGGTAGGCAGTGGGTCTTCTGCACCATATCCCCCTCAAAACACGAGCACCAGCGATAACACGAGCACCAGCGAGAGCGAGCCACCAGCAAGAGCGAGCCACCAGCGAGAGCGGTCCACCAACAAGAAACACGAGCACCAAGACCAAGACGGGTTGGGCAGTCACCGAAACACAGCCAGAGAGAGGGCGAATGTCGCCCAGGCTGTCGAAATGTTGGTGTTGACCACACGAGAGACGCACTCCGCTCCAGCTGGACCATCTCTCGTTGCTACCTTTTTGTTTTGATTTTTCTGGTGCATAGACCATGAAATTAACTCCTAGAGTGCACTCTCGGGTGTTTTCCAAATAGGAACGGCCCTTAGGAGTGACAGACGGATTTGTGAGCTGGTTTCGTGAAATCCAGCGAGTAATCCGAGATGAATTGGGGGATAAACAAGGGCAGAAAATGCCGGTGTCAATGCAGACTTTGACCTAAGCGAATGTGACTTTTCCATAGTTAAGCACCCTTTTGAAAGGGGGAATATTTGTCGATTTCTATTCCATATTACGTCAGGTGATAACTACTTAGCTTTGTATATCACGCGTGGCTAGTTAGATGGTCATCGGCATTTTATTCCATTTGAGCGGGAATTCCAAGCCTGTGTATCACTAATGAGGGGTTCATCTGGAGCAGAGACGTTTGTTTTTCGATTATGGGACCCCCAGTGCAGTCATTTCATGTCACGATGGATCTCACTGGCCCTCGCATTTCGGGTGACTCATCCACAACCCGACGTCGTTTTACCGGTGTGAGTCACTCATCATCTGGCATTCATCTACAACTCAAACGGGGAGCACTCAGCAATTCTGCACGCCAATGCATTTCAACGGACCCGGCGACATCGTCGTCCGCTGCTGGATCGCGTGCACGACACTCACCATCGCCTACCTGCCGTCGCTCTCTGTGCGCCGCATCTACCGGGAAAAAGCGATCGGGGACGCCTCTATCGTGCCACTCGTCGTTCTGCAGGGCATCTCCCACGTCTGGCTGATGTACGGCTTCATGACGAAGACCTGGTTCCCGAGCTTCCCGATCTTCCTCATCAGCGACATTGTCGCTCTGTGCTACAACTTCATCTACTGGCGGTACTCGACCGATCAGCGACGAGTTGAGTATATCCTTGGCGTGATGTATTGCACACTGGCCATGCCTTCGATCTACGTGCTCCTTGGCGGACTGGGATATACAAATGAGACTCGAGATGAGGTCGCCAAACATCAGGGATACGTCTGCGGCGTCACGTTGTGCTCACTCAACCTCGTGCTGCTGAAAAGTATGTACGACGCGTGCAAACACAAGTCGTCTGCGTCGATGAATCTGCGCTCGCTGCTTGTGGGAGCTGCGAACACGTGTGGATGGTTCACGTTCGGGTATGTGACGGATAACTGGATCATCAGCAGTCCTCACACCTTCGTGATGACGCTTCACGCGTCCGCGCTGGTCGTGTACGTCGTATTCCTGCCAAGACAAAGCCACGAGTTGGGTTATGACCTCGACACGGTATCGATTGAGTTATCGCCGAGGGCTGGTTTTGTGGTCATTAGCATTAAGAGTGCTGCTCTTGACACTCCACACGTGGAGTTCCAAGCTCTTCGATCGCCGATAGATGCACTGCAAACTGGCGGTACTGCAATGAAAACAGTATCACGAGCGGCATAAATTGAGAAGCAATACAATGCCTAGCTTTGCCTCAAAGCATGGTGACTACGGAACGGCATCTTTCGGGACCATCAAGTGAGCATCACCAGCCATGTCGACAGAAGTCAACGCCTTCCGTCATTTCACCCTTTGCTTCGTTCCGACAAGGCACCCCCAAGATGGTCGAGCTGTGGGTCCCCGCAGCGTCGAGTTCTTTGACCATGATCTGCAGTCCTGTCATCTCCATCTACCGCATCCACAAGAAGGACGTCGGCCTCGCGTACGGCATTCTCACTGCTGGCCAACGCCCACATGTGGATGTTGTACGGATGCATGGTGGAAAAATGGTTCCCGGTCATTTGAATCTTTATCTTCGGGGACGTGGTAGGCCTAGCATTTCTGGTAGTCTGTTGTGGGTAAAAGAACACAAAAACAATGATTTAATAAATACCTCCACTGGCGCGTATTCGTCCCGGACAATGTCGCCTATCTCAGTCGTTGGCACTTCACACTTTACTTCGACTACGGACTCTCATTTCTAGTCGAATGTTCTTTTGTGGAGCATTGGGAAAATGAAATGAGCTGGTCTCGCCATGTCGGTACCAAAGTGTTTGCTAGTGGCATATAATGAAGCTCGCGACGTTGTGTACTGTTTGCGCTCAAAACCCAATTGAAGGGTCCGGTTGTGACAACGACAATTAGGATCAGGCCGAGGGTGTGGTGTACTCCGGTGCCAGTAACAATTGCCGGAACGATACAAAGATTTTCCAGCTTATTCTTTTAACTAACCGATAATAAGACTCCAGAATGTCTTTGACAAATATTATCTGAGGATTACTCAGCTTCTCAGTGGACACAGCTGGCCTTGGTTCCTAAGGTTTAACCTTCTTAAAGTCTTGCATCGCACTATAGCTCACTCGCACCACAATTATTCTTCTCATTTCGTTAAAGTCGGCTTTAGGATTCGTAAAGTGCAAAATACCATAAATTAATGGGGCCATCCCTGTGCGCACTTTTCCAAACGTTCGATGGTCGTGTCCTCGGCAAACAAAAACATGAGATTTTGCGCTGTATCTAGCATTACCAGTACGCACTACAGAATGACTGAAAGAATTTGAATCTGATAAAGAATATATGGCGTCGCTTACAAGCTGCTTAATTCTTGCACGGCGAGTAAATAAATTCCTTTCTCCCTTGCAACCACTAAAATACATTATTTCAGGGTGCCCACGCGGAGTCTGTCGACAAGCCAATTAAACGCACAATTTCTCTTTGAATCCCTTTTTTAATCGGCGCACTTTTCAAGCTTAGTCGTTGACTTCAGTGCAAACGCAAATGAAGCCGCGACGTCGACCTAAAATGATTTTGCGTCAATATGTGCAGTCCTTGCTTTTTATCCCAAGACTAGACTCACAGTGACTACCAACACTGCGAGAGAAATTTGTTTTGGGTGTCAGTTTAAACGCTACGAAGCCCAACGCTTACTGCCTGGTTCGAACGATGTTTTTCTAGATGCTGGCAGTACGGTATTATAAACTGAAGAGATTAATACATCATAATTTGCTGCTATCTTCTAGGAGAGCCACATACCCTGAAGTTTAACCATAAGGAGACTACCGTGGCAGCGGCGATACCACTGGCCCGAGCGCTGAACTCGCGGGTTCGCTCCTGATCTTTCGATTATAAATTGCCTTAGGTGTCAGTTAGATCGATATAAACGACGTCGTGTCTTCGCCCTGATGAGAATTGGAGTTATTGAAATTGTTGGGCAACTGGTATATCTGCGGATTGAAGACGATGTGCATGTACTGCAGCAACATCGACGTGGCCAGAGTCAAGAACACGTTGTTCGGGGATGTAAACCAAACTATCCGTCAGAATGCTGTAGGTGAACCAAACGCAGTTGTTGGTCGTGTCGACATTTATGAATGCCGCAGACCTGTACTTGAGCACGTGGAAAAGCCTTTCCATTAGAGCACCGCACAGGCAAACAGCGAGTACGTCACAAATGAAATTCAGCGTGAGCCGGCCTGCTCTCGACTCTTACTTGTATATATACCCCAGGCTACCAACGATTGAATATAAAGTGATGACTGCACTCTAGATGCTCCACGATGGCAGTTGTTAGCAACATGACAGCGCTACAACATTGCCATATGTGGGTGGAGCATTACTCATGCTGCTGCGTGAAGCGAAATGATTCTGTTTAACGGTCAGTTCTCGCCATGCGCTTCATTCCTTCTTTTCCGCCGGTGGTCCGCCCCACACAAACTACTATGCAACAACCTTGCCGTCGCCGATGTATTGACTGACGTGAAATTTTGCTGTGCACATGGCATCACTAACCAAACCTTTTTTACTTCATTGCCAAGACGAGTCCTTTGTACAAAATCGGTGTACCCTGATGCTGCGGCTGCGGAGAGCAACGAACACAGTCGAAAGATATACAGTGGAGACAATTCACGTCTATCCGGCAATGCTCAGCCTGAGGTACGTCAAAACTCCATCACCAGGTGGAATTTTGATGAGACCAGTCGAATAGCGATTTGCCGTCCACAACAATATTCACGAGCCAATCACACGAACATGCATCAGAAGGAATGAGCCTTCTGCTCAGTGCCAAGCTGCGACTCGCATCCAGATGCGTGCGCTGAATAATCTCGAGGCCTTTCGTCTTTTCGTCCAGCGGTGACGTTCATGTCACCTCGGATAGTCCAGCCCCGCTGGGAAACGAGCTGCTACCTTGACCTCATTTTTCATTTTGAAAGCCAACCACGAGATCGCCCACACTTGCCGCGTCGCTCGCCTCTCGCCTCCCCGGCTGAACGCTCAGCTATGGGTTCCTCTGCTATTGTGACGCTGCTGCACTTGGTCACGGCTGCCATCCAGATTGGCATGAACCTGAGCCCCGCTCCTGATCTTTACCGGATCAACAAGTTCAAGACGACGGGGCAGATGGCACTGCTCCCGTTAGTGCTCATGTGCTTCAACAACCACCTGTGGCTGCTCTACGGACTGCTAACCGGCAGCTACTTCCCGCTATGCGCTGCAGCAGCAGTTGGAGAACTCGCTGGAATCGTCTTCACGAGTGTCTACTATCGTTGGGCACGAAACACCGTGGAGGCTCGCCAAACCTGCGGTGCTGCCTTCCTCGGCGTTGCAGTGGTCACGCTTTACGTGCTTCTCGGTGTCGCTGGCAAAACGGGGCAGACCTTCGAGCAGTTGGTGCAGTCGTTGGGCTATGTCGGTGCGACCATCAACATCTGCATGTACGCGTCGCCGCTTGCTACGATCAAGGTCGTGATGGAGACCAAGTCGTCGGCGTCGCTGCCGTTCAACTTGTGCTTCATGATCTTCTTGAACTGCTGCATGTGGGTGGCCACTTCTACCGTGGACAACGACATGTTTGTGCTCGTTCCAAGTGCCATCGGCCTCGTGTTCAGCTTCGTCCAGCTCTCGCTCTACTTCATCTATCGCTCGACGAACCCCTACGTGGACCTCGATGCCCAGCTAGAAGAAAGCTACGGCACATCGACCACCAAGAGCGTCGGCAGCTTCAAGCAAGAGCTCGACACGGGAGCGTGCTACCGACGACATACCGCGCTGTGCGGCCGTCTCGTGTGGCTCGGTTCGCGACGTACAAGTACCAGCGCGCGGAAGGAACTCCGCTCAGTGTTGGTGGTGTGCCGGCGTTCCCTAGCGCCGAGAAGAGCCCCAACGCATTCTCGCCAGCGTCTTTCTACTACTCGCCTGCTGCTGACGAGCTCGGTGATCTCGAGAATCAACCACTGCTCATGACGCCCATTGCAGCCTGAAGTCTGCAATGCAGCCCGAAACCCGAACAGGGCTTGTGACGTGAAATACACTGACAGCTACAACAATTCTACACCATTCAGCTGCCAGGGAACTACGAGGAGAACCACTTGTAAATGCAAAGTAATGCTACCCTTCGATTGATGTTTAACTTCGTTTTGTCGTCGAGCTTATCCACAACCACCAAGATGATGGTCTCCACGTCGCGCGGTGACAAGACTAATCGTGGTATTGCAGTCAGCGAGTCTTCCAATCGACTCGATTACGACGTCACGTGTGACCAGAGGGTGTCTATCGTCTTTGAAGCACGTCTGCTTACGAACCAGGGCTCTCGTGTCCGCCCTTATGGGTCGGGCGCTTGCGTCCCTTCATTTTGCATTTTCACAAAGCACTACGACCCCAGACAAAGATGACCAACAGCACCGCAGTTCTCGTGATCAAGACACTTGCGGCTTGCTCTGGGATGATGATGATCCTCAGTCCATCCATCCTAATCTACCGGATCTTCAAGCAGAAGGATGTAGGCGTGGCCTCCATCATTCCTCTCGTCACGCTGCTCTCGAACTGCCACGTTTGGATGCTTTACGGATACTTCATCAGGAACTGGTTCCCAATCTTCTGGATCTACCTCGTCGGAGACTTTGTGGCGCTCGTCTTCCTCTCGGTCTACTGGCGCTATACTATCCAGCGCCGCTACATCAACCGAGTTCTGCTCGTCATGTTGGTCATATTGGCTGTCATCAGCATCTACGCTATCATTGCCAAGCTAGGAGCCACAGATCAATCAAGAGGGAACGTCGGCATGGTCATGGGCTACCTGGCTGATGTGTCCGCTACGTGCGTGTACGCCTCACCGATGGAGAAGCTCCTGCAGGTGTTCAAGTACAGGTCTGCTGCGTTCATCAACCCGCACATGGTGCTCGCTGGTCTTGCGAACAACTGCCTCTGGTTCACGTACGGCATTTTGACTGTCAATTGGTTCATCATCTCGCCCAACATCCTCTTCATCTCGCTCAATTCGTTCACGCTGGTACTATGCGTGGTGTTCGATGCAAAGACACATCCACTCCCCGCTGGCTTCCACGTCCAAGGGATGACGACAGTGCAAGTAGTTTGGCACTGCCTATTGAGCGTAATTCGAAGGTCAGCTTGAGCTTCAAGGTTGACAGCGCGCTGCCCAGCCCAGCGTTCGCAACTGTTCACTCACCGCTGGAAGCTGTTCAAGTGTCAAAATAAGTGTTTTGAGGTGTGATGAACGCAAGGAGGGCAGACAAGAAAAGCAAGGAGCACTGTAGTGGTAATATTGACGTACATCATTGTCACGTGGCGGAGTTGCGTGGACTGGAGACGAAGCTTGTGCGATTTTTTCTCTCAGCTTAGACGGGGGAGGAAACTGCTTGGAAGTTGGTGGAGTCGTCGGCCAGCTTGAGCTCATTGCGTGGAGTGGCGCAGACTTCTGCGAGCTCCTTGATCTCGTTGGCGACGGGCTGACCTGCTTGCTGCTGTCGCTTTGGGTTGAACAGGAAGAAGAGCACAATTTGGATCAGTGGGAGCGCGGTGCAGAAGACTCCAAGCCCGAAGACAAACATGTCGTTCACCACGAGGCCGTATAGAATCCAGAGAGAGTTGTTGACGAAGCCGGCGCAGCAGAGCGCGATGGGAATCGAGGCACCCGACTTGGTCAGTAAAACGCGCTTGATCGTCTCGAATGGCGACGTGTACAGCAGGAAGCTGCCTCCGGCCGTGATCCAGCCCATGATATTCCCCACGGTGCTCAGATTCTGGTTGGTGACGCCCTCACGGCCCAACACGGCATAGGTCGTACCGAGCGCCGTGAAAACTAGTGCGAACGCGACTGCTTTGAGAAGGTAGGTGCGGGACTTCGTGTAGCAGAAGTGCACGGCCACGTAGCAGGCTGCTAGCACCTCTCCGACGAGGTAGGTCGCCAGCACAGGGAAGATGTCGTTCGTGACGTAGCCATAGATCATCCTGCAGCCAGATGTGAGACCATGACAATGAAAAGGTAGAGAGACAACAGCTCGATGGCGAGTCAAGAGTAAAAAGCCACAACCTACCACAAGTGGCAACTGATCCACAGCGCCACGAGAGGCAGCACCGCCTCGTCGCCGGTGTCCTTGTTCTTGTAGATGCGATGGATCGACGGGATGGGACTCAAGCACATGGTCATGGCTGCAATCGACGTCGCCGCCTTGAGAAGCACCATCCAGACCCCCATCTCCTGCGTCGAGTCTGCTGCGTCTACAGCTTCTCGAAGAATTGGAAGTGCGGCAGATCAACTTGACCGTCAAGGTGCCACGCCGGAGACGTAAAGGTGATGTGCGGGACGGACATCCGGACTGCTTGCAGTTCCAGTCTGCAGACCACGCGAGCGACGTGATGGGACTACCACAAGCACGAATCACCTGGCAACTTAAGTCTCCGCGAATGCCCAACGGGTCTTGCGTGCGACGGCGTCGACTTCTGTCGGTGATCAATGATCTTCAAGGCGACAGACAGTAGGAAGTTCCTACTAGGAACGGACAGCCAGCAAATCTCGTCCTGAGGGTCAGCGAAATGGCAGCACGATGATCTACAGCGGAGTTCGTGATACCGTGCGTATTCTATTAGCTGTTTTCTTACACTAGCGTCTCTAAGGGCGATTGCATGGCCCCAAAGGCTGGACTGGGGGCGCTGATGCCCGCTTTGCAGTCGAAACCACCCTTGGGCGTCATCTCCACTGAGATTCCAGCCGAGTTCGCGTCATCCTCTGCTGTGGACTGGTTGAAGTCGCCAGGCAGCGGGTGCGTCTTCGGGTTGAACATGATGTAACGTGTCTGCTTTACCCTGCACGCCGGGTAGTCGAATTGCCCGCAGTGCTGACTTGCTGTCAGGTCCACTTGCAACTAATTTTTCTGTTCTGCACGCTGTTGGCCGACAGACTCAACTGAAGTCCTCTGTGCCGGTGTCTGTCGACTGACAAACCACCAACTTTTTGTATTTCTTCAACAACTAAACTGACTCACGTACAAGGTGAAGTAGCCAACACTTAGAGATTTCCTGCAACGCCAGCCCTTGCCACTCGGAACACACTGGCCCCTCACGCAACTAGGGGACTCGGGGACACACTGGTCTCCTCCCGGTCGTCTCTTGGTCGTCACTGTCCTCGCTCGCTCGCTAGTCCCAACAACTGAGGCTCTGACCCGTCGGCCGTCTGCCTGTTCTTCAACAACTGTTTCTTTTCTTCGTCTGGGGCTCTCCCTGAGAGTCCACTGCTTGTGCTCTGCGGCGCAAATTGCCAAGTGAGCTCTGCACTTGTCTCCGTTCATTGCGTCCTGCCTGGCCTGTCATCTGCGCTTCTTCAAGGCGACTGCTCGTCTATGAAGCCACTCTTATTCCGCAAGTTCAACTGACTGCTCGGATCCCGTTGACTCAACACTTCGCGCACTGCACGTCGCGTCCGTCATACCGTCCATCGTTCACTAGCAACTGGTCGCGTGCGTCACTTCAGGGCTGCGCGTCATTCGAAGGCAACGCTATTACTCCACTATTACAATGAGATACAGCACCAGCGTGGAGGAGTTGAGCGTCATGAAGAAGATGTTGTTGTCCGTGAGGATACCGAACGTGAACCACATGACGTTGTTGGCCAAACTTGCCATCACCATGTGCGCGTTGATAAACACTGCCGACCTGTACTTGAGCACCTGCACCAGCTTCTCCATCGGTGCGGCGTACAAGCAGACGCCGACAGCATCGCAAATGATACCCACTGTCGTCCCCACTTGGTGTCTTGTCTGTCCTGTATAGCCGAGGCCAACGATAATCGCATACAGCGTGGCGATGAGCTAGATGCTGAACGTCGCCCCCAAAACCTTCACGAACTGGAGACGCTGCTGAGTGTACCGCCAGTAGACGGCGAGGTAGCACAGTCCGCAGAAGTCTCCGAAGAGGAAGACCCAGAAGACTGGGAACCAGCTCTTTATCAAATACCCGTACAGCATCCACATGTGCGAGTTGGCCAACAGTGTGGCTAAGGGGACCACCGACGCGACGCTGACGTCTTTGCGTTTGAAAATCCGGAACATGAGGATGCAGGGACTGCAGATGAGTCCGAGCGAAGTGAAGGCCGCCAAAATATCGACAAACGTCAGCACTGCGCGTGTACCATGGTAGATAACGAGGCGTGAGCTGGTCGAAGTGAATTGAGAAATGAGTGGCAACTTGACCAGCGTGGGGTATATTTTGTTGACGTTTTGTGTTGATTACCATCAAGTTAGAAGGAAAACGTGTGGCGACTGGGTCTCGTGTACCGGCTCACTTTGATGATTGACATGATTAACTTGCAGGTTTCACAAGAGGATTGTTGGGACGAAGGGTTTGAGAATGAGGGAAACTGTTGTGGGCATGAGCCGCAGCGAGAAGGCACTCGTGGCTGCGAGGCAAGCGCGGCCGGAAGTAGGGACCAAATTGTGTAGAAGTGGTGTTTTGACGATTTTGGTGGCATGTAATGTTCACGCAATCTAAGTGACGTGATATAAGCCTGTATCTAGGGTGGCTACTTAACCTAAAAATATTAATAGCGTTATTAATATTTTTTAACAATTTAGTGTTATTAATATGTTATTAAGTACTAAGATCTTCGTGGCTATTTGTAATTTTGAATTCACGAAAGATCGCGGCCGAGTTCATGGTATGCGGGTCGAGCTCGCGAAAGCCTTCAACACTGCTGGGCTTGCGTACCGTGTAATTGATAACCCTCGCCTGCGTAAGGTGCTGATTCATTCATCTCAAACCGACCAGTTGTCTACATGTCAGGCACTTGGGTCTACGCTGCTGGATGAAGTCTACCTGGCTGAGAAGAAAGAGCTAACTCACATTCTAACGCAGCGACGTCGTGCGGAAGAAGTTGCGCGCGCTGCTTGTAGAAGATCTGGCGCAGCTGACACGAGATGGTGATCTGCTGCCACGCCTGACGTTTGAACAGCGCGATGCTGAAGAAGATCATACGCAGGTAGTACGTAGAGCTCACATTGTAGTAAATCATGCTCATGACGAGACCGATAATGAGCGCTTCAATCAGTTTTCCCATAGCAACGGCGGGTCATGCAGCCAAATCAACTTCTGCCGGTGCAGCAGCAACAGTGTGCTTGGCACGACCGCCAGCCCGAACTCCGACTGTTGTTTCGAGTGAGCCAGGTTGGTCACGCTTGTGGCCTTCTTGAAGTCCTCAGCATTCTCAAACAGATGCTCGTTGAAGCCCTTGCTGATAGCCTCATGCGTCTTCCGGTAGATGCTCGACTGGCATAACAAGTTGTTGAAGTCCTCGGACGACACAGCCAGACCAACGTCTTGAGGAACGTCGACTTGCCGGCTCCAGGGTTCGCCAGGATCAGCGTCATGGAGCCCGGCTTGATGATGCCGCTCATCGGGTGCAGCGCATGCTTGGTGGTCATGGACACCTTCTGCCACGGCGTGAAGATTGCGCCAGGTGCGAGCCCACAGTACCGTGGCTGCCCGCTACGGCCGGTACTTGCACCGAGAACGACAAGATCTCGAAGCGCACCTCGGGGGCGTGCAGCTGCAGGTGGGTCTTGCGGGACAGGTGGTTGTACTCCTGTAGAAGCGCTAGAGACCGCCGTTGAGCATCGTCTCTAGGTCGTCGGCCCTCAAGGTGCTGTAGTAGTTGGTCATGGTGTTCCGCGACTGCGAGTACGGGTTCTGTAGACTGCGGAAGTTGAGCGAGCGATAAACTTTCGGCGCGTCCTCGCCGGCCTCGGGCTGCAGCAGCTTCATCTTGCTCTCGTCCGTCGCCACGGTTGGAGCTCGGAGTCGTGGCCTGCGCTCGGGGACGCGAATCGGAGAGGCGCCGCTCCCCACAGCCTTGGCTCGTTGATGATACACAAAACGTTGAGACTGGTGGCGTCCTTGTAGTCCTCGCGCTGCATGGTCACTGCGTTCTTCGTCTCCTTGCTGATGAACTCCTCGCCGCCTGGACTTGTGTCGACTTGGTAAATAAAGCAAAGGTGGTTCCCCTTTCTATACACAGCCCAGTGTTATTAAGCACTAAACAAATCGTTATTAAGCACTAATAACAGTTAATAACAGTTAATAACACACTAAATAACCACCCTACCTGTATCTTTACACCGATCACTCTAATTAGTCGTGCTTCGAATTTAGTCGTACTTCGTACTTTATTGGGAGAAAAGGGTAGTACAACCATATATAGTGATGCACCACAAATAATCGTGCTCGACGCCGACCACCACTCGTTCCAGGCACGCTGACTATACTACACTGAACAACCCCTCAAACAAACTAAAGATGAGCGATGATAGCCGATGCACCCTGCAGCACGTCGTTGCAGTGGCAGACCGAGAGCGATGCGTGCAGTGGATGGACAACGACGATCTTGAAAATGGCCAGAAGGGCCTCCCCGGTCGCGCTGTTGACAAGTTTCCTAATCTGTTTCGTGCTGTCGACCGCCGAGTCAACCTAAATAAAGCCCGTGACTGGTGGAGGAAGCGCTCAGCGCTGCAGTTTGCTTTGGAAGACGGGGAACAGCGTCTTCCAAAGCAACTGCAAGTGCTGGTGGCTAGGACCTAGCGTACCAAGTACGCTAGGTCTGCCATGGGTGGCGCCACCAGCTCGTCCACAAGGCACTTGCTGGTCGAGGACGAAAGATCGACAGTCACTGGGCGTGGCTGTATCCTCAGCTACTCGCGGAGTTTGAGCGCCTGAGGTGAGCGGGTCTAAAGCTGACCTCACGACTACTTATAGACATGGCTACAACTATGATCTAGGACAGTACGCATTCTGTGTTCAATAGAGTTTACATGTTCAGTGGTAAGAGTTTTAGCTCCCTAGTCACTCCACGTCGTATCCAAGATTTCACGGAGCGTCACAACATCGTCTACCGGAAGCTGAGGGGCAACAAGCAGGTGAGCGACGAGAAAACAGCCCAGATTGAGCGGTCTGTTGCTCATCACCTAGGCACTCTCAAGCGCATGTTCGACGATGGCGTGCTGGATCCTAACATGCAGGTTTAATATGGACGAAAGCCATTTCGTCATCGATCTGGACGATGGCAAAACGTTGGACTTCCGAGGCGCTGATAAGGTGAAGTACCGTAGTATTGTATCCGGTAAGTGTATTATATTTTGTTAACTTTGTGTTTATATTTCGGATACTAAACAATATGTACTGATATGATATTATCTTATCTTATTAGGTCGAGAGGGAATCACGATGTGTGTTCTACTTCGCGGCGGCTCAGATGCTAAGCTGCTATGCCCGATGCTGATTTTCAAGAATAAAAGTCGAGCTACCCCATCCAAGGTTTGCCTGACAATGTCGACGGTGTTACCTACCCTTCATCTCCAAGTGCCTTTATCAACAATACCATGATGCAGGAGTGGTTGCGCGAGGTTCGCTGCTGGGGGCCTGGGGGTCCCTTCGTTACGGAGCGTGACCTCTGGATGGACAACGAAAGTGGACACTCAGGAGATGCAGTGCAGGCTTTAGGAAAGCAGCTACGGACGCGAATCCGATTTTCCTCCAAACGCTACGGATTTGGTCCAACCTGCAGATAGATTTCCTATACAGCGCATCAAGGTACACTGGAAGACTTTGTGCGAGAATCGCAACATGGAGGCAATCAGGCGTGGCGACTGGATGCAAGGCCCCAAGTCTTCTGGGTCGTTAGCGAGCCCTGGGAAACGGTTCTACCTCGAAACCGCCGCGGAGTGCATTCGGTTGGTCAACGCAGAGACCGACAAGAATAAGACGAACTGGGCCAAGAAGTCGATGGTGCTGTGCGGCTTAGATGTAAGCAGCGATAGTACTTGGAAGGAAGAACAACTGAGTAAGCCACTGCAGGAGATCATCGCGCGCTATCGCGACGAGTTTGTCAAGGGCTACGAAGAGGCCAATACGTCTGCATCTGTGTAGACGAGTAAGCACTTCAATGGACTCTAGTTTTTACCACTATTAATCATGCACCGGAATTAGTCGTTCACCGAAAATAGTAGTGCGGTTTTTCCTTGTCTGCACGTTGTCACCATTATTAGTGAGGGTACGACTAATTAGAGTGATCGGTGTTCGTGTTTGGCCTTCTATTTTATATGTATTTGGTCAGAGTGGACACACATTTGGCAGGCCTCTGCAGATTACGCATCAGTGCCTTGAAGCCTAATTGGCTTAGACTAGGTTCCCTCCCTGCCGTCTGATTAGGTATTAGTGCCTAGAAGCCTAATTGGCTTAAACAAGGTTCCCTCCGTGCCGTCTGATTAGGCTTTATTTACAGAAATGTATAGGGCCGGGACCAGATCTTGGATTAGGCATCACGTTTATATTTAATACTTGGTTTCAGTAAAAGTGCCTCTCAGATGTGTGAGCAGGCTCGCTAAAACGACTAGATGGAACTCTCTCACTTGCAGTTGACCTTCCAGGGTGTAATTCAACAGCAACCTACGATGAATACCCTTCTCATCCGTCAACCGTGTGTATGGCTGTTGGTATCGACGCCAAGCCGATTTGAATTTGACATTCTCCCCGTAAAATAGGGAACGAACAAAACTACTAGCGTCTCAAAGGTGTCCTCCCGATCCATCGTAATCCGACCCTCGACGAACTGTCTGCGAAAAGCGCTACCATGCTAGGAGATGCGAATGAGCTCGTCGTGCTGGCCAGAGGTGCCCATGTTCGACGAAGTGCCAAACTATGCGTTTAATTAGACTGTAGTGTTGGCGTTGCAACTTTTCGAACACAGCGCCCTTATATCCATACACTGACATTGCAGAACATTAACGCCACCAAGCGCACGAGTTTCACCGTACTAGTTTTTATGTTTTTCACGAAGCTTTTGACCCAGCTAGAAAATTAATCAGCCGGAACTGCTCAACTTCCAGGCACTATCGTATAGAGCGAGTAAGTACCCAGGATATGACCTCGTTGGTAGTGCTTTCACTTCTAGGCGCTCAAGACGCGTATTGACTGCGTTTTGCACAGGAACTGGGGCTCATCTAGTGCGATTTCGTATGATTTTTCATAATTTCGATTATCAAATCCTGATTTTCTACTGTCTAATTAGGCATTTTCCTGAGGCTTGGATTAGGAATTTTATTTTTTGTAACACAATGCCTAAATTTGCAGAGGCCTGCCAATGATAATCTCTGAGCAAGATTGTAGATGGTAGGTTTTGCTATCCCTGTGGACTAAATGCTGCACGAATACCAAAGCTGTTCACTCGGAGGGTAGCAAGATTGCCCTGCAGCTCAGGTGCATGGGTCCTCTGGGTCCTCTCACCTCTGCTTCACCTGTTTCCACACAGAGACGAACAAAGTGGTCATCATGCTACACGAAAACCGCACGTACGACGCCGACAAAATCGATGCACGTACGCCTTTTTAATTTTGTCATTACCCGCGATATGAGTTCGGAGGAGATTGTCAGGTGGTGGAAGAGTTTCCAATGCTGTCGGTACTGGTCAGTACGATGGGTTGATATAGAGAAAACCGTCGCCTTCACGAAGTCGTCTCAACCGTGGAGATGAATAAGTATGTCGGTTCTTACCTCCGTTGTAGTGCCACAAGCGATGGACCTGACAGCTTTCTTATGCGTTCAACAGAATTAAGCAAGTTGGGACTTAGTTGTCTGACGACAAAGGACGAAAATGGTTTTGGGTCCAAGAATTTCAACAAAGCTCACGACTTTGTGTGCTGTTTGAGTTCAAGACGTAGTTGAGCACAAATGAGACACAACGGCATCAATGAAAGCAGCAGCAGCAGTGTCCGCCTCAGTGCATATCCGCTTCGTGTCTTTGCGGCTATAATGCGTTTGTAAACGCCGATGATGGCGTGTGCATCCAACTTCAACAAAGACCATACATTTATCAAGTCTTAACTCGACGGGTGTCATCGGAGAGGGATCCGAGATGTGCACACCAAGTTTTGCGTGCGTGGGGCGCCCTCCACCTCCCATTCTCCAGTTAGCAGTTAAGTGCTCACCGAAAATTCCTTCGCCACAACATTTCTCCACCATGACCAGCCCCTCGCCGACTACAAGCTCTTCACGCCGTTGGAATTGGCCAAGGGCCTCGAACTCAAGAACCGCATCGTCTACGGCCCCACCACTCGCGCTCGAGCGGACCCGGTCACTCACGTGCCTTTGGAACGCAATGCCATCTACTACGAACAGCGCGCGAGTGCAGGACTTATCGTCTCGGAAGGTTGCGCTATTTCCGAGCAAGGCTTCGGGTGGTACGGAGCGCCAGCGCTCTACACGGACGAGCAACAGGAAGGATGGCGCAAGGTTGTCGAGCGCGTGCACGCCAAGGATGGCAAGATCTTCCTGCAGTTGTGGCACATGGGGCGACAGTCGCACCCGTCCTTCCATCCAGATAATCAGGTCGTGTCGGCGTCGGCGACCCAGTGGGAGAACAGTCGAACGCGGGATGCCAGCGGAGAACACGCAGGCTTCGAGAAAGCTCGAGCACTGGGAATTGAGAAGATCCCGGAGGTCGTGGACATGTACCGCAAGTGTGCGGAACGGGCTAAGGCAATTGGCTTTGATGGCGTGGAGGTTCACGGTGCCAACGGCTACCTGCCGGACCAATTTCTGCAGTCGTGCACAAACCACCGCACGGACAAGTACGGCGGTTCATTTGAGAACCGCTACCGGTTCCTGGGCGAGGTTGTCGAGGCTCTGAAGACGGTGTATCCTGCGAATCGTATTGGCGTGAGACTCTCCCCCAATGGTCAATACGGTGGAATGGGTAGCCCCGACAATGCCGAGATGTTTATGTACGCGTTTGAGCGCCTGTCCGAGCACGGGCTGGCGTACTTGGCGATGTTGGACGGGTTCGGATTCGGCTACATGACACAAGGCCAACTGCTCACGGCGTTCGACGCGAAGAAGGCTTTTAATGGCAAAGTTATGGCGAACAACAGCTATGCTCGCGATACGGCGGAAGGAGTCATTCGCAGTGGGGCTGCCGACTTCGTTGGGTTTGCACGGCTGTACATCTCCAACCCGGATCTGGCCGAACGCTTCCAGAATGACTGGCCGCTTAACACTCTGCCTGGTCACGAGTTCTTTTGGGACGCTTCCAAGGGCGACGAGGGATACAACACGTTCAAGCACTACCAGCCCTCTGCTGAAGACGCGGCGACTTTTGCGTAAAATGCCTGCATTACTGTTCCTTGAAATGAAAACGTATGCCGAAGGGCAAACTACAAATCAAAAATGCGACGTGTGTCGGTGCTGGACCTTTTCCTGAAGGTTGCGTCCCACAATATCTGCAGCGCAAACGCATCAGTAACAGATGAGCCCTCAAATGTCATAGCGACGAAACGATAAATTATTCCAATTTCAGGGTACTACTATCTACGGGGTGTACCATTTTGATGGTACCACGACCTTTGCTGTCAAAAGCGCTTTTTACGTCCATTTGCCACTCATCCTACAAAGCACAAACCCCCAAAATTGTTGCAAGGAGCTCATCACTGCCGTCACCAACTAAAACATCTCGAATATCGCTCAGCAACGTCAGCATCATATGCAACATCCATGGAAAACACAATCTAAGTATCGGGGTATCTACGTATAACATGTTCTCTAAAATGGATAGGAAATGTTTTATTTGTGCCGATACTGTATGAGTGACGGACGGATTTTGGGCCGGTTTCGTGAAATTCAGCAAGTATTCCGAGACGAATTGGAATACACAAGGATGGAAATGCCGGTGTCAATGCACAGATCGACCTGACCTATTTTCAATGGTTACAAACCCTTTTGGAGGAATATTTGTCGATTTTTATATATCATATTACGTCAGAGGATTTTGTAATAATTACTTAGCTTTGTATACCACACGTGCCAGCTGGTCATCGGGAACCGACATTTTATTCCATTTGAGCGGGTATTCCAAGTCTGGGGATTACTAATTTTACTAATGAGGGGTTCATCTGTGCGGCGGACAGCAAATCTTTTTGCTGTGCTGCAGACGTACTGAACTCAACAACGGCGGCCGCCACCGGTCCTACACACTCCGTCAACCAGATACAGTCGCAATCTTTTCAAAACCATCATCCGTGAAAATGTAGGGGCAAAAGGTGGTCGTTCTTGTATTCTTGACAATTTTCACATGTTGGCCACGTCATCGATCGAAAAGAGCGGATGATCGTCCCTGGTCCGCGCCAGATGCCACGTACGGACCTTCCCACTGCCTGATCGATCTGTATTTGAAATGATATGGCGCTGGAAGCTTTCGAAGTGGGAGCAGATTCATATGAAGCACAGACCGACCAGATCCTGACAGGAGGTACAGTAGCTCGTTTTGAATAGGGGAGGAAGATGTCCTCTATTTTGATGTTAGCTCTTATGAATAGAAATAGCCCTGATAGCGCTAGAAGCTGTGCCTTATTGAATTTGGTGGATCATCTGACGCCCTGATGTCTTCTTGAATGTTGCGTTGAATCTTCTTGTCCAGTTTTTGCGGATTAGAGACCTGTAGTGCTACTCTTGTTGTTGAATTATGAACTCTTCTGGCTGGGTTGGGGCCGCGGCGAACTCGTTAAGCGTAAAACGTGCAATGAACTGAGTCAGGTTGCGTTGTTCGTTATCTGTTTTTTTAATTTAACGCGGCGCGAAGGGTTGTTGCAGGACAACATAAAGAGAGGTGAGGCAGCACGGCTGTGACCGTTATTTCGCGAGATATGCGCCTGTTAAAAGTATATATTTTCAATGGCAATCCACCCAGCGCAGGGTAAAACTGCGTCCAATGGCGTTTTACATGTGCATGTAGATGCCATTTTTTCTACTGCCCAAGTGAAACAAATGAAGTAGGATATTCTAGCGGCATGCTTTTCGATGCTAAAGAGCTGGAGCATCGAGTTTCCTACGACGGGAACGACTCGAGCACAAAGACAGATCGATAAAGCTGTCTCTTTAGCGCCACCTTCCCTCATTTCGAGTGAACTACTTTGTCATGTGAGACGACCCGACCTTTGACCTCTCGACAACGAGGAGTTAAAGGAAGTGAGGTCCCAACGGCGCGCTGCCACGTGTTGGCCGAATCCAGCAATCTGGGAAACATTCCCGCTGGGACGACTGCTGCCTGCAGTGCGAGCTCTCCCTGAGAACAGAATCAGGCCCCCAAAGGTCGATTCGATCCGCACTAAATATTTCCAAATCGCAGAGCAAGAAGGTAGCTGCTCCCAATGGCTCACGTGGCGCATGTGGCATCCTGCCGCTTCCTTCGTCTCAACTGCAGAAATGCAGATCACCCTCTTTTCCAGCGCGAGTACGCTAGGTAAGCACTCGATAGGGACCCAATACAAGCAGCAGCAATACAGCGCGTCTTATTATTGTCTCGTCGTGAGGGACTGACGGGGTTCTCTGCACGAACAGGACAAACCGACAACGAGGCGTCAAAGTGAGTCTTATTAACAGGCTACTGTACTTCTTGAACGAATGATGTTGCATGCCGTTAAACTTACTGGTTAATGCATTAGCTGTTGCGGTGCTTCCCACACTGCTGCCCAGAGCACGTCACAAGGAGCTACTGTGGCTGCTCTGTCCACGTGCTCGTGACGTTCTCGAGGGACGTAAGTGAGGCTGCACTGGGGAGCTGGTGGTCTGTGCTCGCTTCGAGCCGTCGCGAGCCGCCTCACTGTGGCCTGCTGCTCTCAATGTAGCAGACGAAGAATATGAAGAGGGTAACCGCAGACTGCAACCTGGCGATCGCGTGGAGCTGCCTGTCAGTTTGTTCTTTGAGACGGCAAACCAGACTGAAGACCACGGCAAAATGTGGATCCGCGCAGAGAGAGAAAACAACTCCAAGCAGCAGGCATTTCCAAAGGTACGGCAGACAATTGATAGATAATGAAGCGGGTCTGTGCAGAAACTGACTTACCGATGATGCACATTTTGACTCCCTATGTATTTCAACGATGACTCGACTGTTTTCTTGGGTCAAAGAACACCATTTTGTACGAGATCAATGGCGCCCTGTGTCCCAAGTAGTTTTACGGCTACAATAGCAGTCTCACGCGCACCCATCGAGAAATGACGCACCATCTTGTTGCGTATGTTTTTTCACTTTCGACTGCCGGGCATGAGCTACGGCAATATCGACCCCAACAGCCAGAACATCTCAAGGCGGTGGTGTGGGCAGGTCATGCGTCGCCCGGTTTTCGACTTGTATCGTATCGACGGTCGGAGTCTGCTAAGTCTGCAAAGAATTTAAGTGGTGGGCTCCAAGGAAACCTAATGGATAACGTGTCCGAAGAAACCGCGTCTGAATTTGCAGAGGGGGTTTCTGTGTCTCTGGCAGAACTATTTCCAGCGCTTCGTGGCGTGTTGGGGCGACAACTACATGCTGGAAATCTCTTGGATCTACCAAGCATCCGTTGGCTACAGGCGTTGACTTGAACGACTGCAATGACTACGATGAAATGCAGAGCGAACAGAAAGATGAAGTAGACGATACAACTGCGCTAGATGAAATCAAGAGCGATGCAAAATCGTGGCAGCACGAAGCATTAGCTCAAGAGCCTAAATTTCGTGAGAAGGGGAAGTATCTCCTCTTGCTGTGGCGCCTCCTGCAGCATATATCGTTGGACGACCTCGGCTTAGATCGCGAGACGATACATGGACATGTTCAGTCGCATTGGTTGTGTGCTGCAGCTGCTCTCCGAGAAGACAGGTCGCGCGCACATGGAGCTTTCACTTGTGGCGATGCATTTTCTGAGCTGCGTCTTTGCGAGTACAACACGTGTATCCGCTCAACGTGATCGTGCTCCATTTCAGAACAAAGACGACACCAATACAACTTCGGTTCGAGTCATCACCGTCGCTCGACAAACGGTGGATTTATTCGTGCGAGCACTGGCATCTCGATCTGTCCAGCAGCTCGTCTACTCCGCGATTACAGCAGTAAGCAGTGGGACATGAGTAAAGTGCACCTCCATGGACAGTTCGTTACGTTGGTTGCTGGCCTTTACGACGTCCTGAGCGATGTGCTGCGTGAGATGTCTTCCACATTTTCAAGTCATGCTGGCGGTGAACAAGAGCTGCATAACCAAACTGGGCGCTGCTACCCAAGCGAGCGTCGAAGCGATTATCTCGCCGAATTGATAGATGACGTGTTGCTGCTGGCCTATGGTCATACGCGATTCAGAAAGCTACGACCGAAGGTGTCAGCTCTGCTGTTGGGCCAAGAGGAGATCGTAGGCTCCATGTCAGACTCTTTGAACCGTGCATTTCGAGTCTTCGCCGCTCAGGTACGCGAAGCTATGATTGCATCCGCAGTCACACATCAAGAAGGCGGCGTTATGCATAGGCAGACACTGCAACAACGCCAGCGTCCCCACCCCGGTAAATTAACGACCATTCTGAGAGATAGGCCCAGGTTACAAGATGAATGGAATCGCCGATGGCTCCTCGCTCCTAGGTCTGTGGACGTAGTGGATATTTCTTCGGGTAGAAGGCGTGATTCGTTGGGCGATCTACGTGTGGTTGATGCAGTCCAGCTTCTCTGTGAGTGTGCTTGTCTGGATATCATTCTTAACGAAAATGCTTCGAGCATTTCGTTGAGATCAGCGCTACCATTCGCTGGCGATACGGCGGTCGCACCCATGGAACTCATTCTTGACGGTCGACTGCGTGTTTTCCGTGTACTTCCCAGCGGTGTGTCATCCATGATCGCGACAGGTGGAGGTTGGTCGGTGGGGGACTACACAGGAACATTGTCGACTGACGCGCTGTCACTAGATATCGACATGTTCGCTGCGGAGGAGGAGGAAGGGTGCAGGACGTTTATCAATGGAGTGATGGTAAGGCGGATGAATTTGACACTAGCACTGGATCTAGAACAAACCACGGTCAACAAACTTGGTGATGTGGAGCCGAACGATCTTTTGTGCACGCTCATGGAACTGTATTCGGGGCGACGCACAAGCCTTCAACTTCATCTACAGGCAACAGACTAAATGGTTTGAGGCTTTGTGAGATGTCGAATTCTGATCGAGCATCGATCTGGACGGAGCTGGAGTGGTTCCCAATCCTGGAGATGCAACTAGGATACGTTGCTGTACCGCCGGCTCTTAATGTTTTCAGCGGCTTGAAAGCCTCAACCAACTCGAGATTGTCGCCGTGCTTCACAACTATATTCTGCTAGGCGCTGTCGCTCGATGCAAGTGGTGACAACAAGTTCAATGCTACGACGAATAGCAACAGCAGAGGACTCCGCAAGGAAACACGTTGGAAAGTGCTCGCGTCTTCAGTCAGGGAAGTACAGTCATCACTTTAATTATGAAAATTTCTCCATTTGTTGTGTATGTTATCTCCGTGCAAAATATCTCCGAGCAATGTTAGTTTTGCCGTATACGAGAGCTCATGGCTTATTCCGCGCGCTATGGAAAGGTTTCTGCCATCCAAGAGCTGATGTAGCGGTTGGCTACGAACTTTGTCCAGTACCGCGGCGCTCTGTCTCCTTCGAAGCCAGGAACAGCACAACGTCGAAATGATCGTTACTTGCAGCGCCGTCTATCGCCTTCGCGGAGCAACCCTCCAGGCGGTTTTCGTGCAGCCACTGCGTTACGTCAAGGTGCCCCATTGTTGCTGCATCATCCATCGCGTTGACCGTGCATCCTTCAGGCCGGTTCTCGTGCAGCCACTGTACAACCTGCAAAATCCACCCTTGGCGGCACCATCCATCGCTGCAGCAGAGCAGTGAGCCAAGGCATGCTCGTGAAGCCACTTGACCATCTTGAGGTGGCCATTTGCAGCTGCAGCGTCCATGACGTCCACGGACGGTTCTGTCCAGTAGTGGGCGCGAAGCCATTCAATGACGCTAACGTGACCACCAGCCGCAGCGAGTTGTATCGCAGCAGGTGTGCACGTCGGTACCGTTTTATCGCTTGTCGAAAACCCTGGTGCTTCCATCGACATGGCAATATTGTGCAGATACTGTACCACCTGCAAATGACCGTTTGCAGCGGCTGCATCCATGACGGTGGTGTTCATTTGCTTCTTCGTGCCCGCCTCGAACAGATCAGTCTGCGGGTCCTGTGCAAAATGGTCGCAGAGCCATCGGACCACATGCAGGTGCCCATTGCTCGCTGCCTCGCGCATCGTCATAGAGGTGCAGCTTGCGTGACACTCGGCGTGGAGATACTGGACAGTGTCCAAGTGTCCATTTCGAGCGGCCATATCGAGCGCTTTGCTCGCCGTGCTACAGCCAAGATTTTGCTCCTTTAACCACTGCAAAACAGCCAAGTGGCCGTTCTCCGCGGCCCCACAAAACGCTTGTCCATCGAGGGACACCAAGTCTTCGTTGACCAGTATTTTCACGATCTGCAGGTGTCCCTTCTCCGCCGCGTTCTTGATCGCCAATTGTCTGCCAGCATCATTGCGCTGGTCCAGAAGCCACTGCACCATCGCAACGTTGCCTCCTTCCGCCGCGAAGTCGAGTCGCGGTAGCTGCCATCCGTCAGCTGCTAGCCGTCGAACCGCCTTGAAGTCTCCGTGTTTTGCCAATTGGTCCATGACTTGATCGTTGCTGAGCATGTAGAAGCCATTGAAGATCTCCGTGTGCATCCAGACCACCAGATCCCCGTGACCTCCCTCCGCAGCAGCCAGGAGCGCGTTGCTCTCCCAGAACTTCACCTGGTGCGGCTTGTCGCCTGACCGTCTTGCTCCAGGTCGCATGAGCTTCTTGTACTCGTTGTGCGTGTCCAACAGCAGCTGCAGAATCTCTCGCTGACCCTGCCGAGCCGCCGTCTCGATGGCCTCCAGGGATTACGCAGCCTGCAAAGTGCTTGAGCAGCCACTGCACTATGCTCATATGCCCGCCCTTGCAAGCTGCGATGACGCCCTTGGCGAACTGGTCCTGGTAGTAGAACCGATTCGTCCACAGCAGGCGAGACGGACACCACGTATTCGTGGGCTGGCTCCACGAATCAAGTGCAGTCTCCGGCGACTTGCTGATCTGCCATATGCGCTGCAGCAGCGACACCGAGCCCCGTGCACACGCTCGAGACAGCGGCAGAGTCGAAGCGCAGTCCAAAAGGCCGAAAGCGTGCCCGTGACGTGTGAAAGCTCAGCGATGCTAGGGTGAGACCGAGCCACGACAAGCACACTGGTCATGGGAGCCGGAGCCATAGTCTTGAACACGCGCTTACGTACTTGTGGAGGTGCCACGGTGAATTGTCAAATGGTCCTCGCCCGCTTATGCCAGGCTGAAGTTGTCGACCCGTCGTGTGCCAAGTGTGACATGGCGACATGTGTTTGTTTGCACCACATCACGAAGCAGAGATTCGTTCCGGTAAAATCTCCTCTTGGGCTCAGCATTTACGTTTTAGTTCGAACTGAGACTATGGACTGCAAGGAAGCGAGTTGTCCTTTGTGGTGGTGAACTACCTAATCAATGCGAGTCTACCTTGGCTTATTGCCGACTGCCAGCAAGGATGACATGATGGCCATACGCGGATGGCGAGCACTGATTACTGATGTGTCGCCTGGTTCGTCACAGCGTGGGGTTTAACGGGACTGATGGTCCTGACGCAATGGATGTTCGTTGGCGATCGAGCACGAGCATTGCGCCCAGTTCTTCGCTACAGTATCTGGTGGCTTCGAATCAAGCAGAGCTCAAAGGCACGAGGCAGCAGCATTCAGGAAGGGTCCGGGAAGGACCCGGCGGAGACATTTTTGTCATGCGAGCACACAACGCAGACGGCCGAGGGTGAAGGATGAAGGATGAAGGATGCGTGCGTTGCTTTGCGACTTCGAGGTCACCGTGTACCCGAATGGTGCAACGAGTGAGGAGTTTGAGGCTACTCGATGTTACTGGTATCTGAAGTCTCGACTGCAACTTGGTTGTATCTGGCCAAGAAACTGGGTCGCGGGATCGTAAATGAACTCCTGCTGCTGCGTACGGCGGACTGCACTTCGGGTTCCTTGACGCGAACGAGTTTAGGCAGCAGCATCAGCGCCATGATGAGCACCGTGCAAAGCAGCAAAACTCCCGCGAAAAACACCGTGTACGTCACGGCAGGCAGGTCGACGAGATACGACAACGGCAGCATGACGACGCTGACGACGAGCAACACGAGAGCCGAGCCGAAAATCCAGTGCGCTTCCTGGAATTCCTCGGACACGTTGCGGATCTGGAACGACAAGTAGAGCCCAACACAGAGCAGGACGGCCTTCCAGAAGAGCAACAGGGCTGTGAAAACGGGGCTGGATGACTTGCAGAGGATTTGGTCCACGACTCCTCGGAACGCACTGGAGTCGTCCGTGATGATCGTTGGCTTGGGGAAGTCATTGATGAACCAGTACGCGAACAAGAGAATGTCGCCGAGGTAGAACGTGGCGAAGAGCTGGAGGATTTTGCGACGAGCCATCTTGACACTTTTTAAGTTGTACCGCATCAGCACGCGATAGACTCGAAGACACTTGACCATGAGCGCACCAAATGTTGTAGTGAAACCGGTGGAGACTAGCACCGGACGGAGGCCGCAAAGAGCAGTTGTTGGTCGACCAGTGTAGGCAATCGTTGCGCCACAGATGAACAGACCGCCGACCAGCATTAGTACCAGCATTTCAGGCTGTGTCGCACAGAATTTTGGTGCGTTGCGTTGCATGTACACAAAGAAGATAGCCGCTAGCAAAAGCACCGCTACAAGCACTGCGAAGGCCACGATCATGACGAAGTAGGGTGACGACGTTGGCAGATAGTCACAGTTGATCCGAACGGGGTCTGGCAAACTGTATCCGCCTTCGCATTCTGACGAAAGCGTGGTGTTGCCGGCTCGAGGCAATAACCAGAAGTACGTGATAGTACGAAGACCACTGGAGTCGCAGTCCGAGACGTTGTAGCGGAAGAAATTTGGGTCACATGCAGGCTTCGAATCGATCCAGCTTTGCCAAATGCGTACGTTCTCGTTGATCCAGTCGCAAGATCGGCTGGTTGTGAATGCACTAGGCAGATCGACCAGTCCTCCGTCACATTTGTATGGCAGTGACGAGTTTGCAGGATTCGGATCCACCCACTGGAACTCGATTTGTCGGACGTAGCTATCGTTCTCGCATCCAATCACGCTGTAATTCACGCTGGTATCAATCGTGCACAGCGGCAGTCGGTCAAGCCACGTACTCCACACACTGTAGTTGGACTTAATCCAGTTGCATGCCGCTCGAAAGTGCGGATCCGTTTCGGTGGCATCGCCTAGAGCAATATTATACTCCTCGAGAAGGTTATTGATGGCGAGGTCTGAAATGGAGAGCTTAGAAATTGTCGATCCAATGGGCAAATACTCGACGAGCACTGCGGCGTACTTCATGAGCTGTGTTTGTGGATAGTCCACATCGACAGGGTTGTCCGTCTTGTTGCCGTAGCCGTTCTCGCCATACCCCCAGTTGCGAGCAGCACGTGAAATGGGTCCGAGCGTGGAAGAAACACCCGGTCAAACAGCCCTGCATGCTTGACGTGAAACAAATCCGGTTCAAAGTGGTAGAAAAGCACCGGTATTCCTTTTGCTGGGCTTCCAAGACGTAGTCTTCCGTTCCAGTGTCCCCGAGAAAGCAGAAGTACACGGGGATATTCAGGTTTGACAGCACAGCCTGGAAGTAGCCTTGGTCGTACTTTGGCTGCATGAAAACCATCACCAGGCACTCCATGCCAGTTTCTTTACGGAGCGTGCAGGCGTAGGATCGGGAGCAATGAGCCTGACACCCTAAACTGCCATCCGAGCAAAACGTTTCCTGTGGCGGATAATATCCAGAGCTGGTTTTGAAGGCTTCAACACTAAGAGTGTTGATGAGATCGTCACTCGAGCGGTACTGCATCCAGTACGCCGGGAATATCGGGGTGAATACAATGACTCGTTCGCACCTTCTAACACGAAGTCGTGTGTCGTGTACACTCCGGCAATGCCCGCGTACCCCACACTTCCAGCGATGTAGCTCTCGTTCGCGTAGGCTTGCAGTGACATCAGGTTGGCTGGCCAAACCTCAACATTCACGTGAGTTGGGGTGCAAATACCAGACCTGGCGGACGACATTCGTTGAGTGACCCGGGACGTAGCGTCTCCCTTGTAAATGGACACTTCGTAGCCGACCTGCATTATCACGAGTGTAATGTGAGCTATATCGACCACTTTCAAAATTGACTTCTTCCTTACGTACAACTTCTTGTGCTATGATTGCCAGCACCATCATCGACAATACATTGGAGTCCCAGCCGCCGGTGTCCAGGACGAGCGTGCCATTCACACGACCTTGACTAGTTCCATTTCCCCGACGCCGTAAAACGTTCCTCCATCAGGCGTACAATCGTCAGAATACGCAGTAGGAGAAGCTGTTCGCACGTCATCTACCTGAAACACGCAGACAACAATTTAGGTGATCTCTATCTCTATGAACGGTGGACTCGTCGACTCAACTTTGGATACCTGATACCGCGGGGCCTTGAGTGCAGGCTGTAGGAACGGATACCTAAGGCGGCCGATAGAGTCGCGTGCTTGGCTCGAAAGTTGCAGCTCGGATTCCATTTGTGCAACCCATTCGGCGTCCAAGCAGGTCCCTAGTAGACGATTGAGTGGTGGAGTTGTGCCAGCATCGGTGCGGCTGATGAACAAGACTGTGTGCAAGATTACCAGCAGCCACAACGATATTGCTGGGACTACTGGAGCAGCTTTGGGGCGATCCAGTGCTAGAGAACTGCAAGGAGTTTGCATTGAAACCAAGTTATGACATTCACAGTGGACGACTGTGCGGAAAACACAAATATCGATGGGTGTCACTGCTGCATCGGATAGCGAGATGAACTTTTGTGCCTGGACGCACTGTCGCTCAGGCTAAATTTGATCGGTAGTTTCCCGATCGTGAAAACCTCAGATAGACTGCTTGCGATGCTGTTCACTTCACAGATATGGATGAAAGCTAAATGAGTTTAGTGGTTTCGTGGTCCCCGAAAAACCTGAAGCTTGTGAAAAGGGAGCTGTTACTATGGCTCAGCATTCAACATTGGTCTTTGAGCGCCTTTTGATGCTTCCGATTCGTCGATATTTGTCTCAACCAATCATTATTGGTGAGACAGTCCATCCCCCTTTTGTGGTCAACATTTCGTGTGGTCATCAACTGCATGCAAGGGCTGCAGGTAAACGGAGCTGCTGACGTGGAGCCACAATTGCGTCAACGGGGCTGCTAACGCAACGAGATGGCTCCCATTCAGTTTGTCCCATTCCCGAGGAGCGCGATGGCACGCCTTCTGCTGCATTCGAGAGCGTCGGCATTCACAGGATGTGAGCAGCACTCCAGTCTGTACAGCTTCAGGTCTCTCATTCTCCAATCGACCAAGTGCCAGACAAGCAACAAGCAACAAGCAACAAGCGAATCAGCCAGTCAACCATGTCCTCCGTTACGGCCGACTACAAGCTCTTCACGCCACTGAAGCTCAGCGAGGGCCTCGAGCTCAAGAACCGCATCGTCTACGGCCCCACGACGCGCGCGCTCCGACCCGGAGACTCACGTGCCGCTCGAGCGTAACATCGTCTACTACGAGCAGCGCGCTGGGGCTGGCCTGCTGATTACGGAAGGCTGTGGCATCTCCGAGCAAGGCTTTGGCTGGTACGGCGCGCCGGCGCTGGACACGGATGAGCAGGAGGCGGCGTGGAAGCAGCTCGTAAACCGCGTGCACGCTAAGAACTCTAAGATCTTCCTGCAGCTCTGGCACATGGGTCGCCAGTCGCACCCGTCGTTCCACCCGGACAACCAGGTCGTCTCCGCCTCGGCCACGAAGTACGAGGGGGAACCACACGTAATGCTAAGGGTGAGCGTGTCGAGTTTGAAACGTCTCGTGCGTTGAAGACTGAAGAGATTCCGGAGGTGGTTGAGATGTACCGCCAGTGCGCCATTCGCGCGAAGCGAGCAGGCTTCGACGGCGTGGAAGTTCACGGCGCTAACGGCTACTTGGTGGACCAGTTCTTGCAGTCGTGCACGAACCAGCGCACGGACAAGTACGGCGGCTCGTTCGAGAACCGCTACCGCTTCCTGCACGAGATCGTGGAGGCGTTGAAGACGGTGTATCCTGCGGGCCGCATCGGTGTGCGTCTGTCCCCCAACGGCGTCTTTGGCGGCATGGGCAGCCACGACAACAACGAGATGTTCACGTACGCGTTCGAGCGTCTGTCGGAGCACGGCCTCGCGTACTTGGCCATGCTGGACGGCTTCGGCTTCGGCTTCGGCTACTCGACCGAGAGTCGCACGCTGTCCTGCTTCGACGCCAAGAAGGCGTTCAAGGGCACGGTCATGGCCAACAACAGCTATACGCGCGACACGGCCGAGGGCGTCATTCGCAGTGGCGCGGCCGACTTCGTGGGCTTCGCGCGTCTGTTCATGTCAAACCCCGACCTGGCGGAGCGCTTCCAGCACGACTGGCCCGTGAACCCGGTGCCGGACTACAAGTACTTCTGGGACGCCAGCATGGGCGATAAGGGATACAACACGTTCGAGCACTACCAGCCGACGAACGGCAAGACCGAGGCGCAGCCGTAGGCAGTCAGTTGCACAGTAGACGAGATTTGTGCATTGGGACCTCCAGCTTCATAAATAAATTCATTGTTCAGAAACCATTCTGTTCGTTTGCTTGCCTTCTGTGCAAACTCAAATCTTCAACCGCGCGTTTGTCGCTCATTGAGCAGCTATTCCTCGATACAGGGTGCAGAGCCACAGTGACAGTCCACTTTCACAAGCTTCAGGTTTTCGGGGACCATGAAACCACTAAACTCATTTCATCCATATCTGTGAAGTGAACTGCATCGCAAGCAATTCTGTATGAGGTTTTCACGATCGGGGAAACTACCGATCAAATGTAGCCTGAGCGATATGCAAGTGTGTCCTGGAACAAAGCGTTCATCTCGCTATCCGATGCAGCAGTGAGACCCATCGCTATTTGTGTGTTCCGCACAGTCGTCCACTGTGAATGCCATAACTTGGCTTCAATGCAAACTTGTTGCAGCTTCCTCGCACTGGATCGCCCGAAGCTGCTCCAGTAGTCCCAGCAATATCGTTGTGGACACGCACAACGAGTACAAGAAGCTCACGCGACCTGGAGCAAGAACGGTCAGGCAGGGCCGGAGCCAGAGAAAAAGCAAAGGGGGGCAACCTAGGGTTAGGGGTACTGGCGCTGGTTTCCTCCAACGGTTGTTTCTCCTTCTCTCCTTGTTGCATATCGACAACAGCGTAGTTCGCCACGCATCGCTGCCATGCAGAAGAAAAGCTAAGGACTGCCAAGCTCACGACCTTTTTTGAAGTGCGCTCCCGCACGGAGAGCGACGAAGCTGCTGTTAATGTGCCAGCCCGCAAGACGGCTCAGCCGATGCTGCATACCCGAGCAAGCGGCTCAAACGTGGTGTGAAGCGAACAATATACCAGATGATCATCACGATTGCAGCGTCTACGATTTTGTGCGGGGCAATCCAGCTGATCGCCCTCCAAACTTATTTGCTGTGCGTCAACTTACTGCTGATCCGAACCTTCGTCGACTAGTACTTCTCACATACGCAAAAATGGGTCCGTTCAGCCCCGTACAGATTGAGTATCCCTTCACTGAATTGGGCGGTCGCATGCGCTCATTCCAGCCACAATGGTTTGAGGAATACCAGTGGCTGGAGTACTCACCAAAGGCTGATGCAGCCTTTTGCCTCTGGTGCTACCTCGTCGAGAGGTCATGATGGCAGATAAAGGCGTGTCGCCCGTTTCTCAGCCATCGAGAGGCTTTACGAACTGGAAGAAGGCAAAGGAAAAGACAGCGGGTTTTCACGCCATATTGGAGACAGCTCCGCGAAACATCGAAATGCAGCTGCTGCTTTCGTGGAGCTGATAAGACCCCAACATGATATTGAAGTTGCGTTGACAAACGCAGATCGCAGTCAACGCATCCTCAACAGAAAACGAGTTGGTCTCATATTGATGTATGCATTCATCTAGCCCGTCAAGGTATCGCATTCCGGGGTGATATCGAGCACGAAAACTCATCAAACAAGGGGAATTTTCTAGCGATGGTTGATTTTATGATGGATCATTTGCCGGAGTTCTCACAGCTAATGCGAAACGCTCCCTCGTATGCAAGTATACATCTCCAGACATTCAAAAGAGCTGGTGCAGTGCGCTGCTGAGTTTGTGAGAGATATGTTGTGGAGGCTGAACTTGCCGGTGGATTCTTCTCTATTCTTGTTGACGAGGCTAGCTGTGAAGCCAAACGAGAGAACATGTCGATTGCTATTCGGTTCGTATGTGTGCGCACAGGACGTATCAAGGAGAGATTTCTAGGTGTTGTGCGTGTGCGCGATACTTGCGCGGACTCTCTTTACGATCGATTAATTACGCAGTTACACATATGGGGAATTAAAATGGAGTTCCGCCGCGGACAAGGAAACGACGGCGCGTCGAATATGTCGGGCGATTACAATGGCCTACAACGGAGAGTTCGTGATAGATGCCCTTATGCTTATTACGTTCACTGCTTCGCCCATCGCCTGAACCTAGCAATTGTATCTACGTCGAAGCTCAACGTTTCCGTTGTGGAGTGCTTCGATATCGTTCGGGCAATTCACACCACATGCAGTGCTTCCTGTAAAAGAAGAACCCATTTAGAAGATGACGCCCGTGATGAAATTGAGGCAATGCTAGCAGATGGATACCTCGAGACAGGAAAAGGGAAGAACCAACCTATGACTACAGAGGCTCTTAGTGCTACCCGATGGAACTGAAGGGTCAGAGCTCTGCTTCGCATCAGATGGCTCTGGGTATCCATCTCTCACGTGCTCGAGCGAGTTGGAACTGACGCTGTTAATGCTGAGAAGCGGGGTAGTGCTCTTGGCGTCCTAAAAGTTGTGGTCGTTTGACTTCGTCTTCCACACCGAGATATTGATCCTGGTACTGGAAAAGGTAAATTTTCTATCACAATGCCTTCAAAAAAAAGATGTCGATATTGTGCTCGCAGTCCAGACAACTAAAGCTATCCAGAGCGAGCTGAAGCTGATGCGTGATCTGCCACCGGATAGTGAACATGAGTTTAGTTTCTCGACCGTTTGGATTAAAGCTGTTGCCTTTTGCAGCTCGCTACCTGATAAGAGAGACTTAATTGTTCCCAACAAGAACGATCCTTGGATGCGTCGTGGTCTTCGAAGCAGGGGCAGAGGAAAGCCAAACGTCCCAGGAGCTGATGGTCCCCAAGATGCCGCAATCCGCACTCAATCAACTCACTACTACGAGGATGTGTACAAGCCTGTTGTGTCGGGAATTGTAGATGAGCTTGAACGCCGGTTTTCTAGAGATGTGATCGATTTAATGGAATTGTGTGGGGGTCTCAACCCAAAGCATAACTTCCAGACCTGGAATCCGTACTCTATAGCTCGCATAGCCGCTGACTACTACCCAAACGACTTTGTTGGGAAGCTTGAACAAGTAGCGCTTGAAGCCAAACGCTTTGGTAACGCTGCATCAAAAGATACACGGTTTTCAGAGCTCAATACACTGAGAGAACTGAGTGAATGCATGGTCAAAGCTGGAAATCACACGCAGTACCCAGTCCTATACCGAGTCGTACGGCTAGCGTGCGTTCTTCCTGTATCGACTGCTAGCTCGGAGCGATCGTTTTCGAATTTGAAGCGCCTTAAAACTCGGCTGCGTACCACAATGAACGACGAGTGGACTTCTGACCTGATGATACTGGCACTTGAACGAGATCTCTCTGGGAATATTGATCGCGACTCAGCGTTGGATCGATTCAGCGCGCTCACCGAACGACGAATCGCTCTCTAGTAGATCGACAATGCGGGGACAACAGGTGACTTCACCAACGAGTGCATCTTAGTACCCTGTCGATAATCCATCAATCAATAGTACACATTACCAAGATTTCATTTGTCCGCTGAAACTCGTGTAGCGATGGCTGCATCTCACTCGGTATTGACGTGAGAATTGGAATGTGATGAGGGGGCCCTCATTTTGACCCTAGCTCCGGGCCTGCGGTCAGGCGACAAGCCGCACCAGGTGAAGTTCTGGGAGAGCAATGCGCTCCTGGCTGCTGCAGAAGGAGGCCACGGAGATCTGGTGGTCTGGATGCACACGGAGATCTTCAATGGCTTCTACATGCTCAGCAACGATCAAGTCATGGACCAATTGGCAAAACACGGAGACTTCAAGGCGGTTCGACGGCTAGCAGCTGACGGATGGCAGCTACCGCGACTCGACTTCGCGGCGGAAGGAGGCAACGTTGCGATGGTGCAGTGGCTTCTGGACCAGCGCAATGATGCTGGCAGACAATTGGCGATCAAGAACGCGGCGGAGAAGGGACACCTGCAGATCGTGAAAATACTGGTCAACGAAGACTTGGTGTCCCTCGATGGACAAGCGTTTTGTGGGGCCGCGGAGAACGGCCACTTGGCTGTTTTGCAGTGGTTAAAGGAGCAAAATCTTGGCTGTAGCACGGCGAGCAAAGCGCTCGATATGGCCGCTCGAAATGGACACTTGGACACTGTCCAGTATCTCCACGCCGAGTGTCACGCAAGCTGCACCTCTATGACGATGCGCGAGGCAGCGAGCAATGGGCACCTGCATGTGGTCCGATGGCTCTGCGACCATTTTGCACAGGACCCGCAGACTGATCTGTTCGAGGCGGGCACGAAGAAGCAAATGAACACCACCGTCATGGATGCAGCCGCTGCAAACGGTCATTTGCAGGTGGTACAGTATCTGCACAATATTGCCATGTCGATGGAAGCACCAGGGTTTTCGACAAGCGATAAAACGGTACCGACGTGCACACCTGCTGCGATACAACTCGCTGCGGCTGGTGGTCACGTTAGCGTCATTGAATGGCTTCGCGCCCACTACTGGACAGAACCGTCCGTGAACGTCATGGACGCTGCAGCTGCAAATGGCCACCTCAAGATGGTCAAGTGGCTTCACGAGCATGCCTTGGCTCACTGCTCTGCTGCAGCGATGGATGGTGCCGCCAAGGGTGGATTTTTGCAGGTTGTACAGTGGCTGCACGAGAACCGGCCTGAAGGATGCACGGTCAACGCGATGGATGATGCAGCAACAATGGGGCACCTTGACGTAACGCAGTGGCTGCACGAAAACCGCCTGGAGGGTTGCTCCGCGAAGGCGATAGACGGCGCTGCAAGTAACGATCATTTCGACGTTGTGCTGTTCCTGGCTTCGAAGGAGACAGAGCGCCGCGGTACTGGACAAAAGTTCGTAGCCAACCGCTACATCAGCTCTTGGATGGCAGAAACCTTTCCATAGCGCGCGGAATAAGCCATGAGCTCTCGTATACGGCAAAACTAACATTGCTCGGAGATATTTTGCACGGAGATAACATACACAACAAATGGAGAAATTTTCATAATTAAAGTGATGACTGTACTTCCCTGACTGAAGACGCGAGCACTTTCCAACGTGTTTCCTTGCGGAGTCCTCTGCTGTTGCTATTCGTCGTAGCATTGAACTTGTTGTCACCACTTGCCTCGAGCGACAGCGCCTAGCAGAATATAGTTGTGAAGCACGGCGACAATCTCGAGTTGGTTGAGGCTTTCAAGCCGCTGAAAACATTAAGGAGCCGGCGGTACAGCAACGTATCCTAGTTGCATCTCCAGGATTGGGAACCACTCCAGCTCCGTCCAGATCGATGCTCGATCAACATTCGACAGCTCACAAAGCCTCAAACCATTTAGTCTGTTGCCTGCAGATGAAGTTGAAGGCTTGTACATCGTCCCGAATACAGTCCCTTGAGCGTGCACAAAAAGATCGCTCGGCTCCACACCACCAAGTTTGTTGACCGCAGTTTGTTCTAGATCCAGTGCTAGTTTCAAATTTATCCGCCGTACCATCGCTCCATTGACAAACGTCCTCCACCCTTCCTCCTCCTCCGCAGCGAACATGTCGATATCTAGTGACAGTGCGTCAGTCGACAATGTTCCTGCGTAGTCCCCCACCGACCATCCTCCACCTGTCGCGACCATAGATGACACGCCACTGGGGAGCACACGGAAAATACGCAATCGACCGTCCAGAACGAGCTCCATGGGTGCGACAGCCGTATCACCAGCGAATGGTAGCGCTGATCTGAACGAAATGCTCAAAGCATTCTCGTTAAGAATGATATCCAGACAAGCACACTCACAGAGAAATTGGACTGCATCAACCACACGTAGATCGCCCAACGAATCACGCCTTTTAGAAATATCCACTACGTCCACAGACCCCGGAGCGAGGAGCCATCTACGATTCCATTCATCTTGTAACCTGGGCCTGTCTCTCAAAGTGGTCGTTAATTTACCTGGGTGAAGACGCTCGCGTTGCTGCAGTGTCTGCCTATGCACAACGCCGCCTTCTTGATGTGTGACTGCAGATGCAATCATAGCTTCGCGTACCTGAGCCGCAAAGTCTTGAAATGCACGATTCAAAGAGTCTGACAGGGAGCCGACATTCTCCTCTTGGCCCAACAGCAGAGCCGACACCTTCGGTCGTAGCTTACTGAACTGTGTATGTCCATAAGCCAGCAACAACACGTCATCTATCAATTCGACAAGATGATCGCTTCGACGATCGCTTGGGTAGCGGCGCCCAGCTTGGTTATGCAGCTCTTGTTCACCGCCATCATGGTTTGAAAATGTCGAAGACATCTCACGCAGCACATCGCTCAGGACGTCGTAAAGGCCAGCAACCAACGTAACGAACTGTCCATGGAGGTGCGCTTTACTCGTGTCCCCGCTGCTTACTGCTGTAATCGCGGAGTAGACGAGCTTCTGGACAGATCGAGATGCCAGTGCTCGCACGAATAAATCCACCGTTTGTCTAGCGACGGTGGTGACTCGATCCGAAGTTGTATTGGTGTCGTCTTTGTTCTGAAATGTAGCGCGATCACATTGAGCAGATGCACATGTCGTACTCGCAAAGACGCAGCTCAGAAAATGCATCGCCACAAGCGAAAGCTCCATGTGCGCGTGACCTGGCTTCGCGCGGAGAGCAGCTGCAGCACACAACCAATGCGACTGAACGTTTCTCTCTGTCGTCTCGCGATCTAGGCCAAGGTCGTCCAACGATATATGCTGCAGGAAGCGCCACAGCAAGAGGAGATACTTCCCCTTCTCACAAAATCCACACACTTGAGCTAATGCGTCGTGCTGCCACAGTTTACATCACTCTTGTGTTCATCAAGTGCAGCTATATCATCTACGTCATCTTTGTGTTCGCTCTGCATTTCATCGTAGTTATTGCAGTCGTTAAAGTCGACGCATGTAGCCAACGGGATGTTTCGTAGGTCCAGAAGATTTCTAGCATGTTGTTGTCGCCCCAACACGGTATGAAGCGCTGGTAATAATTCTAAAGGAGACACAGAAACCCCCTCCGCAATATCAGATGCGGTTTCTGGGGACACGTTATCCATGAGGTTTCCTTGAAGCCCACCGCTCAGAACTTTTGCAGATTCCGACTGTCGATACGATACAAGTCGAAAGCCGGGCGACGCATGACTTGTCAACACCACTGCCTTAAGATGTTCTGGCTGCTGGGGTCGATGCTGCCGTAACTCATGCCCGGCAGTCGAAAACGCAAAAACATACGCAACAAGATGGTGCGTCATTTCTCGATGGGTGCGTGTGAGACTGCTGTCGTAGCCGTAGAACCACTTGGGACACAGGGTGCCATTGATCTCGTACAAAATGGTGTTCTTTGGCCCAAGGAAGCAGTCAGTCATTGTTGAAATGCATAGGGAGTCAAAACATGAATCATCACGTAAGTCAGCTACTGCAGAGAAGCGCCCTTCCACTCATCCACTAATGCGACTATCACCCAACTGTCTGCCGTACCTTTGGAAATGCCTGCTGCTTGGAGTTGCTCTCCCTCTTTGCGGGGATCCACATATTGGCGTGATTTTCTGTCAGGTTTGCCGTCTCAAAGAACAAACTGACGGAAAGGTCCACGCGTTCTCCAGGCTGCAGTCCGAGGTTACCCTCTTCATCGTCTTCGTCTGCTACATCGAGACTGGCAGGCCACAGTGAAGCGGCTCACGACGGCTCGAAGCGAGCACAGACCACCAGCTCCCCCAGTGCAGCCTCACTCACGTCTGTCGAGAACGTCACGAGCACGTGGGCGGAGCAGCCGCAGTAGCTCCTTGTGACGTGCTCTGGGCAACAGTGGGGAAGCACCGCAACAGCTGATGCATTAAATTTCAGCAAGTTTAACAGCATGCAACATCATTCGTTCAGGAAGTAGAGTAGACTTAGACTCACTTTGACGCCTCGCTGTCGGTTGGTCCTGTTCGTGCAGAGAACCCCGTCAGTCCTATACGATGAGACAATAATAAGACACGCTGTGTTGCTGCTTGTGTTGAGTCCCTATCGAGTGCTTACCTAGCGTATTCGCGTCGGAAAAGAGGGTGATTTTCATTTCTGCAGTTGAGACGAAGGAAGCGGCAGGACACCACGCGCATTGCGTGAACCATTGGGATCAGCTATTTTCTACGCTGCGTTGTACCTGTAGAAAGGTGTGGTGCGAAGAATCAAATCGACCGTTCGGGACCAGATTTTGTCCACAGGGAGAGCCCAGCGGGAACGTTTCCCTGACTAGCAGATACAACCAACACGTGGGCAGTGCACCAAAGGGACTTCATCTCCACTAAGTTCCTCGTTGGAGAGAGTCTAGTCTGGTAGTATGATGCAGTTTAGTGTAGTTTATAATTGGTGACTCAACGACGTCGAGCTGTAAGAGCAAAGGGGAGGAGGGTGGCGGTATTATCGGTCGTTTTGTGCTCGAGTTGCTCCGTACCAGGGCGCTCGGCTGTTTGTTTGTGGTGCTCATCGATGCTGGCGCTGTTTAACATCGCAATGATTGCCGCTAGACATGTAGAACATTCTTCTTTTTCAAATCGTGGGTTAAACTCCGCTGAACGTCAAACATGCACTTTTACCCGGGATTTGTTAGCATGTTAACTCCTTGTAGATAAATACCTTGATTGACCCTAATTACGAGGTGATGGTTTCTCCTCTTGCTAGAAGCAAAGACTACAACGAATCCAATATCCTAACAGCAAAGTCGGCGTGAAGCACGTGAGTGAGAATTTGGTTCTGCAGTACAACCGCTGTCGAATGAGTGGCTTGGGTCGTTGGGTCGCAGCCCGCAAAATCAAGGCGGAAGTTAGGTTAGGATGGCTACCTTGAATCAAGTGGAAGGTCCTTCACTGTCGACATCTGCGAAAATAGCAAATCCAGATGGCAGGACATCAGACTCCATGAAGGAAGGCATCGGACAGCTACCGGAGTCACATGGAAGTGCCAAGTTGACATGACAGTCTGCGTCAGGCTGCTGCCATGGTTCGGACGTCATTGTCGTTAGGTCAGGCTTTGGTTCATTAGTTGAGGATAGAGTTGGCGAAACGGTGAAGGTGACATTTAATATCTCCGTCTGTGGGTTTCACCTTGACATCCTGCCCATTACTATAATACTTATTTTGTGGCAGCACATTGCAGATGTTAACGCAGGATGCAATTCGCCCAGGTCCTTGAACGTTATGGTTATAACCTGGCGCTCTCACACCGAAAAGAGCAGATGGTCGTCCTTGGTGCGATCAAGTCGTAGTGATTCGTAGTGATTCTTCTGTGAAGGATGCACATATAGTAGTAGTACTATTACTGAAGTAGCATGTAGTTCGCAGGTTTTTTAACTACTGTTACAATAGTAACCAGTTGTTAGCTTCACTGGTCCAATAGTACTATTTTATACTGCGGATATCCAATAGAGGTTTTTACCAATAGGAAGGCTTGTAGAAATGCACACACACCAAAGTCAGTCAATGTGGGCTGCTCCCCTTCAAGTTCAGTGCCCCGCTACCGAAGACCTACACGAAGATAGAGGCCAGAGCTCGAACCTGCAGCCGGCGTTGAACCTTAGAAATCGGACAGTAGAGGTCAGCTGTGTGACCTATTCCTGTTAAGTGCGATTTATTCGAGAGTAGTGCGACAGTACTACAGTACTACAGTACTACGACTGCAGTTGTCCAAAAGAACGACATCAAGCTACTGATTACTATAGTAGTACTGGCGAACTACTGCCAGTAGTTCGCCAGTGCCAGTACCGGTACTGCCAACCCCTGATCATGATAGTATCAAAGTGACGGTTGAGCTAAGTGCCTGGGCATCAAATTGATATCCCTACTGCACAACTACTTCACACCGAATGTGACTGTATAATCTTGGCTTTGCCGTAGTCTCTTTTTTAGCAGCTATATTTTGAATGTCAGTGTGCGATAAGGCGGTGTTTTAATTGGTTAATACTCAAAAGTACTGATTTGATTACTGTATCAAAATATTAGATCACTAAATGCACTTTTGTTATGATATCAGTATATCAGTGTATGGCACTGGTGGCACCGACTGCGATAGATTGGGGCGAAGCGGTAGGTTGGTTAGTGGAGTGCGCCGAGCAGGAGCGAGGCTAGGTAGTGCAGTGAGCCTCGCTTGTTTATTAATATCAACAAGGGACTGTTACATATCGCACAAGTCCACCAGTGAAGGGTAAAACTGCCTCTTTACGTCCAGCGGAGTTAAACCCATGATTTGTCTAAATGTCAAGCAGCATGCATTACGAATCGTAATGTACAGTACGATGCTAACGACCGGAGCCCGATGAGCACCACAACCAAACAGCCGAGTTCCCTGGCACACAAATAAGTCGGACACAGTCTCTTCGCGCCATCCTCCATCCTCTTTACTCTTGCAGCTCGACGTCGCTGAGTTTCCAAATACGAGACACACTGAAGTTCATCATGCTAGACGACCCGACCTCTCTCCAACGTGGAACTTGGTCTAAAGAAAGATGAAAAGATCCTGTGGCTGTGGTGCACTGCCCACGTATTGATTGAATCTGGTAGTCAGGGAAACGTACCCGCTGGGCTCTCCCTGTGGACAAAATCAGGTTCCCAACAGTCGATTTGATCCGCACGACATATTTCCAAAACGCAGCGCAAGAAGATAGCTGATCCAATGGCTCACGTGGCGCGCGTGGTATCTTGCTGCTTCCTGCGTCTCAACTGCAGAAATGAAGATCACCCTCTTTTCCGACGCGAGTACGCTAGGTAAAGACTCGATAGGGACTCAACACAAGCAGCAACACAGCGTGTCTTATTATTGTCTCGTCGTGAGGGACTGACGGGTTCTCTGCACGAACAGGACAAACCGACAACGAGGCGTCAAAGTGAGACTTATTAATAGGCTACTGTACTTCTTGAACAAATGATGTTGCATGCTGTTAAACTTGCTGATTAATGCATCAGCTGTTGCGGTGCTTCCCACACTGCTGCCCGGAGCACGTCACAAGGAGCTACTGCGGCTGCTCCGTCCACGTGCTCGTGACGTTCTCGACGGACGTGAGTGAGGCTGCACTGCAGGGGCTGGTGGTCTGTGCTCGCTTCGAGCCGTCGCGAGCCGCCTCACTGTGGCCTGCCAGTCTCGATGTAGCAGACGAAGACGATGAAGAGGGTAACCTCGGACTGCAGCCTGGGGATCGCGTGGAGCTTCCCGTCAGTTTGTTCTTTGAGACGGCAAACCAGGCTCATGACCACGGCGGGATGTGGATCCCCGCAGAGAGGGAGTAACTCCAAGCAGCAGGCATTTCCAAAGGTACGGTTGATAATTGATCGATAGTCGCGTCAGCGGATAAGTGGGAGAGTGTTTCTCTGCAGTGGCTGACTCACGTAATGACGCATGTTTTGACTTTATGTATTTCAACGATGACTGACTGCTTCCTTGGGTCAAAGAACACCATTTTGTACGAGATCAATGGCACCCTGTGTCCCAAGTGGTTCTACGGCTACGATAGCAGTCTCACGCGCACCCATCGAGAAATGACGCACCATCTTGTTGCGTATGTTTTTGCGCTTTCGACTGCCGGTCATGAGTTACGGCAGCATCGACCCCAGCAGCCAGAACATCTTAAGGCAGTGGTGCTGACAAGTCATGCGTCGCCCGGCTTTCGACTTGTGTCGTATCGACGGTCGGAATCTGCAAAAGTTCTAAGTGGAGGAACCCTGATGGCTAACGCGGATAACGTGTGCGCAGAAACCGCATCTAATTCTGCAGAGAGTCTTTCTGTGTCTCCTGTTGAACTATTACCAGCGCTTCGTAGCGTGTTGGGGCGACAACTACATGCTGAAAATCTCTTGGATCTACGAAGCATCCCGTTGGCTACAGGCGTCGACTTTAACGGCTGCAATAACTACGATGGAATGCAGAGCGAACACAAAGATGAAGTAGACGATACAGCTGCACTAGATGAAAACAAGAGCGATGCAAACTCGTGGCAGCAGGACGCATTAGCGCAAGAGCGTGGATTTCGTGAGAAGGGGAAGTATCTCCTCTTGCTGTGGCGCTTCCTGCAGCATATATCGTTGGACGACCTTGGCCTAGATCGCGAGACGACAGAGAGACACGTTCAGTCGCATTGGTTGTGTGCTGCAGCTGCTCTCCGCGCGAAGACAGGCCACGCGCACATGGAGCTTTCGCTTGTGGCGATGCATTTTCTGAGCTGCGTCTTTGCGAGTACGACATGTGCATCTGCTCAATGTGATCGCGCTACATTTCAGAACAAAGACGACACCAATACAACTTCGGATCGAGTCACCACCGTCGCTAGACAAACGGTGGATTTATTCGTGCGAGCACTGGCATCTCGATCTGTCCAGAAGCTCGTCTACTCCGCGATTACAGCAGTAAGCAGCGGGGACACGAGTAAAGCGCACCTCCATGGACAGTTCGTTACGTTGGTTGCTGGCCTTTACGACGTCCTGAGCGATGTGCTGCGTGAGATGTCTTCGACATTTTCAAACCATGATGGCGGTGAACAAGAGCTGCATAACCAAGCTGGGCGCCGCTACCCTAGCGATCGTCGAAGCGATCATCTTGTCGAATTGATAGATGACGTGTTGTTGCTGGCTTATGGACATACACAGTTCAGTAAGCTACGACCGAAGGTGTCGGCTCTGCTGTTGGGCCAAGAGGAGAATGTCGGCTCCCTGTCAGACTCTTTGAATCGTGCATTTCAAGACTTTGCGGCTCAGGTACGCGAAGCTATGATTGCATCTGCAGTCACACATCAAGAAGGCGGCGTTGTGCATAGGCAGACACTGCAGCAACGCGAGCGTCTTCACCCAGGTAAATTAACGACCACTTTGAGAGACAGGCCCAGGTTACAAGATGAATGGAATCGTAGATGGCTCCTCGCTCCGGGGTCTGTGGACGTAGTGGATATTTCTAAAGGCGTGATTCGTTGGGCGATCTACGTGTGGTTGATGCAGTCCAATTTCTCTGTGAGTGTGCTTGTCTGGATATCATTCTTAACGAGAATGCTTTGAGCATTTCGTTCAGATCAGCGCTACCATTCGCTGGTGATACGGCTGTCGCACCCATGGAGCTCGTTCTGGACGGTCGATTGCGTATTTTCCGTGTGCTCCCCAGTGGCGTGTCATCTATGGTCGCGACAGGTGGAGGATGGTCGGTGGGGGACTACGCAGGAACATTGTCGACTGACGCACTGTCACTAGATATCGACATGTTCGCTGCGGAGGAGGAGGAAGGGTGGAGGACGTTTGTCAATGGAGCGATGGTACGGCGGATAAATTTGAAACTAGCACTGGATCTAGAACAAACTGCGGTCAACAAACTTGGTGGTGTGGAGCCGAGCGATCTTTTTGTGCACGCTCAAGGGACTGTATTCGGGACGATGTACAAGCCTTCAACTTCATCTGCAGGCAACAGACTAAATGGTTTGAGGCTTTGTGAGATGTCGAATGTTGATCGAGCATCGATCTGGACGGAGCTGGAGTGGTTCCCAATCCTGGAGATGCAACTAGGATACGTTGCTGTACCGCGTGCAACCCCATCTTCTTAATGCTTTTCAGCGGCTTGAAAGCCTCAACCAACTCGAGATTGTCGCCGTGCTTCACAACTATATTCTGCTAGGCGCTGTCGCTCGATGCAAGTGGTGACAACAAGTTCAATGCTACGACGAATAGCAACAGCAGAGGACTCCGCAAGGAAACACGTTGGAAAGTGCTCGCGTCTTCAGTCAGGGAAGTACAGTCATCACTTTAATTATGAAAATTTCTCCATTTGTTGTGTATGTTATCTCCGTGCAAAATATCTCCGAGCAATGTTAGTTTTGCCGTATACGAGAGCTCATGGCTTATTCCGCGCGCTATGGAAAGGTTTCTGCCATCCAAGAGCTGATGTAGCGGTTGGCTACGAACTTTGTCCAGTACCGCGGCGCTCTGTCTCCTTCGAAGCCAGGAACAGCACAACGTCGAAATGATCGTTACTTGCAGCGCCGTCTATCGCCTTCGCGGAGCAACCCTCCAGGCGGTTTTCGTGCAGCCACTGCGTTACGTCAAGGTGCCCCATTGTTGCTGCATCATCCATCGCGTTGACCGTGCATCCTTCAGGCCGGTTCTCGTGCAGCCACTGTACAACCTGCAAAATCCACCCTTGGCGGCACCATCCATCGCTGCAGCAGAGCAGTGAGCCAAGGCATGCTCGTGAAGCCACTTGACCATCTTGAGGTGGCCATTTGCAGCTGCAGCGTCCATGACGTCCACGGACGGTTCTGTCCAGTAGTGGGCGCGAAGCCATTCAATGACGCTAACGTGAC